>OW679200.1:51826634-51939730 GCA_940337035.1 Agriotes lineatus | reverse complement strand
ATTGGCGACCACTTTTGGAAAAGGAAATGCCATTTTTTGACAATTAAAATCAACGATATATTTTGATATGTACTGTTCCAATTAGAATCACAAATAATTTAGTGTTAAGTAAAATTGTGTTTAATTAGTAGATATTAGATCAAATATCTTAAGTACCACAGAGTGATTACTTTTGTTAATTTACCCAATTAATCGACATTTATTTAAATTTATGTAAAAATACTTTATGTATTGAACCAAGCCATGGGCCCTAGAGGCCTGAAGTGCTGTAATATATATATATATATATATAAATGGTATGTAGTTCTAGAAAGAAGTCGAACATAAAGAGGTAACTTTAGAAAAATGTATATGTTCAGTAGAGAAACCACAAAGGATCTATATTTGGAATTATCAACGCATATGGACCTAAGAGTTAGAAAAATCGCATTAGTTGTGAAATAGATTGAATTATATTGAACTATTTCAGTATTTTTTATTTTTGAAACTTTACAGTTCATCACAGCCTTACACTTTTTTAGTAAAAGACAGCTATCAGGTAAAGATTAGCACCGTAGTGTTTCACAAAGTGAAGTCAGCAAAAGCCTCATGAAATGTTCAACATTCTTTTGGAACATCCTAGTCTAAAATTATAAAAAAATTCTCAGAAATATGGCAATGATCTTTGATTTCCTCTGATTTTCATCTTCGGCCATTACTTCAAGAAATGTTACCACCTTACTACTGTTGATTTTTAAAAATCTCCACAATAAATAAGAACATAGTTTAATTTAATTTTGAAATACACAATTACATTTTAAACGTCAACTGTCAAACCGCTGTCAAAATCAGTAATTTTCTCAACAACGAAGTAAGCTGCAGGTATACTATTCGTCCCAAAATCAAAAGTTTATAGCTCCGAAAAAGCATTGAAGGTTGATGCTTAACGATGATGCTTAGAAAATAACATGCTTGCCTAAATCGTTCGCAACATCGTAATTGAAGCTGCGAACGATTATAGTTAGCCAACGAATCGTACCATAACGATTTTTTATAAAATAGACCCCTTAGAGTTTCTAAATATTATGAGGGTTAAGACAAGTCAGGAATAGATGCTGATTGGTTGTGATCCACTGCGCATGCGCAGTTTCGTCTGAAATAGCGCCAGATTCAAATCCTGTAGTTACTGTAGAAACCAGTTCTGAGAATGTCACATTTGACAAATTTTTATTTGACTTTAGGTCTAACACTGATTGATGCAAATGTATTAATATGTATGTGTTCCATTTCTACCTGACAATAGTTCTTTAAATAGCATATCTTGCAGAGTTGTAAGTATGTAAAGTACGTTTTTTTTCTATAATAACTGTCAGAGTGTTACAATGTTGGTAGATATATGAGTAAAACGCTAGGAAATTTTTATACCTCGTGTTGGTAGAACTTTTTCAAAATTATGGTTATGTGTCAATTTTGAATGTCAAAGTTTCTTAATTTGAACTCTTGAAAAATTTTATTTTTTTACATGGAATGAAACGTTCACTATGTTTATGTAAGTTTAATAATTAATAAATTTGCAATATTTTACTATGCTGTTTGTTTTATCCACTATTATGACATATCAGTCAAAATGACAATCATTGTTTTAGTGGAAAAAAAGAACTAAAAATCTATGTACCAACATTATTAAAACTAGGGACCCTGCAGGAATGCAACTTATTCCCTAGAAAGTTGACCTTGAAAATTATTATAGAAAAAAAATGTACCGGGGGACTATAAATGATTGAAATTTTTTTTCTTAGGTTGGCACTGTTTATGTTGGTGGCACTATAAGTCTATGTCAAAATCAATGTTCGCAGGTTAGGTTTTGCGTCATTCTATGTCAAAACTGACGCAAAACCTAACCTGCTAACCTCTCATTTGACATAGACTTACAGTTCCACCAACATAAACAGTGCCAACCTAATAAAAAAATTTCAATCATTTATAGTCACTCGGTACTTTATATGGAATTTACTTATGCTTCAAAAGTAGATTCGAACGGGGCTTTATATGCATTGACACAAATTCCCAAAAACGAGAAGCAAAGAGCTGAATAGTTGAAAAATATAAACTGAACACTCACAAGTAGAACCAGACTCGGGTGGGAAAAAGTGCGTCTGGGTGGCAAACGAAAACTAAAATCTAATGCTGTACCTACTTTGTTTATGTTGTCTCAACTCTTTCTCAAAGATTACTTATACAGGATCCGTAGTAGATACCTACCAGTGTACTTTTCATAAACGCTTTAAATTAACCTTTTGTTGACATTGTCAAAGTGATAGGTAATGAAATTCATAGGTGACACCATATATTTATACTCGTGACCCGACACTTAATCACGCGACACATAATCATGGGACATTTAAGCACGGACAGTTAATCACATGGACATTTAAACACATAGACATTTAAACAGTGAGACATATAATCCCATGGACAAATAAACACATTGCATTTAAAGTGAATTTGAAATAGTAATAGCGTGTTAAACGTTGTTGAGTTGGTGGTTTATCTTTTATACATATAGATTATAGCGGAATACTCGTTTCATCCCCTTGTGGGTGAAATTTCTAAAAACCTTTTCTAGCTCATTTTAGTCTAATATGCACCCATAAGAAAAAAATCAGTAATTTTAACCCCCTGCCCTTTTTCAGTTTAGTCTCTTTTTTACCCCTTTAGGGGTAATATTTTAAAAAAAAACCCTTAGACGCATTTGAAAAGATTTAGAAATACATCTATATGCCAAAAAAGAATGTTCTAACTCAATAAACATAGGAGATACGAAGAACTCTTTAATTCACCCCGAATCCAAATTTGCACCTTTAAGGGTTGATTTGCGCAAAATCCTGAAATACTTTTCTAGGTATTTGCATTGACAATCTTTGGAAGTAAACACTAAGTTGCTATCTCATCGGGTCTAAGAGATATTGAGGAACTCGTGAAAACACATTTTACCCCTTCTCACCCCCTTAGGGGTCGAATTTCAAAAAATCCTTTAGCACTACCCGTAACAAACTGAACCTGCCACCCTGCGTTGATTAGTCAGGGTTGTGACTTTTCTTTATATATACAGGGTGGGCCATTTTAATCAACCCATTCGAATATTTCCGTTGGTAAGCCAAATAAAAAAAAATGTGCAGACAAAAGTTATTCAGGACAATGGGGGTCATTTGACTGTACTAATAACTTTGATCGTGGCGTCAACTTTCAAAGTCATTTGAAGGTCAAAATTTTTTTTTTAATGGGAACCCGTATTTTTGACACCGGATTCGGAAAGAGCGTAAAATTTTATGTCCAAAATGATAGTCTATAAATCGTTGAAGTGACCTTGAAATGGTCAAATCAAGGTTAAATGTTGAAAATTCGTCCAGAAGCTTTTTTCGAATTTGGATGATTTAAGGGCGAAAACATATTTGAATAGACTTAGGGGACAATAACCTTGACCATCTTGTCGTTCATGTCAATTGTGAAGGTCATTCGAAGGTCAAAGTGATTTTTTTAAATAAAAAATCTCATTATTGTTCATAAATCTTACTTTTACTCGTAGCATTAGCCAGAAACAACGACGTGGACGTAGTAAGTTCTGCTTCCTTTGGGGTGCTTGTTTCCCGTAAGTCCCCTTGCCTCTCACATTTGGGGTGCTTGTTTACCGTGAGTCGCCTTGCCTCTCACGTTTGGGGTGCTTGTTTCCCATGAGTTCCCTTGCCCCTCACGTGTGGGGTGCTTAAATCATCCAAATTCGAAAAAACAACTTCTGGACGAATTTTCAACATTTAAATTTGATTTGACCTTTTCAAGGTCACTTCTACCTCGTCGAAGTCTATTCAAATATGTTTCCGCCCTTAAATCATCCAAATTCGAAAAAAGCTTCTGGACGAATTTTCAACATTTAACCTTGATTTGACCATTTCAAGGTCACTTCAACGATTTATAGACTATCATTTTGGACATAAAATTTTCCGCTCTTTCAGAATCCGACGTCAAAAATACGGGTTCCGATTTAAAAAAATATTTTGACCTTCAAATGACCTTGAAAGTTGACGCCAAGGTCAAAGTTATTAGTACAGTCAAATGACCCCCATTGTCCTGAATGACTTTTGTCTGCACAATCTTTTTTATTCGGCTAACCAACGGAGATATTTGGATGCGTCGATTAAAATGGCCCACCCTGTATATATAGATTAGTATTCTTTTTCAGAGATGTGTTTATATGTCCATGTGATTATATGTCTCAGTGTTTAAATGTCCGTGTGGTTAACTGTCGGCGAGTTTAACTGTCCGTGGTTAAATGTCCCATGATTATGTGTCGTGTGATTAAGTGTCATATAACCATGTATACTACTATATTGCTAGCGGCTATGAGTGGGGAGGTCACAAAGTAAGTTAGGCAGACAACCAACGTTTCAATGTATTTGGTGAGCTGTGCGCAAGCTCGTCGTCCGCGCGGTGTGAAGTGGTCAAGTTTAAAATTCGCTTCTAAAGGCGGAGTTCGAATTCTCACGCATGCACACAAGACGCGTAATACTTAGAGTGAGACTATGTCGGCGCCGTAATGTTTTCGGCTGTTCCCAGGCCCTACTAGCAATATATGTATAATACATATATGGGTGACATACTAAGATAGACAACTCTGGCCTTGTATGCTATCATTTATTTTTGGAACAGTAATGGCGGCTGACATTTGCGTTGTCTCAACTCTTGTACTATATAGGAACTCTAATTAACTGTAGTGATTGTTTAGCCAATTAACAAACACTAAATTAGAAACTAACTGTAAATTTACTACCTGCTGCTAATGCATAAGAACTTTAAAATATTGTATTGACTCCACGTTGTAACGCCTATTTAATGTTATAATTGACTTTTACTATACTTTAATTTATTTTCAATCAATTCTCTTTTAAAATTGAAATTTAATTAACTGATGTGGCCTTTTATATTATGGATTATCAAAATTATTAAATTGCTAACTGGTAGAAACATTTTACTCTTACTGAAACACAGGTAGGATTCGCTCATAATCTAGACTGCTTCTATTCCTGAAATTTTATTCTCTTATTTCATGACAACTTAAATGTCTGTCACGTTACACTTTGAATTATGCAAGTGCAAAATCAATTGCAAATACTTTCCCGTTACATTTGCTTGTCACTCAACAAATATCAAATAGTAAGTACTTCCCTCTTTAAAATTATCTCACTCTTTCTATCTTTTTCTTTTAGTTTTTTTATTTAAATACCTGTATTCTGTCACCCATTCATGGACTCGATCCTTTGCTTTACCAATCCAAACGCATTCAGCAATCTCACAAAGATCTCTCAACGTTCAAACAAATCCCAGTCCGAGCTCCACCAAAAACACTTGGATCCACAAAGACTTCCTTGCCAAAACACGACAAGGCACCTATCAACTTTCTCTAGTAGTACTGTCAGCAGCAAACACCATCCACGTCGTCCTATCTACATCTTTTAATCATTTTACTTTTATTTTCACCATGCCAATTTTTTTCAATTTTCAACCCTTTTATACACCAAATAGCTTTTAAACTTTTATAAAGGATTTATTTTCATAATTTTAACTGCTTACAAATTGGATTACATGTTTTTGTATCAAATTATTTTTACATACTGATAAATAGAAATATCTCCTTAGTGATTTAGTTTAGCATCTATTTCATAATCCAACACATTATAAAACTTTATTTTATTTATCTAATACCCACTATGTTGAATGGTATTTCTCGAATAAGTATTTGCCAATAATTCCCCACCTCATCTCGGACAATAATTAAATTATGTTAAAATCCCACTGTTTCTTATGTAGCTTCATTCAATTGAATTTTAAATTCTATTTCCTTTCTTTACCAAATACATTTTAATAATTTTGATATCCATTTCATACCTAAATTCATCCTTGTAATTTTAATACTGTATTCTTTTAACCTTATTAATTTACTAACTTCCATGACAGATATATTGCAAGCTGTGATTGCAAACCATGGCGATGTAACAAAATATTAATTTAATTTCGTCTTAAGTAACACTCATCTTTCTTACAATTCTCTTCAATTTTAGGGCATCGAATATGTATTTGGCATCGTGGGAATACCCGTCATAGAGCTGAGCATGGCGCTGCAGGCTCATGGAATACACTACGTCGGTATGCGCAACGAGCAGGCCGCATGCTACGCAGCCCAGGCGATGGGTTACCTCACTGGAGTCCCGGGTGCTTGTCTGGTGGTGTCCGGGCCAGGTCTTCTGCACTGTACTGGTGGCATGGCCAACGCACAAGTAAACTGCTGGCCCCTGCTTGTGATTGGTGGGTCTGCTCCCCAAGACCATGAAGGCATCGGTGCTTTTCAAGAATGTAACCAGGTGAGACTTGATTATATGGATAAATATAAGCTTTTTACTTAAAGGCTACAGTTTAAAATAGCCTCCCAGTATTGCAGATACTGCTACTTTGTGTGGGTTATATCAAAATCACTGTTATTCTTATAATAATAATAATAATAATAATAATTGGTCTTTATTTTCCAACGTACATGAATACATACTTAATTTTAAAAATACCATCAGTTAACCACTCCAATTCAATTCATCAATACGGTTCCATGAAAGCCTATTCAATGATAACCAATTGAATGACAATTACACAATATACTACTGAGAGTACTGAGGGTATTGTCAATCCGGTTCAGACAAATATAACGTATACAGACCTTTCGAAAGCATTTGACAGACTTAACCTTCATTTGCTGTTACACAAGTTTCAATTATTTCGCCTATTATTTTGTTTGGCTTTTTTTAAATCATATCTTACTCATCCTAAACAGTACCTACGTTAACCTTTGCCAGTTCAAGTGGAATACTGTTGTTATGATGACTGTAAAGGCTCCACGTTGCGGTGCCTGTTTGTAATGACTGCCTTAACTTATAAAGGCTCTTTTAAATAGAAAATAATAATTAGGGCAAATCACCATAATGCTCAAGGTATTTTTATTGTGTAAAACTTTGCCTGTCAGTATTTTGAGCTAATCAAATATATTGATTGTACTCTAATAAAATGGTTAGTTGCCCCTTTCTATATTTTATTGAACTGCAATAATAATCTGGGCTAGCTCCGGCAAGAACACAAAACTAATTCTCTCAGGTTAGGTTCAAATCTGAGTGTTATTTGAAAATTTTTGTTGTTTAGAAATTTTAACTCAGAGTAGCTCACATGCGCGATTTATTTTGGTACATCCGCGCTACGGAATCCTATTTCTCATAACCTCAAAACTTGACATTTGAACGCAGAACTTCGTTAGTGCAAACAGCGTTTATTTGAATATTTAAAAAGTGAAATTCGGCAAGGAACCATCAGGTAAATTGAATTGAAAATCCCGCCTGGCAACAAATAACTTGCTTTTGTTTATCTATGTCCTAAAACGACGCCCGATGCTCCTTTGTTCTGCTTCCTGTGTGGGCATCCAATTCTAGCTAAAGCGCAGATTCTACTGACGCTACGCAAATTACTAAGACTGAGGCGAATGTGGACGCTTGGAAATGCGATGGATTTCTCCCGCAGGGTCTATTCTTCAAGTTCACTAGCTTTCCGTGCTCTCAAACGCTCAAAAACATGCCGACTCCTACCTTTCAAATCTGCCCGATGTTCGCTTCGGAGATGGTTGCAGGTGACGCCGATGGATTTCTTCGCTTGGAGTCGCTTCCCTGGCAGCAAATGTTGTTTCGGGATGGTCGTACGCACTCCCTTGTTCTTTAGGAATGAAAACACCTGGCTTCTGTAGCTTAAATGGTCTGGTGTTGACGTTCGGAAACTCCAGGTGTCCGCTGCCGTTGTTCAGCCGAAGTCGGTTTAAAAAATTTATTATTTTATATCGTGGAAACTGCTGCAAACACTACCACAGCTGCCTGGTAACTTGTATAGTAAAATGGTATATTTCTTATCTTGATAAAACACCTTTTATTGGATTAAAACAATAATTTACTCGAGCACAATTTTGCCCCAAACTTCTTAATTTACAGCAATTGTTCTTTTTTTTGACAAAACAGCATCGCGTTGCTTGGTAACCGCGATGTGGTATTGTTTATAGGAAATTAGTTTCAGTTACAAATACACATAAAAGGAATAACATTTCTCGTTACACACAACGTTTTTATAATCACTGCTCTGCTATAACACTTAGTTTTTAAATGCACTAGCACTTGAGTTCATATTTTGTACATGTCACTGGCTTTTCTTCAATTCAGTTGCGCTCGTTCTGTATTGCTCTTTGCAAATTCTATTTTACCCTTATCTTGCTTCGATTTCATCTACCTTTCAGCTTGCTTGCTTTTCACTGGCCTGTATTTTTATTAATAAATCTACGCTCATAATCAGTATGCACCTTTTGTGTTATTTAATTTCATTTGGTCTGGCTTCAAATATGCTCAAACCTATCATATTACTTATATTATATTAGCCATCTTATATCTTTCTTTTACTCAAACTTCAAATTAAATTCCTCTGAAATCTGCTTTGCTTATGCTTGCCTGTATCCCTCTAATTATGCTTCTTGCATCTCATTTCCAATGCATTTAATAACTTCAACTACTGTTTACATTGCAATTAAATAAAATATTTCAACTAGGGTTGCCAACATTGAATCGACGCTGACCCGAAGAAAATAATTTTGGGGGAGGAAAAGTGGGTGATAAAATTAATAAAAAAGATCAGGATAAAATAATTTTTTTACACTATAAAGGTGTGATTCCAAAAATTATTTTATATTTTTTAAGTAGTATATGAAAAGCGAATTTTTTTTATCTCTTCGTAGATAATTTAAATTTGAACAAAACGTTTCGTACGTCTTAACATTTAAATAATTATTTGCCCGTTTTATACCTTAGCTAGCTCAATGAACGTGAAAGCTCACTTAATAGTTAGTGGCTTATAAAAAATCACTATCTGCCAGAACAGGAATCTGGTTATTTCATGTAGGGTTGGTCGTACTAAAAACCTAACTTTAAACAATTTACAAGAATAGCCGATTTGTTTACCTTATCTATTGAGTTCAAAACACAAATAAAAACACATAAAAGACACAAAAAAGACAAGTTTAAAAACACAAAAGAAATAAAGGAAAATAATTGAATTTTCAACCAATCTACGTGCGATATAGCTTAAGGCTAGTCGCTGCCATGTTGCAAACATACATGAACAACGTAAACCATCATCAAAGAGAATGTTGAAATAATTTTCTTTTAAAAGAATGCAAATATCAAAATATCTCTACCAAAAACTCAATGTCAAAATTGTCTGAAGCTGATACTTATTTGAGTCCGGCCCTGTTTAAATGCACGTACAAGCTACACACATTATTCGCTTTTGAAAAAGGTCGCAGTTAAACGCAACGTTATCACACATTTTACTTGGAACGAGCTGCTGTATACCCCGCTCCTGGCGCACGTGATGCTGGGAACCCCCGATCACGTGCAGCCCTTATAATGACAGTTGAGCTAGCCTCTCTCAAAACGGATACTTTAAATGAGCCTTTAAATATAGCATAATTGGTGTACTTACATGTACACTCGGAAAATGCGTTTTAGGAATTTACAAACGTTGGCTTGCTGCACTTTAACACTGTTTGTAGCAACCGTTGCCTACCAGACCCCTTCGAATTAAGTTATATCGTCTTGGGCGAATTCGCGTGCTATACCTACTTTTTATTCGAGAAAATCCACGGAGCTTGCAGCTACGTTCGACAGCCATCTTCGCCGTCATCTTTATTAAACTTGCACTAGTTGAGAATCCGCTCATCCCGCGTACAGCGTGTGTTTCTTACTGCAATCACGAAAACCGAAATTCACAATACACAGCCAGCGCAGGACCGGCTTTGCGAACATTTGGTTAAAAAAATACAATATTGAATCTAATAATAAGACATAAGAAATACAACTTGGTTTCTATGTTTAAGCATAAAAATAAACGTTATCGGTGAAGGATCCAGCTAGCTCGTTACACATAGAATAATTCTCGGCCGTTGTAAATCAAGAATTAAAGAACAAAATTACTGTTTATATTCCATAAAATAACATTTTTAAAATCCATCTTAGAAGTTACGTCAACTATTACAAAACTACATTTTTCTGAAAAAAATTTTTTTTTAAATTAATTATTTAAAGTGCCCTAACAACTATGATTTTAGACACTTATTACATTTTGTTTACACTTATATCTTACAGTACAATTTAGTCAATTTCAAGTATTTAAAAAGGTTTTGAATGCTGGTTTTACTATTATTTAATACATTTTGTATCTGGAGACCTTCGATGTTGCACAACTTTCTTTCTTCGGTGTATTTTGTACAGCTACACAAGATGTGTTTGACAGTGATGTTTGTAGAGCATTGATCACATTCAAAAACTGACGCAAAATATAACCTGATAACCTCGAATTTGACATAGACTTACAGTCTTGCCAATTTTAAGTAAAGTTTTGGATTGCATTATGGGAAATTCCAAGCATACTAGATGTAATTCATTTTAAGACACCCGGTATTTTAAGTAATACTTGGTAACTATGATCCTCTTGCACTGACTTATTTCATAATCGTTATGTTTATTATACTTTTTGCTTAACAATTTCAGTCTTTTCCTTCCCGTAAATGTTGACTATCTTTGTTGACCAGTATAATAAATAAATTAATTAAAAAATTCTATTTTCAGGTTGAACTATCACGGCCCTACTGCAAATACGCTGCAAGACCTCCCAGCGTCCCTCTAATACCACAGCATGTCGAAAAGGCTGTGCGCTTGGCAAGGTTTGGCCGGCCCGGAGTTGCTTACTTGGACTTTCCTGGAAATCTGCTACAGAACCGAGTGCCAGTAGAACGGGTACCGTCTTACTACAACTGCGACGAAGTACCCCTGGTGTTTCCCGACCCCAAAACCATTGAGCAGGCGGCTGCCCTATTGAAGACCGCCAAAAGACCTTTGGTTATAGTGGGAAAGGGTGCAGCTTACGCCCATGCTGAAAAACTAGTCGGGGAATTGATCGCCAACACCAACTTACCATTTCTCGCCACTCCAATGGGAAAAGGAGTCGTTGCTGACACTTCTGCCAACTGTGTTGCCCCTGCACGCTCCCTAGCCCTGCAGAAAGCGGACGTGGTATTGCTCTTGGGCGCTCGGTTGAACTGGATTTTGCATTTCGGTCGAACGCCGAGGTACAGTCCTGACGTTAAGGTTATACAAGTGGATGTGTGTGCCGAAGAGCTGCACAACAGCATCAAATCGGCAGTTGCCATCCAGAGCGATATAAAACCGGCAGTTAAGCAAATTGCAGAGGAACTGAAGAGGAGGAATTATGTCTTTTCCGGAAGTAGCGAGTGGTGGAGCAAACTGAACAAGAAATGTCGTGACAACAAAACTGGTGTAGAGGTATTGTTGAAATATGTTATAATTAATTTATTATAATGGGTGTTTAACAATAATTAAGGGATTCAGGATGTCGTGCTTATGTCTGCTATGAAAGTGAAATTTTGTTATGTTGCAGTCTTGAAAGTGATGCTCGGTTTGTTTACATGCAAACATCATCTCACTGTTAGTAATCACTAACTACTCACTGCAATTCATTTAACTTTAAATTATAAATAGTAACTGCCAAAACATCCAGTTCTACAAAATATGCTTAAAATTTCATCGTAAAAACAAATTGCAATTGTGCAAAAACACACGACAAACTGGAGTGTCTTCACTCGACATTCTCGTATCCCTATTCAAGTAAACTACTACTTCCGGTACTCCAACCGCAATGAAATTACATATCTTTGTGTTTTTTAAGATTTCCAACATTTGTACTTAATACCAACTACATATCTCTATTTATAGTTCTAGTTTATATGAAACACTACGATTAGCTGTTCAGGTAAGTATTACTTCCGGTACTCCGATCAAACTGCAATTACATATCTTTGTGTTTTTGATGATTTCTAATGCTTATTCTCAATTTCAACTAAATGCCTGTAGTTAAAGTCCTAGTTTATATGAACAAATACGGTTATCTGTTCAGGTAGAGCACTACTTCCGGCTGTTGATTTTTACCCAAAAGTTGATACAGATCTACATTTTTGCTATAATACCCTCTTTTCAAGTGTCATCAACCTCGATTATAGAGTTTCTGATCTGTCATCTTTACATACAGACAGATACACACACGCGAGCGGACATCATGCCGAAAATGGTCTCAATCGGTTCAGAGGCCCTCAAAATGTTAAGATCAATCAAAATCTCTAAGTCATTTTCTCTTTACATACTAGATTAATTTTACGAACAATTTAAGATCTTGTACAGATTTTTGTAAAAAATTCGGAAATATAGACAACGTTGTATGCATCCACAAACATATGATGAACATCTGACTTGCCCTTCTCATTTTTTGAGGTTAGTTCCAGTACAAACGTGTTTTGACAGTAGTTCTTTTCAGAACTAAGAAAACGTATTAATATGTCAGTGCAAGCCACTGCATTCACAGTCTCAGCAACTGTTGCTGAATCTATTGGATTATTTTGAGAAGGAAAAAGAAAATGGGCATTTACTTCCTTTATCTTGTGTGCAAGAGGCACGTTAATTTAGTACTTACGATCTTATTGTACAATTGGTTGTTTATTGCAGCGAGCAGCTGAGGCTTTAGGATTAAGCATTGCTAGTGTGAAAAGGATCAATGCTCGTAGTAGAAACCAACTAGTTTTATTTAGTCGTAGTAAAAATCTCGCAAGATATCAAAAATTGCAGAGCTGTCAGAGTCTTCTAAACTGGTCATCAGGGAAACTGTATATAAGATGTACAGTGAAAGTAAAGCATAATTATAAAGTTTATTTGATTTTATAGATTCCAATTTTTCTATTTATTCCAGAAAAACACATTACTCTCAAATCTTTAAAAGATTTTCAAGAGTATCACATTCTAATAGGCAGAAGCAGTTTTAACGTTGAGATCTTCTCAATATGATAAATAAAATGATTTCCACTATTATAAATAGACTAGCAACCAATGAGACAAATGTCTCATTTAATAAAACAAAAAAGACCGTTTTTCAAATAGAACGCTGAAACAGCGTCTCGGACGGACGGAAATCACGTGATTTCTCGAAAACCGGAAGTGTCACGTGACTGAAATTCGGTTCCTGAGCTGACATGACCATTCCAAACATATAACTTTCATAACTTTTTTCTCTATCTCTTACGGTTTGGCTGCTGAAACAGCGTCCCGGATGGACGGACAGACAAGTCTATTAGATAAAGGATTGGTAGATACCGTAGAACCCACCCTTCGCAATTAACAAGCAGATTTCAAACCTCATTGCTTAATAAGATTATATCCATTTTGTATCGTGAATTCAAAAAAAAACTCATTTAGGTTTTCTTCTACTTTCTTGCTCATGATTTTCATGCTCTGCCCCGTGCTCTTTTTAGTTGTGATCTTGCTTGACAAATTTCGTTTGTTAAATAATCTATATATATAATAGACTTGTCCGGGACGCTGTTTCAGCAGCCAAACCGTAAGAGATAGAGAAAAAAGTTCTTAAAGTTATATGTTTGGAATGGTCATGTCAGGCCAGGAACCGAATTTCAGTCTCTAACACTAATTATTATCTTAATTATCCTAATCCTAACTTTTTAGGTTAGATTCTAGGCAAATTTTATCAAGGCGAATGCGACTGGTAGTTTGCTACCAACAATGACGTCATATACGTACGTGTGGTGAATACCCGTTCTATTTGCAAAACGGTCTTTTTTGTTTTTTTAAATGAGACATTTGTCTCACTGGTTGCTAGTATTTTATAATAAAATAAAATGAATAAGTATGCTGAGCCTTTAATTTTAATAAAAAGCTAGAACCGCATACCTAACCTCAAAAAGGTATCTTGTATGACAACTCTGTCAATTTCAATAATCGTCAAACTATGGATGCTAAATTGACTAGGATTTTTTTAATATTATACCACACAGACAGCATTGATGACCAGGGCTCTTCTGTTCTCTGGTCATTTGACAACAGTATGTGGGGTGAATGCATCAATAAAAAGAGCTGTTATAATTATATTTATTGTTGCAATTTATTACAATATTGAAAACTGAACTTAATTTATAATAATAAAAGTGATAAATGATCAAATATGATATTTATAATAAATTATAATTGCTAAAATTAATTCCTGCCATAGTAATGGTACTTAATGGTCTTAAAATGAATTATATCTAGTATGCTTTGAATTTTCCAGAATGCAATCTAAAATTTTACTTGAAATTGGCAAGACTGTAAGTCTATGTCAAATTCAAGGTTAGCAGGTTAGATTTTGCGTCAGTCTGTGTCAAAACTGACGCAAAACCTAACCTATTAACCTTGAATTCGACATAGACTTACAGTCTTGCCAATTTCAAGTAAAATTTTAGATTGCATTCTGGAAAATTCAAAGAATACTAGATGTAATTCATTTTAAGACACTTGGTAGTATTTTCTCAATATCATCTAATATCACTGTGCAAGTGTCATCCTCGTCAGGCCACCTAAACTTTTCCATATTCTTGCTGTAGAGCATTTCCACGTTACGTCATCATCCCCACCACATCAGCTGTTCGGGGTCAACTTTTGTTAACCGGCTTATGGCACTTAGCCTTTTTTCATGTGTTTATAGAGCTGTTAATACGAAAAAAATTAAGAGTAGTTTGGTGTAATAAAGTTTTAGATTTACCGTTCGTGGGCATTATAAATTGCGGTTAAGTTAGGTTAAGTTTATAAAAGACATTTTATTGGCGTTTTTTAGTCGTTTTCTGAACATTTGTTCATAATGTTTGATGAGTATTAGCAAGGATAACCTACCCCAAACAACAAGGGAAGTTTACAAATACTGCGCAAGACTTTACCATTTTATCAATCTGTAGCAACTTCTGAAATGTGGAACACAACAAAAGCATTTGTAATAAACTGTTTATGAATAATGCTTTTGTATATTCTTACCTTACAGCACAATTCAATAAAACAAACGAAACGTGAGTGTAATGTCCACATCACTGTTACTACACTAAAGAAACGAATTACGCTAAATGTAAAATTAGGTCTCAATACTGAACATAGTTAATTACTGCCACGAATTATTTAGTCATTGTTAATTCTCACCAAAAATTAAGGGAAAACTGCAGAATCCGGGGCACATTCTCGTGCTATTGTTAATATTAATTATTATTAACAAAGTCTCTAGTAACCATAACCAAAATTATAAGGGAAACAAGTTAAAGGAGGGTAATTTGCCCCAGATTCTGCAGTTTAGCCAAAATTATGAACAAATGTTCAGAAAATGACCAAAAAACTTCAATAAAATGTCTTTTGTAAACTTAACCTAACTTAACCACAATTTCTAATACCCACGATCGCTAAATCTAAAACTGTACTACACTAAACTAAACTTAATCAACTCTATTACATATAAAAAAGTCACAACGTTTTTTTTCCGTAATAATAGCTCTATAAACACACGAAATACGCATAATTGCCATAAGCCCGTTAACAAAAGTTGACCCCGAACAGCTGATTTGACGTCATCGCGCAACGTCACTGTGACTTATGTGGAAATGCTCTACTATGCAACCAATGAAAGAAGAGCCCTGGTCATCGATGCAGTTTGTGTGGTATAAGATTAAAAAATTTCTAGTCAAATGAGCATCCATAGTTTGAGAATTAATTGATGTTTATAGAGTTATCATATAAGATGTTTTTTTGAGGTTAGGTATATGCCTCTAGCATTCTGTTAAATTTTAATTAATATTACACAAACAGTATTTTTTAAAATACAATAGTAAATACAGTTTAGAAGTTTTTACTCTTAAAATAACCTCATCCAGCCTCTGCACCGCAAGGTAAATGAGGTTACAGATAATACATACATATAATAATTTAAATCAACCTAAGTATTATCAGGCTCCTAATTCGAATTAACAATAATCTGTTTGAACTCGAATAGAAAGTTTTTAAGACGACGAAAGCAACGAAACTAGTACATGGATATAGGATGCGGAAACGTAGAGGGATTGAACACAGAAGAAAAGAAAGTATTCGATGAGCTGTTAAGATACGTGCAAAATGGATATAACCGTACCAAGCGATGACATCTGAAATCTGCTTGTTCACTGAGAAGGAGGGGTGCTATGGTTTCTGCCAGTCTGTTGTTTATAATCGTGGCGATCATTTTATTTATCATATTACGAAGAGCGATTCTTTGCCAATTTCGGCACTCTTCTTTAGCAGTTTGATAATGAGACGTTCTTCCACTCTGTAGATATTTTTTCGATGTTCCAAACAGTCTCTATGAGTGGCTGCAGTAAATGTGCTGTGCTAGAGGGATAGAATCTGAAGGTGGTATGCTATCTTGAAGTTTTAACTGCTCCTATTAATTTCTCCGACACTGGGTTGAGTTATTTATAGAAATCCTTAGATGTTGGTGTGTAGCTCGTTGGTCAGGTTGTCTGTCTATTGGTAGTGGTGGCTCGCTGAGGGTCCTATTAAAGCTTTGAGTCTTCTGCGCTTTTAGCTATTGCCGGTTCTCTCGTGAAGCTTTTATTTGCTAAACTCTTGGTTATTCTGTAAAGTTCTCGTGCCTTGTTGGATTCTGCTGCTATTTAACTGTGGAGTTAGTTTTTCCGTATTCTTGTCTTAATGTTCCTAGTCCTAGTTTAATCTTTTTCCGTCTTTTAATCTTAGACAATGTCATCAGATACCCAGTCCTTTCTTGTAACTTCTTTTTGGGTCAGTTGTTCCTGGTATGTTTTAATGAACTCTTCAGGTATGTTCTGCCAACTTTCTGAAGCGTTAATAAATGATTAACTATTGTGTCCAAGTCTGGTGTGGGATCTGCCAACTGTAGGACATACCTCTGGTTGGTTGGTTTCTTCTACCCGTCTTGGCTGTTTTAACAGTAGAAAAATTAATTCCTAAAGCCTTGACCGCTCGCTGCAATAAACAAACCATTGTACAATAAGATGATAAATAACAAATTAACGTGCCATACCTCTTGCACACAAAGGAAGTAAGTGCCCATCGGTTTCTTTTTGCCTCTTGAAATAGTTTTATAAATCTCAGCAACAATTGCTGAGACTACAAACGCAAAGTCTTGCTTTGCACCGACATATTAATGCATAAATTCACACTTTTTCTTAGTTCTGCAGAGAACTGCTGCTTATTGTTAATCAAAATTACAAAACTGTCAAAAAGCGTTTATACCAGCAATAACCTCAAAATATGTGAAGGATAAGTAAAATGTTCATCACATATTTATGGACGCATACAACGTTACCTATAATTTCGGAATGTTTGCAAAAATCTGTGAAACGTCGTAAATAATCCTTAAAAATGATATATTTTTTTAAGTTTTGCATAAATGACTCTTCATTTTTTTAAAATAATGTCAATGTATGTAGTTATTTTTACTGTTTACTGATAACTTCTTCATTTGATGTAGGAATTTATCATTAAGGTCGGCAACAACGTGTTTTACAGACACATACCGCGCTAGTCAAATCCACTCCCAAAGACCCAGAGACGTGATATTGTATGCTATCCTTATCGCACTCGTAAATAACGAGAGTGACGCATAAAATAAACAATTTCTGTGCTAACTTCGTGTAAAGACGACGCAGCGATCATCTTTGGCTGGATACATAGTATAGCATCTCAAAAATTTCACTTCATACCTATTATCATCTTGTAAAGTTTGGCCAACAAAGTAAATGTTTGTGGCATTATGAACACGAAGTTACTTAGCCCTTATTTTTATGAGAAAATTTTATTCCAAACGATATTTGGAGGATGTTGGACGAAATTCCATTAAACATAATGTAGAATTTTGACTATTTTCAGCATGATGGGGCACCTGCCCACAATGTACTAATTGTGTCAAATTATTTATTAAAAACACTTAATAATTGGACTCATTACATGCTCTCCTAGATCTCCAGATTCAACCCTCCTAGACTTTTTTCTTCTTCTTCCTCTTATTATAGGCCAGTGGCCTGTTTTAACAACAAAGTGGTACTATGAGCCCTCTTTGCACTTGGGCCGGGTAGGCAGCTAGCCTCGCCTGTCGAAAGTGAAGAGAGACTACCACAGGTGTTAGCGTGGTAGCCGGGGAGCATACAATTTTTAAATTCTAGAGTCGCTGAGATTTGAACTCGGCCCGGCCGCCTGAGAGGCGAGCATTTGCTTGCTGTACCATCTGCTCACCGAATTTTTTTATGGGGAACAATTAAAAACAAAGTCTACAAAGACGTGGTTATGAAAAAAATTGAATACAAAAATCACATTCTTCGCAATGCCATTAATAAATTGAAAGGTTGTGCAAAATGGTCAAAAACTGCTTCCCAACATTATAGACCCTAGACCAGGGGTGGCGAACCAATGGCACGCGGCAAAATAATTTGTGCACGGCCTTAATTGAGGAATTTAGGTACCTCATCGAAACAATTTATTTTTTCGTCTACATTTGAGGTCATAGTAACAAAGTTCATTGTGAACAAGGCTACCGGTGCCGAAACGGCAACAGACTGCGCGACAGAGATAGGTAGATTTTGCGCGAATTTCTGACCGAACGGATGAGAGTGAGCTACGGAGTGAGCTAGCGCGGGCGACGCGGAGGGACGGCGAGAGGGGCGCTGTTGCGCTTAATTTGTAGTTCGCATGCAGTATTTGAAATAACTAGTTGGATTTTACTTTAAGCATGTAAGTTTTCCCCTGGATCTTTAGGCAGCCCTATTCACATTTATTTTTAAATATTGAATACATTTTTCTCTGCGTAGTTAGGCAACCCTATTTTCATCTTGTGATGACATTTTTCAGCAAATTACAGCTATGTTGCTATCAGTTTAGACCACTCTGCATTAGTTTTTCTGGTGATCCTTTTCCAATTTTTGGGAGATTTTGATAACCTGAGTTGAATTGCGTGTGGTAGTATTTCTCGACCTTTTCCATCTCAGCCTTCGCTTGAATAAGTTGGTTGCCCCTCGGCTTCGTGCTTCACCAGCTTAGTTATAGCTTGGTTCATTTGTGAGGGGAGAATTTGGAAGCAAACACAGCCCACTGAACATTAGGATAATTGTTTATGGTTGCAATCCTTACGTTCACTACGCTCTTGCGGAAATTTGGGGCCCACTTTCGTTGTTTTCACGGCACTCTAGGCTGTCCGCCACCTCCAGGTTAGTCTTCTTCAGCTCCCGCCTTTTAGCACGCATGTACGTAGGAATATGTATTTTTAGCCTATTTCTACCTGGCATTATTTGATGGCACGTCATGGCCTCATTAACCATTTCTTTAGAAAAAATGGCACGTAGATCAATAAAGGTTTGCCACCCCTGCCCTAGACAGTTGCCAATTTGAGAGGTATAATAAGAACTTAGCATCTACAGTCCTGTCTGCTTATAACGAACGTCAAGGAACTATCAAAATCGGTTCGTTATATCCGGAGTTTGTAATTGGCAAAAAATTGTATATAAATTGTAAATAAAACAATGATTATCAATAATTCGATTTTATTATATTGAAAGGACGTCAGATGAAATACATAAATGGTTGTATATTATATACATTTTCTCTTAAAATAATCTGATATTTTGCTTTGTTTCTGCTTACTACCTAAATAAAATATGATCAAAAATTAATCTCATCTAGTATGGCTATGAAAGAACAAATGGCTGCCTTTAAAACTGGCTCTATTTTATTTTTAGGTTAAATTTAAGATGAAGTGTCTATTCGACCGGCGAAAGCTTATTTATTGGACAATTACATTACTTTTACGTGCAAATTCATTTATTTCAATATAATATTGTAACAAGATGGATAAAAAGAATACTTAATAATACAATTTTGACTACTTCATAGAATTTTTTTTAAACTTTATGCGGTGTATTTTGTGATTGCAAACAGTTAGGAACACAGCCAATTTTTTTAACACCTCTGTTATGGTTGGGACTTTTATATTTACATTATGGTAATTTTCTTCTTCTTCTTCGTCATCATCATCATGATGTTGATTGCATGTTGAAGATACGGAACCTACAATATCATCGTCACTCAAAAACTCTACTGACAAGGTGATTGCCAACGCGGACGTATTCTTCAAAATCATTGTCTATGCTCGGAATACTGTCCTGTCCATTTTTCTGTAACCACTCTGATAAAGATAGATCGTCATCAGAGTCAAATTCAACCTCTGCTTTTCATACAAATCCACCATGGCGAAAATGGTTTTCTATTGTTTTAGTTTTAGTTTCTGCTATGCAGTGTGAATGACGTTTATTGCGTCCATGGGCTGCAGTTTCGAACTTGTATTGGGTTGGCATAAACACCACTTTGATGTGATCTAAGTGTTTAACGTGTGGATGAAAAGGGCAGTTATCAATTAGCAATATAATTTTTCGTTACATTCTCCGCAATTTGTCATTCCATTCCTGCAATTCCAAGGTATATAACTGTTCCCCATTCCTGTTGATTCCTTTCTTCGTTTAGTTCAATTTCTAAATGTATCTTCAAGCTCCAAAGTGAAGAGCTTTAGGGAGAGTGTATGTGGAAATATTTGTTTTTGTGTCTTCTGATTCAGAAAAAGTTGTTTTCGAAGTGATGTCTGTCTGTCAGCGTGTGAGTCTGTCTCTGTCCTCTCTATAACTCAGACGGTTTAATCGATTAGCCTGAAAATTTACATTTTCATTTTCTATGTAAATTTGGAGGTCCCAGTGATTTTTAGTTAAAATCGAGCAACCGGAAGTGGTACTTTATTTACTCATATACTTTGTTTATTTCTTTGTGAAAATTTTATAATTGTTTGATAAAAATTAAATATCATACAACAAAATCATATGTTAAACAATTATCTACAACTGTTAAAAAAACACTTTTTGCAAGAAGTACGGTTCTGAAAAACTCACCAAATTAAATTTTTACAAGCAGTAACAGGAAGTGGTGTGGTGACCACACCTCATTTTTTGAGTGGGATTGGTTTACGCTTGTCATGTAAAATATGGGTGGCTTTATGATTCAGTTGGGTATATCTGTCGGTACTTACGTTGTACTGAATCACTGCCTGCTACACTTACAAGCCATGCTGTTAGACTTGGCAACATTGCATCTCTGGTAGTTGGTGGTCCTAAATTACAATACTCCCATTTGAAATAATTTTGTTTTAAAGAGCACAGTTTTAATCTTTATCATATGTTACTCTGTATTAACTAAAGATAGCTTCTGTAATTGTGACATTTATTTACATACTCAAGTAATACAAACATGTAACAGTATATTTATAAAAATACAACAACTTAACCGATGTAACCCATGGATAAAAGAACATTTCTGTAATTATTTTAAAGTTTGTAATTTTCTATACAGCACTGCTGATTGAGAGCACAACATATATGCAAAAACTATGGTGGTGCTACTGTAAATAATCTTATTTGAACATAGTAAACTTATCTGCTTGGTAACATCTAAATAATTTGTGTGACGTAAATTGTTCCATAAACTTTGATAAACTGCTGATGTTATCATTCAAAAACACTTTCACTGCTTGTGCATGTCTTTCCAATATTTATTTTCTTCTACATTCAGGACTTGTCCTTTCTTGAGGTGCTTTTGACAACAAATATGCTGGTAAATTTGGAAATACGCTTGGGACAGCATTGTCAGCTAATCAAGGATAATGCAGCATCAGCTTCTGCAGTTCCCCACTTTTATTTCCAACGCTTTTCCATTAAAATGTATTTCACACGCAATAGCACCTTTTGTTGGGGTCCAACGTTCTCGTGGTATTTGCACGGAGCCATGCTTTAAAAGAAAATGTTGTTATAGTTGGATACGATTTTCTTTTAAGGTAGTGTTATGGTTGGTACACAGCGTCTTCGTAGCATTCTAAATATAAAATTAAAAGTTACAAGAAATGCACTAAAAATGAGGTTAGATTCTTACCTCGGTTGATTTCAGTGTAATACTTAATAAAAACCCATAAATAGCGACAATTTTACTTTTACTTATCACGAACAGTACAGTAATATAAGTAAATGTATTTCCTCAAACTTAGAGCAGTCCAGCATATTAATATTTAATCACACGCTGCATTTGAACAGACATTTATAATGAACATCACATATCTTCGCCTACCAGCAGTCCTAATTTTTATTTGATTCATTTAAATCCTTTGTTTTTCTCTATTACTTAATTTACTTTTCTTGTAGTCTATGTCTCTCACGCATTTTTTACTTTCCCATACCCATAGGTATAGGGAAGTCTTGGAATCATGAAAATTTTGGAAATCGAGATTTTCACAGAAATATCCGTTTTGGGCCTCTAGGAACCCAAAAAAGTGGTTTTTAAAAAATGTCTGTCTGTGTGTGGGTGTGTGGGTGTGTGGGTGGGTGACGCTCCTACAGCCCAAAGTATTGCTCCGATTTTGATGCGCTTTGGAATGCGGGGGTGTATCGAAAATTCATCGACAAAATAAGCTTTTCAAAAAAATCCGAAACCGGAAGCGGAAGTTACGCATGTTTTTTTGGTATCACTGGTTTCGTGATTAAAATTTTGAAAATTTTATCGCGGATAACGATAGAGGGTCATAAGACAAATCTGTTAGTTTTTTGCCGAACTCGCTAGGTTTAAAATGAAGGGCGCTATGATTTTTTGAAAATTTTGAGTTTAACGCCCTATTACTCAAAAACGGATGAATCGATTCAATTGATTTTTTTTTCTGAATAGTATATGAAGGCTAACATGAGGTGATATAAAAAGTGTTTTGAAAAATATTAAGGGGCCTAAATTACAAATTCTCAAATTTTGGAAATTTTCTAAAAATCATTTCTCAAAAACTGCCCACAGGAATTTGTTTA
The DNA here is from genome assembly GCA_940337035.1 of Agriotes lineatus. Classification (NCBI taxonomy): domain Eukaryota; kingdom Metazoa; phylum Arthropoda; class Insecta; order Coleoptera; family Elateridae; genus Agriotes; species Agriotes lineatus. The sequence goes on along the minus strand of OW679200.1, from coordinate 51,916,815 downwards.
AACTTCATACACTGATAGACCCCGAAAAGGGCTATCGATCTGTTTTTTAAAGAATCTTATGAATTATCTGTGGCGCCCTCTACGAAGCTTTGAAGTTTGAAAATTTAAACCCCTTTAATTAATAAACAAAACAAGATAGGTAGCTGGCGTTTTCACTGAATTGGTCAGTGCATAATGGAGCATATGAATATGCAAAAAAATATTACACTTGTGGATATATGTAAGCGCACCGGCCCCCTCCCCCCTCTATTTTTGAAAAATAATTTTTTTATTCTAACGGTTGTTATATTTTTGGGTCAAAGAATCTTTTTCCGCAAAAATAAAAAAATCGATTTTGTATGCCCTAGAAAATATAATTTCCAGGTACTTAGAAAATTTCACCTCGGTGCTACAGCCGTTTTGAGGAAAATAATACATAAACTAGCACAGTGGCGGCGTGTCCACTTGGCGCCATCTACAGAAGCTCGGTGGTCACGTTTTGAACTACACATTCTTTTATATTTACCCGCAATTTACGTGAAAGTGTAAACGCTTATCACGGTGAAGACGTGAGTCATCGAGTTGAAATTTTGATATGTTGTAAAGACTGTTGAATAAAGACGATATGAACAGTTTCCAGTATGGGAAAGTCCAGGGACGTAGTCACGTCCACTTTTTTATTTCTTATTTCTGTGAACTTTACTATTATTCTTTTGTTTTCTTTTGCTGCTACCTTCCGATTTTCATCAGTCTTAGTTTTGTCATAATGCTTTTATATTTCTTAGGCATGTCAGCTTCTTGAACTCTTTTATTCTATTGTTATTTTTTTATTTACTTTTCACTTCACAATTCAGCCACTGGAAATTCAGCTTCTTTGCGTAAAGTCGTTAATATCTACACTTGCTTTCAAAACTTTCGCGTACACATTTAAAATCAAGTAACAACGATTTTGCAAAATTTTAACTGTGTGAACGGGTAATTTAGAGATTAGGTTAAAGGTGACATTGACAGCATTTAAAAAAGCAAGTGTACTGCCAGCCGAGGAATTTTGACTTTTCAAAAATTTAAATGTCAGTTGATTAATTACAACCTTGATTTAGTACAGCGAAAAATAGGTGTACGCGAAAGTTTTGAAAGCAAGTGTACATATTTATATTTTACTAATGTGCCACATTGTACCGCTTTCTTAAACAAAGGGTTAACACTGCTTGGGGTAGCTCAAGAACTCTCGGTAGAATATGGCGTGGTGTAAGGACTAGGCAGTGATCCTTAGGGCTACAAAATAAAATCAAGTATAGCAAAATTTGTGCGTCTTGTCAATAAATACAACCTAAAAACAAACCTAGTTAGTAAAACAAATCAACAGCTACCTACCTTGTAAGCTTCTTACTTCAATCTAAATCTCAAAAGAACACTAGCAGGTTCAATAAAGGGTAGTAATACGAACAACAAAACATACAAACAGTAACAGTCAAGAGAATATTTAATTTAAAATTTAAAAATGAAATTTATAAAATAATTGGTAAACAGAAACAACATTTAGGAATCAAATTTCAATTATTTTAATCACAGGATATCGCACTGAGTATTGACATGTGGGCCTACGTCCAAAGGACGCGGCGGAAATGAGCTTTGAGTACATATGAATTTTAGCGTATTTGAAACGATTAATCACTCACGCTTTTAGCGTTATAAACTGATTGATTAAAAAGAGTAATTTAACATGTTTCAATTGGATATTCAAAGGCTTTGCAAGAACTGAGTATATTTGCGGCAATTGCCTTTGTCGATAAAAACGCTGAGGAATGCATGTATTTTTATGTTATGTCCAGCGATTGTGAGGGGGGAAGATCCTGGTATGTTGCATCTTGACAAATAGGGCTTCTAAGCAGAATTTGGTTGCTTTATTTCATAGAACCCAAGGACGCCACGAGAAAAAAGAGCAGTCAATTGTGGCAAAAAGCGGCTTCGTGCATTCTGGAGACCCTAGCCAGCTCGCACATAGAATAAAAAAAATGGGAGGCCCGGTTATTCCTTGAGTAACTGTAGAATAACGTTAAGAAAGCCGCATGGGAATCGGCCTAAATATCGAAATTAGTATGCAAAATTTAACTAGTAGAGGCATTCTTACCAAAGCTGTTTACGGCCGTTCATGGAGAAAATAACGCCGCAAATCCCGCGAAGATGCTCCGTGACAAATCAGTAATCGAGAAACTCGACTGCTTGTCAGCGAGCCTACTCAGGAAAAGCCAAGCGAGCGTGCTTTGACCAGAAATGCCTTGCAGGTGCATTATCTCTAAATCAGGCGCTTTACGCGATAAACCTGAATTCCTTTGCTACATTACTTAATTATAAGGTGGTGCTTGCTCAGTAAAGTGCTAACTGCTATTGACGAATCAGCTGATAGTGACAAATTTTGAAGATGGTGTTTTCAAACTTAAGGTCCCAAACAGGCTATAAAACGAGTACAAAGTATCTTAGATTGAGCATTTGTGAAATGCCAGCTAGAGAATATACTCGTCTAGGTCTAGAGACTACAAAGATATTTCCAAATATACTCTTTTAGTGTGCTTAAAAGGTTAATAATATTGGAAATCTGAAATCGCATCCATTATTGGATGGTACTGGAATTTTTATAATCCACTAATATTTATTATGTATGCTATAGTACTTAAGCAAAAAATATATTATTATATTTTTAGATGATGGCAAAGGATACATCAACTCCTCTAAATTACTACACCGTTTTCCATCACCTACAAGAACTTTTGCCGCCAAATTGTTTGATCGTCAGTGAAGGGGCCAACACTATGGATATTGGGCGCTCCATGCTCCTAAACGACTTGCCACGACATAGATTGGATGCCGGCACTTTTGGCACCATGGGGGTTAGTTTCTGCCGCATTTATTCGCCTTCAATCTGTTAGCAAAACTCCTAAACTCTAACCTTCTATACTACAGGTGGGGCCTGGATTTGCCATAGCAGCAGCTCTATGGTGTCGAAAGCACGAACCCAGCAAAAGGGTAATTTGTGTTGAAGGGGACTCCGCCTTTGGATTTTCCGGCATGGAAATCGAAACCATGGCCAGGTACAAACTGCCAATTCTGATTTTCATCGTGAACAACTCTGGCATCTATGGTGGGCTTGACAAGGACACGTTCGATGAGCTGCAGGGCACTGAGGATGGTACTCAGTCGTAAGTCTCGCTCTAACTGGCGGCCTTCGATTATTTTATGGTCTGTGTTTTAGACTTCCACCCACCAGTTTGACCATCTTCACAAGGTATGAGAACATGATGAATTTGTTCGGGAGAACGGGACACTTCTGCCAGACCATTCCAGAGCTGCAGAAGGCTGTGAAAGAGTGCTTGAAGGTGACTGATGGCCCCAGCGTGATTAATGTTATAATTAGTCCCTCGGCTGACAGGAAGCCACAGACCTTCAATTGGCTCACAGAGTCGAAACTGTAGATACCTATTTTGTTGCAAATGTATATAAGGTCATCATAATAGTTTAACTGTTGTGATTAACCTGTAAATGATTTAAATTTGTTTATTGTTTTGTACAGTTGAACTGTTATTAAAAAATGTGCTACATGAATCTAGAATATATCGTTGGATTACTGTAAGAATAAGACAAGTTAAGTTTTTTTGCAAGAATATGACGGTCACCAATGTGCTGGAAAATTTTAAATTAAGTTCATTGTAACAAAGTCTCCCTATGCCAAACCAACCGTATGAACTTAGTAGGTTTTAGTTGTTATATTTTTACGTACAGTATTGGGAGCTATTTTGCAGAAACAAGGTAAGTTTGCAGTAGCAGATCTTCATGGAAAAAATTAAAGAAAAGTGAAGCAACCAAAACATGTCGGCTGCTCTAAATGTTCATTTAAATGTACCCAATATTACTCAGCAGAAGAAGGCATGCAAAACCTAATGAATTTGCAGGTTTATTACCAAAGACTTCATTTCAGAGGGTGCTCGTATGCAAGGTAGCGGCGTGAACATCGTGTGACACGACTCCATTCTAGTGATAGAATTTGATATGTAAAAAAGGTGTTCTTAGGGATTAGATAAAGGATTAACAGTAAGTTTAAAATAGGCGCTACGAATGGATAATAAAATTAGGCAATGAACTATACTCAGTGTGAAGAAACAAAGCAGAATAAACACAGAATTGTAAAATGAAATTTTCTAAAAATAGGCACTTGGAATGTCAGAAGTCTGAAGCTAAAGAAGATGAACTGATCGATGAATTTAATAAAACCAGTTTACGCATACTAGGGCTAACTGAAACTAAGAAAAAAGGTCAAGGGTGTAACCAAGTGAAAGACGAACGTTTACTATTCTATAGTGGCGTAATGCCTAAGTTAGAGCAAAAGCTGGGGTTGTATGCTTTATAAATACTAAACTAAAAATCTGGTGTGATACACGCACACAACTTCCTTTTACAGTGATCTTAAGGCGCGTATCCATTTGTTGCGTATCCACGTAACGTATCACCGTCGCGTATCAAGATACGATACGTGCAACGTACTGATTTTTTTCTTTGTATCATCGTTACGTTTATGTTAAAAACGGAAGATACGATATTTCGATACGGCGTAGTGGTCAGTACTGTTCATGCAGCGACCCAATGACGTCTTTGCAAATAACAGCTGCCTCGTATATTTGTATTCATTCTTTATAAAAAGAAATATTCCATCTTCTTCTTGCATATGTTTACGGACTGTTCCATTTCTTTTGAACTATCCGCCGACGCATCCTCGTTTCGTAATTTGTTATAACGATCTGGGTGTTTTGGGTTCCAAATGAGGTCCTTTTTACGGTAAATATCTATAAACCGTAAGGTTTCCTCGTTACTCCAGTCCATTTGTGCAAAAATATGGTCGTAATAAACGAACAACTAGCTGTCACTACAAATTTGATTATCAGCTTTATGCAAATCTGCGACAGGAATGAACATGCAACGGGATGATAACAACATGCCGTCTATACTGATTTCACTCCGTGGCGTTGCATTTCTTTGATGTCACGGCGAAAAACCGTCAAATGGCCGATCGGGTCCGTTGCGTTTCTTTGTATCACATTTTGATACGCAACGATGCAACGTTTTCCCATCTCCACTGATACGCAACGATGATACGATACGTGGATACGCACCTTTATAATTAGCCAAAAATTTGATTTTTAATTTTTAAGCATTTTTCACAAAATTTAAAAAATTACAAATTCTACAAAAACGGTGCAGAATAGAATGTTAGTTCAAGAGACAAGTTTTATCTAAAATTTTAATCTGAATTCAAAAATGTAATAATATACCGGATGTTCTATTTAAAATGGGAATTAAAAAAATAGAAAAAAAAACAAACCCATTTGAGTTATTTAACTGGAAAATCACCTATCTCACATCAATACACATTGAAAATGTAATAAAAATGTAAAGGTTGAAAAAAACGTTAGAGCGGTTTTTGAAAAAATCGAAAAAAAACTGAAAAATTACAAAAGTAACACCATATGATTTTCTTCAAAAGCTTGCTGTCGCATATAGATAGTACACAAAACTTATATATGAAATTTCAACGCCATACCTCTTCATCTTTCAGATATTCTGTTCACAGACACAGACAGACCAATGAACAAAAACACTTTTTTTGGGTTCAGGGAACTCTTAACACGTGAAGATCTGTTGAAAACTCAATTTCGAATTTTTGAGGTACATCTAATACTTCCTTTATCGTAAAAGGAAGTAAAAGCAATGTAAAAGGAAGGAAGCTCATTTCAGAGCGAATTATGTCAGTGGACCTTGAGATAGAGAACGAAATCCTAACTAATAGTCATATAAAGTGATTTTTAAAAACCCAATTGCAGCAGGCCCTGGATAGCCTGAATCAGTTGGCAGTGCTGAAGTGTATTGTCAGTCTATGTTAAAATCGAGATTTGTAGGTTATGTTTTGCGTCAGTCTGTGTCAAATAACCATATATTTTTACTACTATATTGCTAACGCCGTAAGTATGGAGGTCACAGCATAAGTGAGACAGACAACCAACTTTTCTACACACTTGGTGAGCTTTGCGCAAGCGTAGTCCGCGCGGTGGGGAAGTGGTTAAGTTTAAAATTCGCTTCTAAAGGCAGAGTTTGAATTCTCAGGCTGAAACAATTTTTTGGCTTCGCTTAATTGTTTCGCCAGTTACCAATTTATTTCAGGCCTAACCCGTATATTTTTAGTTGAATTATAAATCCTTGGCATTTCGAAAATTCTTAAATTTTCCAAAGCAGGGTATTTTGTACCTGTATCGACTTCCTTTTGTTCGCGCGATGCACTTTTGACCCGTGCTATCTCTTATCGCAGGCCGTTGTTATGCGAGCTTTCCTTTGGAAGCGAATTTTTCGCCGAGGCACTTGCTGTTCTCATCTGAGCCCGCCGTCACCGGCGCGGCTAAGGTTTGTTTGTTTAAGTCAAATTACGTGCGCTCAACCAATTTTTATGAGCTTTGTGTTTCCAAGGGCTGATTATGATCAGGTACGATGGCGCCTTTCTGTTTTGTTATTCCCATAGCAATTACATTTTTTCTTAGCTCTTAATTAACAGTTTCATCCAAGAGCTTATCTCGGAAGCAAAGTTGTTAGCCTAATCTCATTTTTGACACCTGCTGGCGTTCTGCCTAGTTGCTGCCGTTTGAGGGTGCCTTCGCTACAATTACCGGTGCATCCACGGCGATTTCGATCAATGTGTGTAGCAGTTCACGACCAGCTTCTGTTTAACCGCTGTCTATGGACATCGAGGTTAGTGTGCGCTAGTCCGGGATTATTTTATATTATCTTCGATACCTGAAATTTATATTCTAAAACCGTTATTATTAACCAGTAAAGCTCAAATTCATACATGCTCTTGTTTTTTCATATTTTAACTTTTACGCATATATTTAATCATGATCAATATTTAAAGCTGTAATTTTGATGTGTATTGACCCTTTGTAAAAGGTGCATTCACGCCTTTTTTATTTCAATAGCCTAAACAGAAAGGTTTTATCAAATGACTGAGGTATGCATATTCCACGATTGATTTTAAGTTACAGTTATTAGAATAACCCGAAAGGGGTTATTGACTTTTATGCGTGTCGCAACCTTTAGTTAATGTACACAACCTTGTCTTGACTTTAATTGCATTTTAATTATTCTGTTTATTTATTATTCACTCTATAAGTCCATTTATTGATTTTTAATTAAACGCTAGTCACTTGTACTTCATTTTAATTCTTTGAAATCTTTTGATTTCTGGCGGCCATTTCCTTTCCCTTTTTTTTTAAGACATTCCAGGGTACTCAGCTGATGATTTGAACCTACGACCCAAGGCCGCCGAAAATTGAGTTAGCTCGGCCATCGCGGTAAGTAAAGAGTTTTCAGAGCTGCCGTGGTGTATATACTGTAGGGCGGTTGATCTGCATTTTTTTTTCTACTCGCAGGTCGGCTTCTTTATCGTTTCAAGGCATGCGCACGAGAGGCGTAATACTCAGAGCGAAACGATGTCGGCGCCGTAATGTTTTTTTGCCCGTTCCTAGACCCTACTAGCAATATAGAAGTAAAAATATATACAAATAACAAAGAAAACCTAACCTATTAACCTTAAATTTGACATAGACTGACAATACACTTCATTACTGCCAACTGAGTCAGGCTATCCAGAGCCTGCTGCAATTGGGTTTTAAAAAAATCACTCGTTATATGCACCGTTGGAAAATGAAACAGAACAAACAGTTGTGGAGTTCTATGAACTGCAGGAAATCACCGATGAAGCCAAAGGGGAGGTTATCATAATAGGGGACTTTAATGGACGAGTGGGAAAACCGATAAACAGGTACAGAAAATATTTGAGACCTTTCGGAGAGGACGTAATAATAATAATAAATGTCTTAATTTCCCATGCAGATTACAATTAATTAAAAATAAATATTAAATAATTAAAAATAATATTCCTGTAGTGGTTACCCATGGAAATCACAAGGCACAGTTCAAGCTAGCACTTGCTCTTCCACTGTAACCTTGGAAATTATGAAGTTGATAATTTAGAACTGATGCCTAATCTTAAATATTAAAAAAATAAGAAAATAAAATGATTAATTCTGCGATGGTCCCCCAAATTGATCATATATTGCTAACATAAAATAACATATCCCTAGTTGTTCAAAGATAATTTTAAATGAGACACTATATTGTTGGTTGTTCACAAAATAACATCTTTTTGTAATATTTTTTAAATGTATTTATATGTAGCATTTTATATTCCAAAGGAAAAGCGTTATAAAATTTTGTTATTTGATAGGAAAAGCTACCGCTCGAAAAGAGCCGTTTTATGCAGCAGCGGTGGTGTAAGTGTGCCTTTAAACCTAATATTGATGTTATGGACGTCTTCCCTAAATGAAATTCTACGGTGTAGGTAAGATAGTTTTTTTTTTCAAAAATTATTTATAATAAAAGGTAGCACTTTGTAATTTCCTTCTGTTAGACATGTTGACCCAGCCTTATTAATAACAGTAGCGGTAAGAAAGCCTTAGAATTCTGTAACAACAATGAATTGTTTATTACAACTACTTGGTTCAAAAAGAAAGATATACATAAATTCACTAGAACGCAACCATTGCAGCTAGAATATTCAATAATTGATTATATTCTTGTACGGAAACGAATTCCAAATAGGGTCAAAGACGTTTCTGTTAAACGAGGCCCAGAAATTGGATCAGACCACTTTCTTTTAGCAATAAGTTTCGATATAGCGAATCAAAATCCACCGCTTGCTCAATCAGGCAAAAATATTACTTATAGGTGAAAATCATACAAAGACGAGAATTAATTATATGCAACGGTTGACAGAAAAAATTCAAAATACTGACTGGGCCCAGCTAGAACTTAATATACGAGGGCGATTCAAATTTGACCTGCATTTTATTTTTTTCTGAACATAATTGAAGAGATACGAACAAAAAGACGCCGTCTCTTAAACAAAAGAGTTATTCTCCTACAAGATAACGCTTGCCCACATACAGTCCACCTAACGAACAATGCATTGCCTAAATTTGGCTAGGAAGTATTGCCTCACTCCCATATAGTCCGGATTTGGACTCCAAGTGACTATCATCTCTTTAGGCCACTCAAAAAGTTCTTGAAAGGGAAGTGATTTGCCTCTCATGCGGAAGTGAAGGATGCGGTGCAAAGTTGGCTACGTAGTCAACCAAAAGAATTTTTTTCTACAGGAATACAGAAGGTACCGGAGCGACGGAACAAGTGCATTTTAAAGGGGGGGTTGTTACTTAGGAACATTATGTATATATAATATCATTTTTGTAGTTTGTATCAAACAGAAAAGAATTAAATGCGGTTCAAATTTGAATCGCCCTCGTAAATCAAATGTGGAACAAATTTAAGACACTATTAATATCAGCTACAACAATAGCTCACCATACACGCAAAGATCAATCTGCCGGTTCAGAATGCCGCAGTGCAAAACTGACTTTGCGTTAGCGAGGTATGCGCGCGCCATATTTAACTTGCACAGATCTGGCATCTTAAGGAGCTTAAATTGTTTTTATGTTCAAACATGCATATCTGATAAACAGTTAAACTTAGAGGTATGAAGTAACATATCAAAAGAAAGCGCATCAGAAGGGCTTTCCAAAAATATAGGGCGTTCTATTTGAAAAAAAATCGAAACCATTAAATTTGCAAATGTTGAGCACCCTGTATAGCATCAATACCCAGATCCACTATTTTACACTTGAAAGATAGTTCACGAAATTCATAAATTTTAGGAAACGTTTTCCGTCATTCAATTGTTTTCTGTTGCTTACAGCACCCGCCTGAAGTTCAGCATTTTTACTTCCTTTTACTATAAAGGAAGTATTGGATTCACCCCAAAAATTCGAAATTGAGTTTTCAACGGATCTTCACGTTTTAGAGTCCCCTGATCCCAAAAAACATATTTTTTTTCATTGGTCTGTGTGTCTGTCTGTCTGTCTGTCTGTCTGTCTGTCTGTCTGTGAACAGAATATCTCAAAAACGAAAAGAGGCATGGCATTGAAACTTCATATATAAGTTTTGTGTACTATGTAGATGAGACAGCAAGCTTTTGAAGAAAATCGCATAACCGGAAGTAGGTGTTTACTCTTGTGATTTTTCAGTTTTTTTCGATTTTTTCAAAAACCGCTCTAACGATTTTTTTTAAACTTTACATTTTTATTACATTTTTAATGTGTATTGATGTGAGATAGGTGATTTTCCAGTTGAATACTTCTAAAGTGGGTTTCTTTTGTTTTTTTTTCTATTTTTTTTATTAACTCCTATTTTAAATAAAACACCCGGTATATTATTACATTTTCGAATTCACCTTAAAATTCTAGAGAAAATTTGTCTCTTCAAGTAACGCTCTATTTTGTACCGTTTTTGTAGAATTTGAAATTTTTGAAAATTTTTGAAAAATTTTTAAAAATTAAAAATGAAATTTTTGACTAATTATAAGATCACTGTAAAAGGAAGTTGTGTGAGTGTATCACACCAGATTTTTTTGCATAGTATTGTTAGTATCTCCAAAATAGTTGACGTTAGACCCATACAACTTTACATAAAAATGATGATTATTTCAATGCAAAACTTTTAAGCTGCCCAAATATAGGGCATTCCATTAAAAAGAAAGTAAATTTGATTCGCCACACTTTTTTGAGACAACCTGTATAATCAAAATTATTTTAGTAATGTGCAACACCTTTGTACCTACAATTTTTGTATATGTTACAGGAAATGTATATAATGCCGAGCCAATTTAGGAAATGTGTAAAATAATTAACCAAAAGTTCTTTAATACATACATTTCCTAGGAAATGTATGTATTTCCTAGGCATTGTATGCAATTCCTAAATGGTACTAGGAAATGTATGAAAATCAACATTATACTGTAGAATTTGTGAATGAATAAAAAATAAAACACAGATGAACTGAGATTTTCCTTAGCAGTGTGACGATTTGTTAGTGCTACTAACCTAACCTAACCTACCGACATGACATCCCTAATTTAACACATTTCCGATTCCAGGTTAGGAAATGTATAAAATTCCTAGGAAATGTGTATAATAAAATTTATTTCACACATTTCCTGACGATTTTAGGCATTATATACGTTTCCTAGGAATTCTATATAATGACGGATTACATACATTTCCGGTAACATATACACAATATCCATGTAACTTTCATATTTCTCTGATTGTGAACAGAGATCGTTCTTAAGGCGCAGCATAATTTTTCTAACTTAGCCGAATCTGTATCCCTTATCATTTACCAGATTCTGATGCTGTGCATTCTTATATTGGACAGCCTGTATATATTGGTTTTGTGATTGCCTGTTTGGTGGGAATGCTGTTTATTCTATTTCTAGTCTTTTATTTTAGCTCTACAGCATCATTTTTGAGTACCTATATCGTTGCTAGTGCTAGACAGATTGCTCTGTAGCTGTCATACCATAGTTAGCCATTTCTCCCTTTCTGTGGATGCGTATGATGATATTTCTTTTCTAGTCTTATGATATAATTTCCGTATTCTATGCCGATTGGTATATTCTCCGCAACCACTTCTGTATTATGGGTTCTCCATTTTTTATTTTGCTTCAAAGTGGTTTTTCCACGCTTTCAGTATGTTTTAGTTGTTGGTTTCAGTAGTTCACCACTTTCGTTTATTATATGTATTCCACATATAATCTGATACCACGTCTTGTTAACTTCTTAACTATTTATTACAGAGCAAAACTACAAGCAATGTTTATAACAAATAGGTAACTGCTTTCCGCTGCAGCGCCCGGATCTTACATAATCTAATTTACTTCAAAACACAATCAAGGCTTCACCAGGGAAGATGTTATTCAGAATAACAACGTTTATGATAGTGGCGCACAAAGCTAATTATCTCTGCAATAATGGTGTGGTCCAGGTGAACGCAGTTAAGGAATAGAGTTCAACAGCGATAGACGTGCGGGCGTTTTAAATTGCTCAAATTTAATGTCTGGAAGGCGCCACATAGCCTGCACTTACGTAATTGGCAAATTGCTTAAACTATGAAATAAAATCTGACCAGATTATCCAGTTCTCCACAGAGACTTACCTTGGCGTTCATGTTCTCTGTAATACCTGTTAAGCCCAGTTTGTTTATTCTAAACCCTACCTGCGAATTGATTTCCAGTACCAAAGAAAGAACACATGAAAATGCACACGAAAATTATTTTAACAAATCCATTGTTACTCATACCGGCTCATGATGAAACCAGTGGCTTAAATTTAATTAAATAAACAGGAGCCCTGAAGGAGGTTCTTAATTTAGTTAACATAGAGCGTTAGCTCGCAAAATGTGATGGGTTCTTAACATGTCTGACTTCACAACTTTTCTGTGTGCACGTAGTGGTGCAATTGCAATACACTTTCTGCCTGACTAGCAGCTCACCGGGCCTCAAAACTTCATGAGTGTTTATGACTGGTGTGCACTTTTGCTTAGCACTTGAAGAGAGCTGAACTGACCCTTAAAGAAGGCGTTCACGTCATGTGCAGCAGGTGGTTAGATGGCAATGAAACAACCACTGCATCGTCTATCGTCTGCGTGGTGACAAATGAGTAACGAATTCAAGGAAAGTCAATATTCACCGAGTTAAATATAGATTGGCAAAACATACACGACGACAAAAGATATATCTTGTTATTTTAAAAATTTGAGGAAGTCAAACGTCACATCCGATATCAACCGTAATGGGGATAACACCCTTAATCAGCGATAGGGATCCTCTCAAAATTCAACTATTCCTCACGACACATTTCAGTCCTGGTTAATGACACGACTTTTCCGTTCGACCCAAGAGAGATTTTCTCCAAATATGTAAACTTGAGCTGTGGAGGAGCTCACGAGCACGTGCACGTGGTGCGGGTGAAATCATATCTGTGAGTGAATAAATGTTCAATTCAGTTGGCGTATATATGTTTTTATTCAATTTTAACGAAATTTTAATCTGGTACCACGTCATGTTAACTTCTTCACTATTTATTACAGAGCAAAACTACAAGCAATGTTTATAACAAATAGGGAACTGCTTTATTCTGCAGCGCCCAGTTTTCACACAATCTAATTTACTTCAAAACGCTATCAAGACTTCACCAGGGAAGATGTTATTAGGAATGAGAACGTTTATGATAGTGGCGCACAAAACTAATTAGCTCTGCAATAATGGTGTGGTCCAGGTGAACGCAGTTAAGGAATAGAGTTCAACAGCGATAGACTTGCGGGTGTTTTATATTGCTCAAATTTAATGTCTGGAAGGCGCCACATAGCCTGCACTTACGTAATGGGCAAATTGCTTAAACTACGAAATAAAATCTGACCAGATTATCCAGTTCTCCACAGTTTGAGACTTACCTTAGCATTCATGTTCTCTGTAATACCTGTTAAACCCAGTTTGTTTATTCTAAACCCTACCTGCGAATTGATTTCCAGTACCCAAGAAAGAACACATGAAAATTATTTTAACAAATCCATTGTTACTCATACCGGCTCATGATGAAACCAGTGGCTTAAATTTAATTAAATAAACAGGAGCCCTGAAGGGGGTTCTTAATTTAGTCAACATAGAGCGTTAGCTCGCAAAATGTGATGGGTTCTTAACATGTCTGACTTCACAACTTTTCTGTGTGCACGTAGTGGTGCAATTGCAATACACTTTCTGCCTGACTAGTAGCTCACCGGGCCTCAAAACTTGATGAATGTTTATGACCGCTGTGCACTTTTCCTTAGCACTTGAAGAGAGCTGAACTGACCCTTAAAGAAGGCGTCCACGTCATGTGCAGCAGGTGGTTAGATGGCAATGAAACAACCACTGCATCGTCTGCGTGGTGACAAATGAGTAACGAATTCAAGGAAAGTCAATATTCACCGAGTTAAATATAGATTGGCAAAACATACACGACGACAAAAAATATATCTCGTTATTTTAAAAATTTGAAGAAGTCAAACGTCACATCCGATATCAACCGTAATGGGGATAACACCCTTAATCAGCGATAGGGATCCTCTCAAAATTCAACTATTCCTCATGACACATCCCAGTCCCGGTCAGTGACACAACTCTTCCGTTCAAGCCAAGAGATATTTTCTCCGAATATGTAAACTTGAGCTGTGGAGGAGCTCACGAGCACGTAGTGCGAGTGAGATCATATCTGTGAGTGAATAAATGTTCAATTTAGTTGGCGTATATATGTTTTTATTCAATTTTAACGAAATTTTAATCTGGTACCACGTCATGTTAACTTCTTCACTATTTATTACAGAGCAAAACTACAAGCAATGTTTATAACAAATAGGGAACTGCTTTACTCTGCAGCGCCCAGTTTTCACACAATCTAATTTACTTCAAAACGCTATCAAGACTTCACCAGGGAAGATGTTATTAGGAATGAGAACGTTTATGATAGTGGCGCACAAAACTAATTAGCTCTGCAATAATGGTGTGGTCCAGGTGAACGCAGTTAAGGAATAGAGTTCAACAGCGATAGACTTGCGGGTGTTTTATATTGCTCAAATTTAATGTCTGGAAGGCGCCACATAGCCTGCACTTACGTAATGGGCAAATTGCTTAAACTACGAAATAAAATCTGACCAGATTATCCAGTTCTCCACAGTTTGAGACTTACCTTAGCGTTCATGTTCTCTGTAATACCTGTTATGCCCAGTTTGTTTATTCTAAACCCTACCTGCGAATTGATTTCCAGTACCAAAGAAAGAACACATGAAAATTATTTTAACAGATCCATTGTTACTCATACCGCCTCATGATGAGACCAGCGGCTTAAATTTAATTAAATAAACAGGAGCCCTGAAGGGGGTTCTTAATTTAGTTAACATAGAGCGTTAGCTCGGAAAATGTGATGGGTTCTTAACATGTCTGACTTCACAACTTTTCTGTGTGCAGGTAGTGGTGCAATTGCAATACACTTTCTGCCTGACTAGTAGCTCACCGGGCCTCAAAACTTGATTAGTGTTTATGACTGGTGTGCACTTTTGCTTAGCACTTGAAGAGAGCTGAACTGACCCTTAAAGAAGGCGTCCACGTCATGTGCAGCAGGTGGTTAGATGGCAATGAAACAACCACTGTGAGTAACGAATTCAAGGAAAGTCAATATTCACCGAGTTAAATATAGATTGACAAAAAATATATCTCGTTATTTTAAAAATTTGAAGAAGTCAATCGTCACATCCGATATCAACCGTAATGGGGATAACACCCTTAATCAGCTATAGGGATCCTCTCAACATTCAACTATTCCTCACGACACATTTCAGTCCTGGTTAATAACACGACTCTTCCGTTCGAACCAAGAGAGATTTTCTCCAAATATGTAAACTTGAGCTGTGGAGGAGCTCACGAGCACGTAGTGCGAGTGAGATCATATCTGTGAGTGAATAAATGTTCAATTTAGTTGGCGGATATATGTTTTTATTCAATTTTAACGAAATTTTGCATAAAAAATTTGAAATCAAGATATAAATTTGTCGATTTATCGTCGATTTGATCTAAAATTTAGTAATTATATATTACACACTACAAAGAGAAAGAGTAATTAAATTTGTAGAAATAATAAAAATATGTTGTTCTTCATTGAAACTTTTTTAATTCACTAGTGAATTAAAACACTTTTTCCCGGTGCTGATCATGTAAGTCACGGCTTTAGTAACAAAACGTGTAAGTCGATGATTATATTTGTTTGCTGCTTTCCCTTGACAACGGAACTTAATATTATTATTAAGTTCCTAGGATGATAAAATTAGCAACGCAAGATGCATACTTCGACGTTTTGTTGTAAGTGTTTATGTGACATGTGATACTCACAGGTAACACGACTCGCGAAAATTAATCCTGGTGACAGATAACAAACCAAACGATTTTTTCAAAAATCTAGGAAAATTTCGATAAGCATCGGGAAAAAAATAAGATAACTCGGAATGTATCGCCTATTAACATTTTCGACAGGCAACAAGCCGCGGCCTCGCCTTGGCTTGTACTTGCCTACCTCAAATGGTCCTTATATTCCTTGTTACTTAAATAGCTATTATTTCTCTTGTGAATTATAGACTGTTTATGAAGGTTTTTATGGAGTTAATAATGTCACTTTAAACTGTCAAAATTGAATAAAAATAATTAGAGTTACACGTCTTCTTCCATTTGCTAAATGTTTTTCTATTATAGCTTCTGAGATGACTATGGGAACAATGAGGAAACAGTTGTTCTGCATAATATTCATATATTTATGTCAAACAGAATGTCAATCATTTTAAATCTCAATCAAATTCATAATTCTCCTACTATATCTAAAGAATGTCTCGTAATAGATCAAACCAGTACAGAGAAATTACTTTTTATGGAACAATCTTGTGATTCATTTGAAAAGTACTTGGATGATGTACAATAACTGCCAACTGAACATTGTATTTTGCTTATTTTTTTGTAGGTGGCACTAGTCTGTATCTTTACGTAGCGTTTAAATTTTCTTATAACAAAAACAGGCATGGAATTATTTAAATCTCCATGTTTGAAACAAGGACTTATTACCGTTATCATAGCAGTTAAAAGTGATTTTAGTTAAACACGAAATGATGCATTTTCTTATTGCTTATGTTGTTGAGTAGCCTACTACAAAAATTTATTTAGAAATTGTATGACGAGCATTGAGCAAAGGCATCATATCGTATGCACTTGAACTACTATTGTTCTGGTGACAGAATAACACACATCATTAAAGAACTGTTTTATTCTTACATTTAATTACCAACAATAACCAACCAAACAGGTCCACTTTTACAATATCAATCACATGCTTAAGTTTATAACTTAAAGAGAACAAACAATATCGGTGTGAGTCCTGCGGTATTCCATGTTTGATTTCTGATTAAAAATAATATCACTTTCGTCACGACCGCACTGACTTCTTCGGACTAGTGCTCTGGAATCGAACTTGTCTTTTTACGCATGGTATACAAAAATATGTGTACAGATGGCTTACAAAACAACATCAAATCTTACAATTATCAGTAACAACTACAAGAGAAACAAGCCAGTCTTTTCAACGTAACGACTAAAAAGCACAAATCAACATTCACTTCATTTAACTTAACTTTACTTGCTTCCACTGTACTATGAAGATTGGAAACAGTGGCGTTATTAGGGTTGATGCAGCTGGGCTGTGTCAGTACTATCTTTCATAACTGGAATTTATTTGTACTTTTAAAACAGTCTCATAATGTTGTAATTACAGAAACCTAATAACACCTCTGTTAGGAGAAAACCGTTAAAAAGTTCCGGCAAATGGTTTTGGCTGCTTCCTCCAATTAAGTCAAAATTCGGTACGCTTAATGTGGTAACAAGGGTCTGGATGCTATGCGGATTTCGTGGTACAATTTACTGATTTAGAGCTACTCGCTATGCTTCCTAAATAATAGTTGATTAAGTACCGCTATATCTAATATTTTGGTACCTGAACTTATATATTTACCGCCCGAAGGCGCAAAGTCGTACCACAGCTGGTACCGCACGAGTACTTCGCTAGATTGCACACCCCCGGCTTCACAAAACCGAAAATATTAAGAGTCACTACAGACTAAAATAAATTATTAATCGCCAATTTATTTAAATGGTATAAGATACCTATTAGAGATAGATGGCAGTAAATTTGTAAAAATTTTACAGCCCTTCCTTTATAACGTACATGAGTAACAATTTATTACTAAATTTATTTAAACCTAGCTCTACTATTTCTTTAAGTTACGTTTGAATATTTGCATTAAATTATTACATATCGTTTCGGAAGTTTGTCGTACAAGTTAACGGTTGTGATTGTATCCAGTGTTCAGTACTAGGTACTGCAAGTATCGGCAAAAGAAACACATGTTGGGATGACCTGTTCTGGATCTACCGTTCACATCGTTCACACCTATACTGATCTTCCTACCGACTCAAGTGAGCTAAAGCGCGCCTAATTGAACACAGTCCAGCGCCCTGCGAAGCAACGCAACCATCGGTTGAATCAATGAGTTATCACAGTTCAAGCGATGCTTCCGGCTGTTGGAACGCCTAGACTTCACACGGAACCGTCGGAGTCTCGGCTAGAGTAAGTTTAACTACAGTGATTTCTTTTCGTCAAGCGGCGGTGGTGCCCGTGTTGCACGCGACGACCGGCACTGTCTGGCACGCCATCGTCGCCATATTGTTGCTAACAGAGTTCGTAATGCCACAGGACTTCAGTTCCGTGAAGATCTCCGTAAAATAGCCCGGCTCCGCGTTGATTCGCAGCATGTTCGACGAGAGTCTGTTCACTATCTCCAGGCACCGTCCCAGAACTTCTCTTTGGAGTCCTCCACGAGGAACGGCTTCAGCGGGTAGGAGATTTCGTTGCCCATGTACGAGTAGGACAGGTAGAGGCAGGTGAGCACAACGGCCTGCAGGTCCTGCTCGCACTCGATGTCCTCCTCCACGAGGTCCCGGACGAGCATGTACACGAACACCACGTTGGCCGGATTGATGAACGCCACGTCCTGCAATGAGACATTCATTAGAATGGCGGTTTTCACATTTTATTCATCAACAACAGTCTTAATCCACAAATAGTATGAATGATGAGTCGCTTTTAAGAAGAGAGAAATGTTAACACTTTGAGGGGCAACATATGGGAGGTTTAAAGGGATAGCAGGATTCCCCTCATGGAAAAATGAACATGTCAAAACAAAAATTAAAATTGGACAGAAATGTAAGAGGACAAGGCAGAATATGTCATCAAAAGAAATAAAGGAGTCTCAAGCACAACCAACCACAGAGGTAGTTACAATATACAAAAGCAGGGTAAGCAGAGGAAAACAAAATATGAAGCCCTTGATGACAAGCCTAGAAACATGGAAGCACTACAAGGATATATTTAATATGAATGAAGGTGGACAGGAGGGAAAGCAGTGGCACAAACGGCATCGGGAGAAGAGGGAAGGAGACACACATCAAGACGAGAAACACACCAGCATAGATACTATCTATTCATAGTTTATGACGAAAGTGGCTCGGGGTTAACAACAGCACTCACCAAATAATACTAAAATAATAAAATCTCTTAAGAGTGCAGGAAGAATAGGTATAAACAGTTGAGACACACAAGAAATGAAGTGACAGTGATTGTAACAGCATCTTCTGTGTACATGGCATACACAAGAACTTTACAACATATCTACACAATTCAAACTTTTCTAGACTTGAATGTTGTATTCGGTTCCCTACCACTACATACGTATCGGAAATGTATTTGAAGGGAGTAGCTGGAAAAACCAAGAGAAACTGTAGAAGAGAGGAAATAGAACATAAAGCTGCTAATCAAAACAGTTGAAACAAACCAACTAAAATGATACAGGCATGCAATTGCAATAGAAGACGTAAAGTCAAGCAGGTGATGTAAGCTAGAATGTTTTACTGAACGGTGCACAAGAAGAAATTGGCGCCAGAAAGTGTGGTAAACGTAGAGATAAAGAGAATAAAAATCAATATTGGAACATTATCTCCAAAAAAATAGAGCACCATCTCCATGGCACACAAAAGAAGATTTACAAACTACTATGATATAGAAAACAATCAATCGAGGGAGAAGTACAGCAACATCTATAACATCTTGTACTGCAAACACCACTAATACAAGACGCAGTCAAACAACACCATTTACCTCGAAATTACAGTTAGAGATCACAAATAACAAATAATCGCGTTGCTCAAGATAATAGCAACTGGATAGCAAATATTGATGAATTGGAAACATTTCATTACGATTTCCATCTTTAAAAAGGGGAGAACATATAACCCGTACAACTATGGATGAATTTTGCTAGTAAATGCTGTTTCAAAACAAAAATATTATTTTAAATTTTTTTTTTATTTTATTCCGCACTCCGCCAACAGCCGTTAGGCCAATTATAGGCGTCACTGTACATTTTATGGGAACTTCCAACCCCACTAACGACTGTCATGATGTTATTATGACAACCGGGACCAACTTTTTTCCGTGGCAGCCGTACCACGAGGTGCCGGGAGAAGCAGCCGTGGAACTCGCATCCAAGTTCTGACCAGAGAGAGCGTTGCTTAACTCTAATGATCGAACGTGGACGCTTGTTCAAGCTACACCACCCAGGACCTTAGTATTCTTGAACTCCAAAAAAATTTTGCTGCTGAAGAAGGGCAAGTCACCATACAGGATAAAGTAAAAAGCCAATCTATCAAGGAGAAACTGAAGTACAAGATGTTGGAAAATTAATAAGAATTAGACCGAAACACTGACCATGTTAACCGTATAAGCCCTGAATCTATCGCAACAAGGTCAAAACCCAGAGAATGGACAATGCCAGCTTGCCAGAGACATCACTTAAAAGAGGCGTAACTGTTGGAGATCAACGTCAGAAGAAACGGGATTACGTGCTACAATAAGGAAGGCGGAGTTTTTCGTGAGATTTTTTCCAAGTAAGAAAAGTTGAAAAATATATTCGCTAAGAATTATTAATATTTGCTTTTGGTTTAGCATAAATATACTAATTTCCTAATCTGATTTTTGCCTTTTTAAAATTTTTTCAGCATGACTGAAGTTGTTAAAAAAATTATACCACAGCAAATTCTTGAGTACACATGTGCATGATGTGCTATTAGAGCTACTTCCACACCCATGGTTTTTTTTACGTTAAGTCCTCCATATGCTATCCCTAATCCAAACTCTCATCAAGGTTAAGCCGCAAAAATGTCACAAGTGTCTGCAGCTATGTCCACATTACCATACGAAATTTGATCATCTTTTTGTTCTTATCAACATAAATTTTTTAAGTTTTCTGTAACTTAAAAAAAGTTTGTTATTGGAGAACCACCTACCAAGGGCATGTGGAGAAGACTTTAATTTTGCCCTATGATATTTGAAAATTTGTTAATATTTATGTTATGTATAGCAATTGCCCAATTAGTAATCCCTGTGGTACTCCTTTTCTAATTATCTGAATGTTTACAGTTTACCTCCATTTCTATTATACTCTACAGTGTATGATTTCCCATTATGCTGATATGACTTATAAGTGAGTTTTTGTGTACCAATCCTTTTCGAATGTTTGAATAATTTCGCGTTTTCGGATTTTCATAAAAGCGTCTTCCATACATTTTGCTTTTTTGATAACCTTTTGGAAAACGTTGCCGTGCTTTTATAATATTTTTGAGCTACCAGACTTTGCAACATTTCTCTATGCAAGAGAGATTTGTTGTTACATAATCTTTCTTTCCCCTAGTTAGCCAACTTCTTTCTGTTTTTCAAATCTTTTTCTTCCCTTTAGAAGAAACTATCGATATTATTTCAAACTCAAATTATAAGTAGTATTAACCTCCTTGCCATCACCTCTACAAATTATTCTATATTGAGTTTTAAACAAGTTATTTCTCCCATCTGTGTTTCTTTTATTGAATTTGTTAAATATGTGCAAAACGCTCAGAGATTGCCAAATCCAGCCCTTTTTAGACCTCCTTTTCTGGTGTAAAGCAAGTCTTCGAGAGATAAAATTATTATTCGCCCGCGGGCGTAATAGTTATTTATGTATCAATAGCGTTAAACAGTCGTCTTTTGTCCGCGGCGTGAATGTTATAGCACGCAGTGGGGACCACCGAGAACTATAACACGACAAGAGCCAAAGAGTATGATTACGCCTGAGGTGCATACACAACTTTATGTATGATCAATATTTTAAAAAGGTAAATCGTTGACAATAAAAACAGGGCAATTTTTGCAGGAATTTTAGCTGAATAATACCTTTGTAACTATAATTTTCTTTAATATGTGTCTATATTAATAACTAAAATAACGTCAACGGGCTATAAACATTTTTTTCAACCGCTAAAATGACGTGAGCAGGCTATAAAATACTTTTTTCCACGACCGGGAGTAGAAGTCTGTTTCTATAGCTTCAAAATTGTGACAGAAGTAGAACATTTACTCCCTAGAGACTAAATAAGACAAACATTTCCCTAGGGAGTTTTCATTATGACTGACAGAACAATTATGTCAAATTCGAGGTTATCAGGTTAGTTTTTGCGTCAGTTTTGACACAAACTGGCGCAAAACCTAACCTGCTAACCTCGAATTTGACATAATTGTGAGCTCTTGTCATAATGACTTACAGTGCCACCAACTTTAAAATTTACCATAGGCTACTAATTTTATAATAATTGTAACTAAAATTTCAATAAATGACGTTTAAAAAAACGGGTTTTCGTTTTAAATCTTCCTGCAACGTGAAAAGATAGTATATGCAACTCGGAGAGAATGCTATTTTGCTTCAGTGCAATTTCTGATTGTACCTCAGCAAAATAAGGCATTTCTCTCCCTCATGGCATAATCTACTATTATCTACTAGCAACATGATATTGTACATTTTCGTCATAGAAACAAAATATGAAAAACTACTCAACTCCCAAGGGACTTGTCAAATTATTTCTCCCTCAAACTCATGGTAACAATGCAATTACAATTACCTTTACTTACATATTCCAACTTTAAATGTCATTATGACATTTTGAAATTTCATACTATTTTTACGAATATGCTAGTAGATAAAACATTGTTTCCACCACGGGAGATATTCATGTTCTTTACCTTCGGTTGACTTACAGACCTCGGGCCAGACGCCCTCGGTCTGTAACGCATGTCAACCTCAAGGAAAAAACATATTCATAACTCCCTTAATGCATAAATATCAATTTTGCCCCCTGACGTCATTTTCGCCGGCGAAAAAAAATTTTATTGCCCGAAGACGAAGAAGACTTGCTTTACGCCTGAAAATGAGGTCTAAAAAACGCATATTATTGATCGATCGTGCATAAAAGAATTTTATCACCCGCTGACGTCACTTTAGCGAGCCAATTTGAATTTTACCGTCCGCTAACGTCATTTTAGTTACTATTTATAAACACTATAGATGAAAACCATATCTAGTTTTAAAGTACTATTCATCTAACATATTTGTAAGAACTGCTCTGTTTCCATGTCACAACGGTCTCTACAGGGTGACTTTAATAGTTGTGCAAATATTTTAACTGGTAACAGAGGACGGTAAAATAACATGATTAGTCCAATAATGTCTTATGCAAAAACTTTTAGTTGTCGAAGAAAGCAGGTTAAAGTTTTTCTAAAAAAGTTTGAAAACCACAGATAAGTTTAAATAAATGTAATAATTAAAAACCAAAGGAGCCTGTTTCTATTCACATTTGTATTTATGCCATGTTGACGTTATATTTTTTAAAAATAGCACGAAATTAATTTCAACAATGTTGAGATTAAAACCATATCAGACCTCTCAGCTGCTTTCTTAAAATTCATTTTATGGTATTTTTCAAAAATGTGCCTTTAACACCCATTAATACAAATGTTAATAAAAGCAGGCCCATTTGGTTGTTAATTATTACATTTATTTAAACTTATTTGTGGCTCACAAACTTAAAAAAAACGTTAACTTGCTTAAAATAAATTTATTAATGGTCCCCAGAAGAGATTTAGAGAAATAACAGGTCCTACCAATTCATCAAGAAAACCATCCTTATTCTACGTACTTGGAGAATAATGAAATCGCAGAAGTAAACAACTTGTTATCTGCTGAACGTCAAAATCTAGAGAAATTAAAGATGAAACATGATAATATAAAAGAAGAAATAGAGGTCAAGTTTTATTAAATTTTAACAGAGTCGCCAGCAAGTATCCACATCAAAGACGGAGAATTTAAAGCAATTTGGAAATGCTTCAACATTTTTTCAGATATTCGCAGTAATAAACAATTTGTTATTTGCTGAACGTCAAAAACTTTACAAATTAAAGGTGAAATATTCAAATCTAGAAGGAATAATAAAGCTTTTTCATTTCGGTAGTCGCCGGCAAGTATTAATATCAAAGGCCTATAATTAAAATCAATTTAGCAATGTTTGCGCAATTTTTCAGATATTTATGCCTGCAACGCAATTTGAATTAGGCAGATTTTGTGATGACGCGTTTGAAATTCTTCCATTTTAGAACAGTGCAACAAATTTTAGTAGTCAGCTGACACAAATAGTATAAATAAATAAAAACATTCTCTTACATAAAAAATTTAATAAACGTACATGTGTAAATAATTGTATCTGTATCAAGATAATGTTTTTTAATCTGTATCGAAATATTTGGCTCAAAAATATCTTTACAACACTGCTCCACGGGTTAGCCTTGGTTTACTTAATCCAAAAATCCACGCCAAACCAGACCAGGTCACACAAATTACCTCAAACGACGAGGCGTGATCGATAACTCTATTAAAGGAAAATGTCGCAGGGTTAAAATTGGAAGCCCCTCGCGATATTTTTAGGGGTTTCGTTGTTTCGCTATTATCTCGACGCCCGTAAGAATAATTGAACTGCGACTATCCATAAATCTCTTTGAATGTCGGCGGATGCCGGGCTATTCACCCTTGCACTTCCTCGACGACCCTCGTCTACCGATCCAATCCCCTTCAATGAGGGGGAATAAATGTTCATTTGTAGTAAAGTCAAGGATTTAGTAGTCAACAAAGTCATAATTATGGAGAAGTTTTGCGGTTTTCATTATACAAAGTGCTGAGTCAGTAGCAATATCAGGAGTTTCACGTAAAGAATGAAATTTTGCTACAAGACACGCTTTCCCTTTTAATTAGATCCCTTGAAGCTGACAGGGTGATTGTTATTTCCTGGAGGTAAGACAGCAGTGGTGGTTTCAGAAAACTGATGTAAAAATGTCCATAAATGATACTTATGGACCATTATAAAGTATAAGTAATCGTTGACATAAGTAATTTTATTCGTATATAAAATGTTCTATCGGATTTTACATATGAATGCCAAATTTTGAAAAAATAACAAAGAATTACTTTAATAAAGTACCGGACAAGGATTCAGTGCAAAAGGAGAAAAGAAGCTGCTCTACTTAAGGGCTCATTCGCGGAATTTCCATATTTATAAACCATACGTACAATTTACAATGCGTGTAACGTAATTTACCTGCGTCAGAACAAGAGAGGCTGGAATCGTGCATCACGTCAGTGCTTCCTAATGACGTCATAGAATGCGTGAGGTGTAGATAGCGGACTACGCATAAAGAAGTTCACAGGTAAATTACTACACGTTCCTAGGGTTGGCAGTTTTTCTTCAAGGAAACGACTGCTTTAATAATAAAAAGCAAATCGAAACGCCGCAGTGTGTCAACTAATCGATTTGTAAGCGCTATGCAAACAGTATTACTAAAGTAAACATATAAACAACAGGAAATGCATTCGCCCTGTAGGACATTTAAGAGCATTTAGAATAGAAGGCGTAATATAAGGGTAAAACTTTTAGAGGTTATTAAAATTGCGGTTATGCAATAGAATTATACGTTCAACTAGTAATATTTATTACTTTTCTGTAAATTTGATACAACGTTCGTACATTTTGTACATAGAGATAGAAGATGAGAAAGACTCCCTGGGAATCTAGAAAAGATACCTGATTGCAGTCAGAAGGAGAAGAAACGATCTGGCACATGTCAACCAGTGAAAACCAGGTAAAAAGAATTGTGGTTTTTGACCTTGTTATTAACATACCCACTGTAGGGGCATCGACCTCTCCTCTTTGGGAAAGTTTTAAAACATTACGACCCCAAGTTGACCGTTGAAGTTATTGAGTTTTGAACTTATATTTTCTATCCCAGAACCAGAGGTTCGTATCTCTGAGCAACCTACACTGCTACAAAGTAAAAGGGAAAAATAAAACAGCTACAAAATAATATTTACAAACCTTTTTTAAAATTTTGTAGGAAAGGGGCAACTGAGTGGTACTAGCAAAAATAGCTTAAATATTAAATTATGGTGCATCTGGAAGAATACCTATGTCTATCTTTGCCTGTGGTCAAAATGATGTGTTAAGGAGGAAATATGAAAATAAGCTAATATTCATCAGATCATCAGGAATGACAATAAAGGCTTGCTGGCAATTGGAATAGTACTAAAGCTACATTCTATTCGACTATTTGCAAAGTTTCAGGTAGTAACTTATGTATACCCTCAATTTAATGATAAATACGCCTTTAAAGAAAGAGACGCATACAGAACAAAACTATGTAAGTATATCGTGTGAAGAAAACTGGAAGAATGGGAGGATGGCAAAACAAAACCATTTGAGGTACGCTGACGATATCGATTTATTAGCCAACTCCATAAAATGAGATCGGTGTATTCATGACTGAAGTGGACTCAAAAGTGAACCATTCGGATTTGAAATGAATACGTCTAGATTAACATAATTATCATAGATCGCCAACAATATCTGAGATGACAAGAGTGGTGCTACAAGGTAAATTTTGTACACACAAAAATAACAAAAATAAAATAATTTGGTATTGCTTTACAACACGGCGGTCCAGGAATTGTTTCGTGGTGTACCAAATTTTTGCCAGCTAGTTTCCGAGCAGGGGGGGGGGGGTATCCGAAAGCGCCACTGGTTCGAGACGGTCCAAACCAGAAAACCTACAGGTGTCGGTGTTTCATAAAAACAATCAATAAAGGAAAATGCCAGAAATTGAAATAACCTAAATGTTTATTTGCAATATGTACAAATACAAGTCTGCATGATGCTCAAAGCGGGAAAGCAAATCTGCAATATTCTGTAGATCTTAAACTAGTCGTAGGGTTATTAGTTTAAATTAGTTTTAAGTACAAAATTTAGTAAATTGTAAGGAAAAACAAACTCTACGATTTTTAGTCGAAATTCTTAACTACGCGTATAGAGTGACTTAAAATAAAAGTACTGCGATACGGAAAACGGGAGATTCGCCATGTTGCTTAAAGGTATAATTTATTATAACACGAAATCTCGCGAATTGTACCATGCGCCCAGGATCTATTGCACACTTTAATAGGCGTGTTTCAGCGTTAATAACTTTTTTATTTGGCTCCAGTAGTCCCTCGCATAAGTATTAATTTTAAACGTTGAGGAACGTAGTAATTCCCGAATTGAACGCAACTAAAAACGCTAACAGAGTAGCCAATCTAGTCAATAATACATTTGAAAAAACTAAACTGATTTTTACAACCAAACGCTCAAAGTGAATACATCGTGGCAACATCAGACTTTTTTAATTCTCTGTACCATCGGCTAGAAATTCGTCAGCACAAACCGTAAGTAGAACGCTTAAAATTTCATAGAAACAGCGCTAATGGTATTTTCAGTTTGAGAAATCATATGACTGTAAACACGCGGACTTGGGAATAGGGCAGGGTTCATCTATGCAGAAGCTATACAGGGTTGTGGGGTTAGGGGGCTTCCTGCTGAGAGGCCGTCCAAGCTAATGTGCAAATTAAGGTGGAGCAGTCTTTTCTCCAGTTGTCGCACGGGGGAAAGACGGTACGGTCTCAGTTCTCGGAAGCCGTTAGAGTAATGGAGAGGCTCAGACCTGTGTAGGAGTTTGTCCTCTATGTCCTATAGCAAGCGACAAAGTCCAAGGGGGAGCATATACAGAGCATGGCACTGAGTCACAAGGAGTTTCTAGAAAAAAGCCTAAAATAACAATATCGAAATCGATGTTCGCAACGGGACTACAGAAACGTATCAAAGTTGGAAGATGGCCACAAGTAGGTGATTTTGCAGAAATAAATTTATATCCCAGTTTAACCAGCTTTATTCTAGCAATCTCACATAGAATTTCTTAAGGGTGAGCGACGATTTACACCATAATTCTAGAATTATAATCTGCATGAAGCAAAATTCCAGAAAAATCAGGCACAGCACCCAGGAACAATCTCACGAAATCAGTGCCATAAAATGCCGCCGGAAATCATACTAACAATCTAATTTAAAAATCCAGAATTTTCGTGAACTTGTAATTATATCTAATTGAAAAATTTTACGTAACAGTGGGACTTGAATCACGA
Source organism: Agriotes lineatus (assembly GCA_940337035.1). NCBI lineage: Eukaryota > Metazoa > Arthropoda > Insecta > Coleoptera > Elateridae > Agriotes > Agriotes lineatus. The sequence continues at coordinate 51,888,810 of OW679200.1, read as the reverse complement.
ATCAAACGTAGCATGAAATGTGGCCCGATAAAGGGATGACCTGGCTAAGTATTACTAGAAACCTCTTTGAGAAAGCCTAGCTGATAAAAACTTTTTTCGTTCTTAAGGCCTCTACGGTAAAATTGAAACCTTGACGGGAGGCCCTTGGGACGACAACCAGCGGCCAAATTTAATAAGTACAGCTTAGCAGACTTGATAAATTCATCGGATGGACAGACAAATAGACGTAAACCCTCCGTTCTATTCTAGGGATGCTAGGGTGTAGGCTGCAACCCTCATTATACAGCAAAACGCCTCAAAATGTCAGACAACCAACCAGCAAGCAGAGTAGAGCAAGGCATGCCCACTGGAGGAGTAGTGGTAGTGAGATGGGAGTGGAGGAAGCGTGGATCAGTCGCTTAGCTCGTTGGGATCCGCGTTCCTCTAGGTGGCCAGGTTCGAATCTCGCTGGGGCCGTGTACTTTAGCGTTTTTCGAGTCTGAAAATAGTCGTGGAAGGCAACGGGATACCACCGCGATGCCAACGAATCTATCCCCAGGATGTTTCCACCCCATTCAAGGTTGGAAATCGCCAACGTGTTAAGACTCCCGATTTTCGTTAAGAACCTATGTGTAATTCCGCATTCCGCTCCCGCATATTGCAGCATAATTTAAGCCATCGGGCAGCTTTCCCAAATTCTTTAATTGTTTGGCACAAATGTAGGCCAAATCCCGACATCTGTCGCATAAAGTATCTTAATTAAGGCATTTGCTTCAATCTAGAGGCGAACGCTGTAACGCATGTTCATAACATCAGAACCCTGCTAAGTGACTTAGTAAATCGCTGGTAGATGGAGTCTGCATTTAGTCCACTAGTTAAAGAAAGGCGAGGCCTTGAGGATCAGATTACCGCGCCGGCGAGATGAGCGTGATGCACGGGGGAAGCCCCGCGCCTGGTTGCGCGCTGTAGTTTGGCGAATGCAAGTCAGCACTTCAAACAATAGGTCCTTTATGTACCCGAATGAGTGGCCGATGGATGGAAAGTTTTACGCATGACGCAATCATCGAATTAACGCCGCGTCCTGCGCGTTCCCTCCCGGAGAGTCCAATTTAAGCTTCGCTATCGCACGGATGTGCAAGTTAACTTAAGAACAACCCCTTTAGTTCTTAGAGGCGCGTTGTACCCTCGGATTTGTGGCAGTTATAAGTGCTTTTCGTCCCTTAAAGTCCTGAGTACCGTAGTGTACAATTCTTCGCCCAGGTTGGCGGATTCGTGTTAGGAACGAACATAAAGCATCAATATACAGGGTGAGCGGTTGTGAGTTATCGTTTGGCTCCACCCTGTTACTTCTTCGAAGGATCTTGCCGCCACAATTTCCCGAGGACGTCGTTCAACCGTCCCTACCTGTTCATCAACCCTTGCCGCATCTAAGCTGCTATCGCAACCCTCCTCTGTAAGCATCGCCAGAGCGTTGAATCTCCAGGTCGGAATCTTCCGGCATCAGCACTTCAACAACACAGTTGCTTGGAGCCCTAACAGTAAATCAAGGTATTGTACTAGTAGTTACATAAAACAGTGAATTGCGTATTATACAGTGACGTGCGAAGTTTTGGAACTCTCAATCTATCGTATATGCTATTTGTGGGCCGCGTGCTAATTACCCGAGCCCTAGTTATCGTCAAGTAACGTAAATAGAAGCCTTCAGCATAAGTTTATGGAAGCCTAGCTCCGGGAATTGTGGAGAGCCTTGAGGCAAATTAAATTAGCGTATTCCGGGACCTAGGTGACCAATATTCTCAGCGGATGCGCCGCTTTCTTGGCCTTCAGCCTTTATTGTGTTGCATTGTTTACTAACCCCAATTTGTAGCATTTGCTACTTGCACCCTTGCCTTCGGGCCTGTACCTAGTATGGTAATAGATTACCCATTTTTACTTTACGTCTTTCATTTCAATTATTTGTGTATTATTGTGACTGACAAGGATTGAGTTTCTTGTTGCATTGTGTATGTATTCCTTTGTACAGGGCCTAAGCAACTGGAGAAAGGACACCCAAAAGGTAGGTGTAAAAGCCAGTGCCGTAGGAGTATCCCTTGGAGTGCAACGCAACGCTACTGCGATTGGTTTTCGACGTTTGACCGGTCGTCAGCTAATTATTAATCTTAACATCTTTCAAATGTCGTGGCGCCCCATAATCTTGTCTTAATAACCCGATATCGACACCCCGTCGTGGCATTTCGCCCCAAGACGCACCCTAAACCTGTGAACCCTCCCACGCGATTGAGTTCTGGCCGGACATTTGAGCTGTGGGGGTACGTACGAGGGGCGGACACTGCTACGAGCACCCCATGGGGTCTTAATGAGCAATTTATCGTGTAACAAACGTGCTGCAATATTTTCATTTCCATCAACTCCACCTTCCATGGAGTAGCAGTACGTAGACGAGCCAATAGGGCTCTACTGGCGCTATATACTATATAGTACCTATATAATAACTTAGTGATAAGTATTATTGTAATAACGATGTAAAAAATGTAAATAAGAAGCATAAGGCACTTTAAGAAGAAAACTGGAGGAGTAGGCGGATGTCGCGACAAGCAATCAGGAATCACAGTTGGTTATAAGCAACAGGTAGGTTCTAACTTTACTTCTTCAAACATAGATATGAAGACAGGAAGTCAACCCAAGTACCCCCAAGCAAAGCCTCTCCAAAACCCGAACCTCGAAAAAGATCCCTTGCACGTTTACAGTTAAGGCTCCACTAGTTACTTTTTAAAATCCAGTTAATGTTGTTATAAGTTACTTTTTCAAATTTCCCGCCTGAAGTGGCGTGAATACCAATCAAAATACTTCTCTCTTGTCACGGGACCTGGCAAAGTAGGAGGAATGTGGGTGATCTCCGGCGGTATACTTTACTACCATGGGTCAATGCATCAACTAGCGTTAGATGAGCGGAACCGAGAAAACTAGTGAAACATTGTAGGAGTGTAACATAAAGAGTGGTTACTAGGTTATATTTATGAGATTGGGAATGAGAAGGATTTATGCAACCCGACAGAATCAGTACGAATCACATCTTTCAAAAACCTTTTATTCAACTAATTATGGCAGCCGTCTCTATTCAAAGACAATACGTTAGAGAAAAGAAACTAACATGCAGTTATAAAAAAAATATATTGCGTCGGGAATGCATTCCTGAAAACCGCGACGCAAACTGAAACGACACAAAGTGAAACAACGCAAATATATGAAGCAACCGAGGACAGATACTTGTGACATCTTCAGCTCCACCTTATGATCTTTTTAAACAAAATAATAAAGAAACGAGCTTCCTCGAAACACCTTAGAAACACTTTCAACTACTTTGAAATGTAACTAGATAACACATGATTAACTCACTACGACACAAAGCAAACTGCTTCCCCGAATTCGTAGCAATTTTTGGTCTTAATTGTTAAACCGTACTCAGGACATTCAATGTTAGACTTATAACACCGTCATATTTGTATTAATTTCTGTTAAAATCAGAGTATGATAAACATTGGATTAAATAAAGATGAAAGTTGATTATAATGACGAAAAACAGCAAACCCAGATGCGAGCCCTGTGGTAGGCCAAGAGATGCATAATGATTGTCTAATATTTATAGAATCTTGTTTTTAACAATCTTAAACAGTTCCTGTAGTTTAATTGGCTCAAAAATGTCCTGTAATAGTAAGTCAGCATTTTTGGCCAAAATTAGCACTAGGTTGTCTGTAGCGTTACACAACACTATTTAGCAACATCCATCGACAGCTTGTAAATGAACTGCTTCGTTTACTAATAATTCGTTTCGTGTTATTTCAATAATTAAGTATGACTAGGTTGTCAGGTGTTTGTTAATATTTCTGTGCGTTGGGGTTGTATTGCATATAGAAAGAGCGAGTTCAACCAATAAACTCATTAGTAGTCTTGATGATTACTACTTATTCACCTATAAAGGGATATACTAGGAACCCACCAGTAACTTTAATAATTTTATATAAACAAACAACAGTAATGACCCAAAATTAATATCGAAAATATTGTTAATCCTGCGAATTTAACATCTATTAGTAAGCGAACTTATCTCTAAATTTATTGCCAAGTGCACAAAAATAAACGTCTAGTAAATGCAACATCGTCAGTTTGAGGAAAGTAAATGTCCATCCAGTCATAAAATTAACGTCTATAAGAAATGGGTTTTTATATAAGCAACGTTTCATCATATAAAGTTACAATCGAACATATTCGCACAGCATTAAAACCGAAGTGGAAATATCCACAGGCTAAAATCAATTTCTTGTCCTCACTGAGCTACCACGAGTTGTTTATTCATTTATAGCATTAGAAAGCGTGTTATGTCGGATACTATTATTTGAATATTCGATTCTGAAAATGTTATCATATTCTACACTTTCAAAACTGGATTTATAGTTAAAAATCGTTTACCACATTTGGCTTTGAGATACACGGTAATCAATGAGAAGTTGTGCACAATTAGAATTAGAATGAAATTCTTCAGTGTAACTGCAATTTGTGCATATATTCCCACAGAAAAAACAGATGAAGAATTTAAGGACAGCTTTTATGAGCAATTTGAACACACATATGATATAGCCCCCAAAGCCGGACAAGAAGAGGCGCAATAAAAAGAGAAAGTGCTCATAATGTCAGTAATATTAATACTTCACAATTGGTAGACTTCGCTTTCAGCAAAAATATATTTGTGAACAGTATTTATCCCATAAGAGGCCAAATAAAGAGGTGTTCCACATATCAAATAACTAAAAATCGAATTGATCATGTTTTGATTGATAATAAGAGGTGTCGACTGTGATTCCAACAGTTGCAAGATGAAACGGTTAAAGAGTTATATCCAAATGACATCAAAAAGTAATTTAAAAATCTGGTGTGATACACGCCACAACTTCCTTTTACAGTGATCTTATAATTAGTCAAAAAATTGCTTTTAATTTATAAGCATTTGTCAAAAATTTTCAAAAACTACAAATTCTACAGAAACCGTACAAAATGGAGAGTTAGTTGAAGTTAACTAAAAAAACATTTAGGGTTATTCGACTGGAAAATCACCAATCTTACATTAATACACATTAAAAATGTAGCATTTAAAAAAATCGTTAAAGCCGTTTTTGAAAAAATTTTAAAAACTGAAAAATCACAAGAATATACACCATACTTCCGGTTAAGCGATTTTCTTCAAAAGCTTGCTGTCGCATCTAGATAGTACACAAAACTTATATATGAAGTGTGAACGTCATACCTCTTTTCGTTTATGCGATATTCTGTTCACACAAATACAGACATACAGAGAGACCAATGAACAAAAATATGCATTTTAGATTCAGGGGACTCTAAAACGTGAAGATCTGTTGAAAACTCCATTTCGAATTTTTGGGGTGAATCCAATACTTCCTTTATTTTAAAGGGAAGTAAAAAGGTAAATGCCAAAAACAAACAAACTATAGACGAGCAACGTTAAATAAGTTGTCACAGCCACAGCAGAAAAAACACTGGGCTTAAAAAAAAACTATGCGAAAATACTTGCTTGCGGAAAAGAACAAAGCCAGAATAAACCTATTCTACAGCTGGGCACATTAAAATATAAATAAATATAAAGAGAAACAGACTTGCCAAGAAGGAAAAATGAAGCGGACGAGAAAGATAAGCAAAAAACAGGTTGGACAAAGTAAAGTTAAAGTCTTTTTGTAAAAATATCTATCAGTTGACAGCAAACAAAGATGTAATTATGAAAATCCAGGTAAAATTCTTCCAGAAATGATTAAATTCCAGAAGAAGAAATGCAGCAGAATATTATTAGAATATTAGAAGCCTGAATGTAAAACTTAAAAATAATGAAGCTTCAGATGAGAATCTTATTACGACCGAATTAACAACAACCGGAGGGTAAAATTTGTGAAAACAAATATACAACCTGGTAAAAAAAGGTAGGTAGTGTAAGGACAATTTTTGCATTTGGCACTTTTTCGCCTTTTCCCGCATTTGTATTTTAAATTTTAGTACTTCTCCCGTTTCATTTACGCTCATATTAATCGTTCATTGATGTTTTAAAACCTAATTTAGTTCCTTTCAAATATTAGCGTTTTTCATTTGTTTGATCATGTCTTGAGCAGCATTTTATTCAAGTTCACATATGCTTGCTTTAAATTCAGTTGTGTTTGTTGGCGGCATGGATGACGTAAGTTGGCTTATCTTATTTTAATTACTTTTCGGCGCCAGAACGTCGCCTGTCGATTGCCGGAGAATGCCCGTTCTGAGTGAAAATATGTTGCACAACTTGATGTAATTCTTATACTTTCATATGAGTTAAAGACAGAACTAGATACGTAACGCTTGAGCGCATTCTTTGGCTTCAGTATTCACCCGCCTGAGTTCAACAAGGCAACAAGTGCTCGTTGGTTCCGCTGCGGGGAAGGCTCTTGGGGGTCTTCGCCATCTAAAATCGAAATTATTAAGTGGTGAAACTGAATGTGTGTTATCGGTCAAGTCTTTGTCTTTTAAATGACGCTTGGTGTAAAGTTACTAGCTGAGGATTTTCCGTACCGCTGAGAGCAAGCTCCGAGTCGTCGCCTTGAGCGGATCTTTAATTAGAAACCTTGTTTGTGCTAACTTGTTGTTAATGAAGCTACGTGTACCGCATCGCAACCCTTGCCTATGATACATTCTTCGTTCTACTATCTGGGGATGTAACACCGTCCAGACCCACTTGACAGACCACACCTTATGCCGTTTCCCGCAGTTTCTTCAAAAATTTTGGAGGCAGTCGCTTGAACCCGACCTGCAGCTCCGTTGGACATCATCATAGTAGCAGCTGAATCCCTCAAAAGGTATTATATCAATTTGTAGTAATTTTAACAAGCGCTTTTGTGCAATGAACAGTGATTTTTGAAGTGTCTCCATGTTACAGCGTTGTCGTGAATTTAGAAGTAAGCGTTTGAACGGTTGTCACTGTTTTAAGTCGATTAGAGTATTTACAGTCAAGTTTTAATATTTGTACTTAGCTTAACGTTGTGAGAATAAAGTAATTACCGTCATTGAGTAGATTTGGTTGTTTACCGTCAAGCTTTATTGTTTGAAAGTAGTTTTTTGTGTAAATTAGAGTTGTTACCGTTTTTGATTCAGTTAGATTGTTTGTCGTCAAGTTTACCGTCTGTTTAGATTAAACGTTGCTGGATTAACCACACTAACCTTTTATTGAATATTTCCTTTAATGTTCATTGTTCACTTATATTTTTCTACGGTAATACAGTGCATTTTTAATTAGTTGTGCTTTTCTTTAGTAGATTTCTGATGTTTGCATCTGTGTTTTATGTATTTTTCATCTGTAAAGCGATTCAGTCAGCTGTAAGCAAATGCGAGTAAGGTAAGTCCAGCACAGCTGTTCGTTGAATCGTCGCTCAAGCACTGCCCAGGTTGAATCAGAAAGGTCGGGCCATTTCTTCCACTTTCTGGATGAACCCACCTGTGTTTTTTCCGATTTAGTAAAGTGGTGGCGTCTAGAATTTAACATCTTTATTTCGTTTACCGGAACGTAGCCCTAATTAAGGTCGTGAAGAATCCCCCCCTTCTCCACTGAGTGAACCGGCAACCTTTGTTATAGCCCATCGTAACGTAAATGATCCGAGACTTTCCTGATTTTGTGTCGTTTTATCGGGCAACCGACGGTTGAGTAGTCTGGCTATCAAGTTCATGTCGTAATGTCGATTTCGTACTGTAACAGTAGGTATGGTATAGTAAAGAGAGGTCTGCGAGTTATAATATGGCCACCATACAGCCCATCCACGAAAATATGGTAGAATGAAATGTAAAATCTATCGGGGAACCTTTTTGTTAAATTTTACGTATAAGATATTAACTAAAATTATTTTATTTAGACTTACACCATACACAGAAAATATAATTGGCGACTACCAGTAATGGTTTCGACTTTTGCTTCTCGACTTCAAACAGGCTAAGGTGGTTAGTACATTTGGAAACGATGCGTGAGGACTCATGACCGAACAAAAAAAACTCTATAGAGGTAAGACTGATCGAAGATGGAAAATTGGAAGGCTCAGAAAGAGAGAAGATATAGACGACAACATTAAAAAGCTTAAACTGGGAGAAACGACAAATATATATCGGAATGGTGAAATGTCTTAAAGGAGACGAATGCCCTTCAATGGGTGTAAGCCTTGGAATAAAGGTAAGGTAATTCTAATATGGCGTAATACATTAAGAAGTTACGAAGTTAGTACACTAGATATCAGATTTTGGAATGTTCTGCTAAAAGTAGTTTAAACTGGCAATATTCAGTACTCGTCGCTTTCCACTAATCCCTTACAGGCACTTGCAAATATTTCAAATAAAATTTATATTTGCAAACTGTCTATAGCGAACCTATCTATAATCATACTTTTTAATCATCAATCAGTTACTGATATAATAAAGAAGGTTATCGAAACTAAACCTTTGCCTTTGATTGCACTAGAAGCACACGTGGTGTTGTTGAAACCGATTTTGCGACAAAAACAAGGTAGAAAATGAAACTGCTCGCCACCAGAAACAAATGAACGCAATTTTTCACTTTGGCGTAACTGTCATATTCGAAATTGATTTTCAAGCGAAAGTGCACGTGATATTTACGACTCAATTTGGCAATAGTGCAGAGAATTTTTGAAAAAATATATACGAATACTTGCGCTAATTATGTTAATTGTATTGTGCCGTTCTTTTTAGACAGTTATAAGTATAAAACATAAGAACAACCTACACAAAATGAATCTGAATATCTATAAGATTGCAACTGCATATTCAATAAAAATAATGAACTAAAAATAACACAGAAAAATAACTCTTCATAAAGGAAAAGCGTGGGTTCGATGAATCAGCTTTTTATTGCTGGTATATAAATACATCAGACTGGGATTATCAATCTTGTTTTATGAAACAAAATCTTGCGCTTGGATTAGCAATAATAATCTTTTATAAATAACCAACGAATTGTAGATTGCTCTTCATGGTTTCAAGACTTACAGACGAACTTGAAACGAATGAGAAAGGGAATTGGATGACTAAATATCAATTGTTCACTATAGAAGAAGCAAACATTGTTGTGGCGTTAGGGGATTTACCGTTTAGTGATTGGTGCATAACAATTACTTCAAACAACACAATGGGCCAAACAGCACCGATGAAGCAAGTGAAATAACAATAATTTATGAATGTTATGATACAAGACATTTTATTTTTCTTCAAAACGCTCAATTTTTCCAGAAAAGTGTTTTTTCCTTTAAAGCAAAATTTCCGGAATTACAAATTCTATCCCAAAAACGTTTGAGTAATTTACATTGAAATTCGTTTTTAGTCATTTTTTAATAAAGACAGCAAGCAAATCGGAAATTACTTTTCAGATTATACTCAAGGCTTGAACCTCCGACGAAATTGAAACTATTTAAACTGCTTAAGGCTGTGGTTATTTTTTTTCTTTGTTGGCAAGATGTAACAATAGATCCAAATTGTATTTACGGTTACAAACTAAAGACAGCAAGCCTAGATAAAGTGGCACCCGGGAATTAGCACAATTATTAGGATTGCTAACCAGTTAGTGGCCGAGTCAGGATTCTCCAATCATTCAATTAAAGTTTATAGCCCAGGCTAACTCAAAATTCTTGGCGATTTGTGGTCTTGAGTCGCATTAAAAGAATGATTTATATAGCTACTAAATAGAAATGAAATGGGCACCAGTTGCCGTGTTGAGACAACAATAACCAGCAGTCCAAACAAAATTCACTTGCCGTCGAGGGCCCCTCTCACGTAATCATATACTTACAAAAACAAGAAGGCATCGGCATCAAGTAACAGGCTTTAATAAAGATAAATAACCAAGCGGAGACTATTCTAAAATGTAGATATCCAAAGTTAAAGACTAAATATTTAGTAAGAATCACAGCTAAAAGGTTAGTTTAAAATTTACATCACAAATAACACTAGGTTTGTTAAACAAAGTAACCTGGAAATTAAATCGCCAATATATCAAAACTATACCGGGTTCAAAAAATTCAAAGTGAACCCAGAAGTTTATATTATTAATATGCTTATATTCAAAACAAACCCAGATTTAACTTACTAAATATACAAATTATACATAAGCACACAAAATAGTAAATTGAATAATTATACACCTAAAACCTAAAAGCGAACATAACCCTCGTTGATAATAGTATCACCAACTATTCCGAAAAACTATGTCCTTACCCAACCAGCGGAGGAGTCTGTTATCGCAGAGGCCTCACGAGAACGAAGCGCATTTACAATTAATAAATAACATTATCGCATCATATAATAAGCGTTTGCTAAACGCCATGGGCGCTAAATGAAATGGATTCTGCATACTATTTTGACAATTAAACGGCAGCATTATATGAATTCATAAAACTACATAACATTTTAAAGTCGATAAGCAACAAAAGTTACTTGGTTAAACACAAATAATCGAACGATCAAATTTCATAAACAACCAATAAATAGGTAAAAGTCATAAACATTGAATCTGACCGGATAGTTAGAGCTAAGCGAGTACCATATGAACCATACAGGAGTATGATTGTAGTAAAAAACCGGACCTGCGTTCCCCAGAAACCATCAACCTCTCTAGCGACTGCTAGAAACTTTTTGGAACGCTCTGCAGCATGGCACTGTTGTTGTCTACAGAACAACCACATGACATCTCGGGGTTGCTCAAAAATCACAATCGCTTATAAAATGAGGCCAACAAATGAATTCCCCCAGGTTAAACTATGTGAGATAATTATTTTCAACATACCTTTAGGTGTTGATCGGCCCCAAAGCCTGCTTGCGAATTAACAGACAATAATAAATAATAACAGCAAGGGGGAGAAATTAAATAATCTGAAAAATGCAAATGCTTTCACCATGATGCGGGACGATAACGGTTTAAAAGGGGCGATGTTCTTTTTCAGACTCCACCTACATATCTCCGTCTTAGCTAGCACATTAGCAACAGTAAGAATATTAGCAATTTTTAAGAAAAAGCATAGGAAGACTGGCTATACTCTAGAGTTAAACGCGCAATATATCCAAAACGAACAAAGTGCCAATTTGAAATTCCTAAGAAACTCAAACATTAGCTAAAATTGATATAGGCAACATGCCCCACACACAGGCGCAGAAGTGACCCAATTTCAATGACAGTGTCGCTATATTTAAAAGATGTGAGTTATGGCCTTACCAAAATGGAATTTACGAAAGTATTGGAAACCTATCGTAAACAGACTAAAAACCTCATAACACTTGTTTTAAATCAGTCAGAATTACTGTAATCAATAAAAAAGATGGGTACCAATAACCTGATCAGAAGATATAAATTCTCAGTTAGTAGCATCTATAATAATGATGTGCAGATCTCAGCTTGAATATCCGACATATGCATTTCCATCAGCATAAATTCAGCTGTTGGCCGTCGATGCTCCAATTTGAGGCGAACTTTCAAGTTAACCGCAAAATGCAAGAATAAATTATTCTATTAAATAGTACCGACATGTGCTTCTAACAGTTGTGTTTTAAGTTATTTAGAATCACCGTAATCGATTGTAGTAGTTTTTGTTTAAAAATAAATAAGTTCCCTTGACTTGGTTTCTGGATTATTAGTTCAAACATCTTGTGTTGAACGTAACAGGTGAATTGCGAGCTCAGCGTAATTTATCATAAATAATAAATCCTCTGAAACTAGGAAAATGCTGATCAAGAACAAGTAAATTTCTTTATATACTTAATCTATTCCTATATAAGCCGTTCATATCAAGCTAACACACTTTTTGCTTTCTTCTTCCTACTCGTATTGTGTGTCCATTTATAGTTATTTTCACATATTCGTTTTCAAAGTTATGCCAGGTAGATTATTCTATCTTTCGTTGGTGGTAATGTTTAACTTTAATAGGGGAAAGTGGGATATATTCGGCCATCGTTTAATTTCGGACACCCATAAAAACTTTCAGTATATTAAAATTAGGGCCTAATTCTTTGTGGCACACTTGGTAGCATGCAAGTCGTGCTTATCAAAAAATGCTCTGCAGGTGGGAAACATTCGGCATGATTATATTGAAGTACTGTTCGAATGCACCCCCTTAATTATACAAGAAAGAAATTCCATTAGCGAAGATAACATCAAAAGATGCAGTTATTAGCTATTTGAAGAAAAGAGATCGATATGAGGGCTGCGGAATGTTTTAATGTTAAAAGAAGCACTTTACAGCATAGAATGAAAATATTTTAAGGACTTCATCAAAAGAAGGATATCAGAGGAGATAAAATAAACATGCAGGGGAGTCCGGAAATGAGTCCAAACACAAGGAAGAAAAACCTGTCTAGCAAATACACTGTAAAACATGAAATGAAGATAATGCCTGAAAAATATGTTAAAAGGTGTTTCGACAATAGTTGGGTTTATCATATAGATACATTGATGCTCTTGCATACCTTAACGCAGAAATTTGCCCATTGTAATATCCCACATATTAATTGATTTATGATCTATAGCCCCTTTTACCTTTCGGTGTCGTTCATACCTCTCGGGAAGTGCAACAGAGTGATGTAAGAATATTTCTTTATTTCCAAGAAGCTCTATAAATGCAATCATTGGCCAATTCGGTCTTCCTGTACTGATATCAGGCCGGAATGCTGGGACCTTTTTCTTGAGTGGTATTGGTTGTGGCCATTGCCTTACTGCGGAAGATATAATGCCAACAAACGGTGACAATCCACCAAAACAGTTATGTACTAATAAATATTAATTTTTACGGAGTCTACACATCTTCCCCTGAAAAAACGATTGAAAAATAAGAGCAAGAGAATGAAATTAAGAGAGAAGAAGCTGAGAAAATGCAAAAAAGAAGAGCGATAAAAAATTGATTTCCAAAACGAAAAAAAAAATTAAGTCTCTCTATATGTCTTCTTCAAGTGATTAAGAGATTTCCGTTGCAGATATGTCAAGTGATTGTAGTCAAAACTTCAAAAAACTTTCAGACTCTCTTGATGAGCCACAAGATATTGAAAAGTATATTTTAGAAAAATTGAATGTCACATTATTCATATTATTTGTGAAATAATAGAAAAAGTGAATTTGAATCTTATGACTGCTAAAGTTTTTTCATGATACGAACATGTTATATTGTACATCAGTAGTACTGTCTACTTGATCAAAGTCTCACCCATAACAGAAAAGACCGTTCAAATTTAACAGTCACGGCCGTTATAACCGTTGCTGTACTACCAAATTATATGCATTGCTTTAATTGATTTGAAAACGAATTTATAAACACGTGTTGCTACACACCAAATTACGTGGACTCAGGTTACTAGTAAGTTTTATTTATATTTATTTATACTAAAATCACAAGTCTTAAAATTGGTCACTTTTAGTAGATATTACGAAAACTATTAAACACCATACGGCCGATATGACATATAACTGACTCAGATAATTTATTAGCTTCGGCCTAATCGACCTCGGCCACAAAATTTATCTGCGTCCGTTATATGCTCAATATCGGCCTAATACCGTTAATAGCTATAAAATGTAAGGGATGTAGCTCTACATTTTATTTTTCTCTAGTCGGTGATGTAGTAAGTGAAGTTAATTTAACTGATACTGTAGCAAAACCCTACGGGTCGGGGGTACATTCATCCATTTGACACATTTTGTAAATTATATTTGAAAACATTGATTTATTCAGAACTTCCCTCGCAAGTGGACGTTGTGACATTAAAAAAAAATTAAAAATCAGTGGAAACTAAGGGTAAAAATATATTAACGTTTATAATAATAATAAAGCACTAAAAAGAAACACTTGGTAAAGCAAATTACTTCCATTTTCAAATAAAAACATTAACAGCGGTGGGATTCGAACTTCAGCCTCTGCGAATGGAATTTCAATACTTGGCAGTAGACCGACGGTTCATAGCACACGGCCACGCTGGACCTTCAGATCTCTGCGATGCAGCTGCATTAAACACAACGCACTTACTCGTTGTCCCTTTTTGTCTAGTAAAGTCTGAGCTATGTGCAAATAATTACTTTTATCTATTTCTCACTTAAAGCAAAAATGAATACAATTTTATTTTGTAAGGTCCTCACCGTTTAAAACTATTCGATCTTGGATATGCTTTCCGAGAGCTCTGTTTTGGAGTTTCTAAGTTTATTTAAGTGGTTTTGCAGAAAAATGTACACTGTACGCAAGCTTAGTAATGTGGGTTGTAAACAACTTAGCAACTCGCACGTTTAATTGAGAGTATATAGAAAATCTATTACTTTAAAGGGTATCAACAAGAATGCAAGGTTGTGTCAACAACAAATCGTGAAAATTATAATTGTGCGAGTGATAATGCAAAGGATTACCTAAGTGTGGTTAATGAAATAGGTTTATAATATGTTAAGTGCTAGAGTGTATGTAAATAGTATGTTAAATTGTCACGATGTTCTTCGATTTAATTACGTTTGTTTGTACTGCGGTTGATTAGAATTGATTAGATTGAAAATTTGGTTAATTATAGTTTATAGCTCGCAATGATATTCTTTGTGATAGCACCGGGTTTTGGTACTGCTTTCTGTTGGTTGCGTTTGCTGAAGTTGGCGGAAGTGATGCAAACGGGATAATAAGGTAAGGTAGGATTTTACTTGTACTTTTCCATTAGCTTAGCAGTTTTTTGCCTTCAATTTTACTATTTTGAGTTATCCAACAAGATGCTTTTTAAGCGAAGCCAAAGTATTAAACTTTCAAACTCTGAGATCATTTTGAACTCAGATTAAATGGTTTTATATTAGCGTAAGAGTAACCTTGTGCTAAATAGGGCATTGTTATAATAATTTGAAGAAGAGGTTTAAAAATATGCATACATATTTGGTTTCATAAACCCAATAGTAAAGCAAGTAATTAAATCATTTTTGACCTGTCATTACATTTTTTCTGTATCACAGCTATCATGGGCTGTATATAAAAATAAAATTATCGCTTCATCATCAACACACACCGAATTAATAGCTATTTATGTATTAAGGGCATAATCAATAGATTATAGAACGAGGAAATGCTTAAAGCGCGACGCGCAGCGGAGAGCTTTAAATTTCCCGAGAGCTTTAATCGTGATGAGGCACGTGGTAGATACGTTTTATTTCATTTTGGTTCTCAAAACGGATAAAATTCAAGGATTCAATATTTTGGCTACCGATTACTGCGTCATGGTTGTGCTGGTGGTGTAAATTTTTAGTGTATTATGGTTTCTATGCAGATTGTTGGTGCTTGTTATACTGCTTAGCAACTTTATAGGCCTTAGGGCCATAAAAGCCAATTTGCGCCCGCTATCGAGGGCCAGTAAACAAGATATAGTTCTAAAATCAAATAAACATTATTATTATTTCTTTAGAATTATTTTGTCGAATATATTAGAAATATCGCTGTAGAATTTTAACAGCATGTAAACAAAACCAAGTAACTATATCAGAATAAAAAAAAATGATACCACCTTCGATATCCATATTGGATATCTCAACATGTTCAATATAAGGCCGATGTTGTCCAGCACTTCTTGTTAAGAGACATCAAACGTTTCATATGATACCAAAAAGACAACTATAGACTACATTTTGCCCCCTTAAGCCAATTCTGTGGGTCTAGTATGGGAGCCTACGTACAAGATGTTAAATATAAAAAAACATTGATATTAGGAACTCGCAACGAAAGGCCTTTCAATCTAGTTAAGGCTGCAATTCGTTCACTTTGTTTGCATTGTTGTAGTTGCTCTTTTGTTTCGAATCTACAGTAATAAACCCAAGTTTCATCCATGGCCACAATCGGCAAACAGTTTGCAATTGAAAGCAATTACTTTCCAGACGATATTCCCGGCGTGGGGCGAACTTGAAACGAATGACCTTTCGAGCGGCTGGAGGTTGCAATTTTTTCAGGACCTCCACTAGCCGCCCAACCCCAAGATGGCCGCCGCTTGAATTTACACGTCGGTTATTAATCAGCGGCCAGCGCTCGCCGCAAAAACGCCTTTGCATCAATTCGTCGGCATCCGAAGCCTGCTATTAATAATAGGGAGGCAAATGGGCGCTCGCAGGACGAGGGATGAACAGGGTTTACGTGCAGCAGTCGAGGGGTCCTGAAAGCAGACGGCGCCGTACAGCAGGAATCGATCCTGCGGATGCAGCGGCCCAGCGATGCCGCAGTCCTGGACAGCTGCAAGGATAACGGGCACATGCTTGGTCGACTGTGTTGTGTCGGACGAGCCCATTCTGGGGGAGGCGCGGCGGCGGCCTTTAAACCGATCCACGTGAAGCACTTAATGATAACGCAGAGGTGGCAGCGAGGGCATTTCGCAGGTTTTGCCAACACTTTGGAATACAATGAAAAGAGGAAAGTTGGCGAAACAACTTTAGTGATTTTATGGCACCCCATACCAAAGCGTAACAAAGACCACACTCAAAAAACAATTGATATTGCAAGATACTAAGTTCGAATTTCAACACATTAAATAGAGTATGATCAAAAGTTATTTTCACCTAGTATGGTTATGGAATAGTGCCTGATTTATGTATGCAACTAAAAGTATCTTAAAAATCAAATGTCAAGTTTGACATTAAAGTATAAATATAGTTGCAGTCATAAATTAGGAACTATTCCATAGCCATACTAGATGAAAATAATGTTTAATCATGCTTCATTTAATATTATTTAGTTGCAATTCTAAGTTAGAGACTCAAAATGTCATTTCTGAAATGAATATTTAAACAGGGCTTATAACTTTTCTTTTATTTTTTAATTGCTATCTTATACAGCATGATTTTTTTTAAACTCAACAGTAGCAGGCCCTGGATAGCCTGAATCAGTTGGCAATACTGATGTGTATTGTTGGTGACACTGTAAGTCCATGTCAAATTCGAGGTTAGCAGGTTAGGTTTTGCGTCAATCGGTGTCAAAACTGACGTTATATCATCGTTCCTGATGCTGATGATATTATATGTTTGGATGACTTCAGTACTGATTTGCTTAAATTAAATAACGCTCCAGAAAAGTTTATTGAAATATTAGATGTGCATGGTCTTCAAGCAATTAGAATTAACATCCATGTATTTTACTTTGACCAATCAATTATTACAAAACAGTCATTTGGGTTTACTGATTCTGGAGTGGGGCGTGTAACTAAGTGATTTTATTAATTATCACCTTATACATATACGAGATGGTACCCAAAAAAAAAAACAGGAACTCGAATGCGACGCGCGAATAGAAAGTAGAGGCGCAATGAGCCGGAAGGTGTCGCAAGTCAACAATGTTCTGACCCAGTCTGCCAAGTGGCGTGGTGCTGGGTTGACTGGTTTGTTTTCTGTGATTTTTATTTCAAGTATCTGCAAGCCAGTTTGGCGATTTTCGTAATGGCTGATATTAAAGAACAAGAGTATGTATGAAATCTTGTTTTTACCACTCGCACACTTGCGTTCTGCCTAAAGCTTTTTTTTAAAGCTTTCCGGGGCACAAGACACATACTCTTTGTTCTTTATTATCAGCCATCAGCTTGCAGATACTTGAAATAACATTTACAGAAAATAAACCAGTTAACCCAGCACTACGCCACTTAGCAGACTGAATCAGAATAGTATTAACTCAGGACACAATTTGGCACATTGACTACTGCTTCCCGTTGTAACGGGCTAGTTCGTGTCACCTTGATATTTAATAAAACCTTGCTAGATTTAAGTCAAACTGTATTTATCACATTGTAATAATTAGGTTAAGACGAATTATGTATTGAAAAATGTATCGAGTATTTCGCGGGGCAGATTGTGCGGTACAAACTGGCTGATTGCAGTCGTTTCAGCTATTAATAGAATCAAAGCAAATTGTGCACGAACGGAGAGGCACGTCGCTCACTAGTAGGTGAGCGGTAAGTTTGGTAAAAACAAAAGGGACGCCACGCGAGGAATTGTGCTATTGAGAGTTTATGTGTTGGCCTGCGTTAAGAGCAGTCGACGCCTTGTTATTCTTGAGCCGAAATACAGCCTCGAGAGCCTAGAAATACCTTAGAATCAACACCGAGGTACCGATCATTCTTCGTAACATGAAGCTGCTATTCTAGCTTCAAGGAAGCCAGCCGATCTTGTCAATGTACGAGACCATTTGGAGCAACTATAACGCAAGGTTAGTTTTTATAAATAATTCCCACGATCCAATGCATGATCCAGGAAACTGTGGGAGCAGAATGATAACAGAGAATTATGAAGGTATTGCAACAAATTGCGCAATAGCTTCGACAAGCAGTTACGCGCCCGAAAGCAACGAGCGCTTACCTGCTGAATCAGCGCGTCAGTACAAAGCGCTTGTATCATCCTGCGGACACATGGCGTCAGCTGATTTCAAGCGACCGAAGGCAGAACCGTACTAAGTAAATTTATGTGCGAAATTTAAACATTGTTAGCAC
Source organism: Agriotes lineatus (assembly GCA_940337035.1). Taxonomy (NCBI): domain Eukaryota; kingdom Metazoa; phylum Arthropoda; class Insecta; order Coleoptera; family Elateridae; genus Agriotes; species Agriotes lineatus. Next base: position 51,870,300 of record OW679200.1, on the reverse strand, counting down.
CGTTGGTTTTTTGACTTGGCATTGATAATTAATCAGTCACACCTACACTTAAGGAGTGCATTCAAACATGTAGTTTCAGTGTTAAGCTCGTAGATATTTCTTAGCTATTGTTTATCCCGTCTATGTATTTTCATGCATGTATATTCCATTCTAGAGTATATGCATTTTTATGTAAACTGTTTAGTTTTTATTCTTAGTAGGATTTGCATGTATAATTACAGAATTATAGGTGACAACAGACAAGCCGGAATAATTTATATTGAAAACACCCTTAGCCATACTAAGGTAAGAGCAGGTCTTGTGCTTCTACGACTAACTAGCAAACAAAGGACAATTTAAATTTATAGTAAAGTCGAGTATATGGTACCGGAAAAGGCCGCATTACAGTTTATGGTGCCCAACGCCAGGGCTAAATAAAAGTACCATTACACTGTTCGCGCGTCACATTCGAATTTGGTTTCTTTTGGATCCCCCTCGTATGAATAGCCATATCAATGTTAAGCAGTTACTGGGTTGTTAATGCATTGTAGCATTTGACACTACAATATGTGTTTTGGATTTTAATCATTTCAGTTGCGTCGTTTTTGTATTCACTTAATTAATATACAAGGTTATCATAAACTAAGGGATATATTTTAACTTATTATAACTTTTTAACAAATTAAGTTAATAACAAAAACTAAAAGATATTTAATTGTTTAAGTAATGGGATTTTGTATGCCCAAACCCAGTTACCGCAAATGTTCAATATGACCTCCATTTTGATCTTTTGAAATTTATGTACACACGGGTTTATTTATTAACAAATTAAGTTAATAACAACAACTAAAAAATATTTAATTGTTTAAATAATGGGATTTTGTATGCCCAAACCCAGTTACCGCAAATGTTCAATATAACCTCCATTTTGATCTTTTGAAATGTATGTACACACGGGTTTATTTATATGGCAGCTTCTTGCAAGCTGGAGTCGGCACTCGGACTTCCACTTTGACTTTGACTGTCCTCTTATTTCCTTTTTGCGTATTTATATATGCGCCGGGTGAGTCATTTCGGAAGCGTCGAGACCTTGCTCGATCCTTCCCGCAACGTTGACGTGTTCGCGCGCATGAGTCACCAAGGTCGTTTCTCGAAGGGTGTGACTCATCCGTCCGCACGTGAACCGGCTCAAGGTCGTGACACTGCCCCCGTCTTAGGTCGTTCTCGAATGCTCGGGACGCTGAGTCATATGTTTGCAATGGCCTGATCCCAAGGTCGTTACAGTATATTATATCCTATTAGCAATGTGCTACATGTTACTGTGAACATAAAACTTATTTGAGTAAGTTTACTTGTCTCACATCCCAGAAGTTTCTCATATTTAGGTTGCTAATTAATTTAGAGGATTATTGTTCAAATCTGGCTCCCTTTTGCTATCTAAAGATAGTTTGAAATTTAAATTAATTATAAATTAGTTAATCCATTCATACGCTATTTAAAGCTAGCCATTTGTAATTTTATTTTGAAAAAAATTCTATTTTGAATAAATTTCATAGTGATAAACACAGGTCACGAAGACTACAGCAATACAGGGAACCAATCGAAGTCAACAAGGGTAAGCGGCAAGGTGATACTTGGCCGACTGACGAATTTTAATGTTAATTAACTTTCATCAAGAAAAACGTGAACAACAATTTATTAAACAAAAATAAAGCTTAAACATGGCAATTTTATTTCTTAAATGTTACGTTAGTCAGATGACCTCTTTCTTAATTCACACACTGTCTTAAGCACTCTTGAAGATTCCTAAAAACTCTTCTCAAAAGTTCGCCATCCATCGCTGCTACTTCGTTGTGGATTGCTTGTTTTAAATCTTCAATAGTACGAGGACGATTTGCATATACCCTTTCATTCAGATACACCCCAAAAAAGAATCGTCAACGGTAAGATTTGGAGAACGTGTGGGCCAAGGAATATCACCAAAACGAGTTGATTTCATAAAAAAAACACACTGTTCTAGAATGATGTTCTATTGACCAAGTATTCATTGTTGGACGGGATTTTATTATACGTATCAGAAACTGCAATAAATAAACTAACAATCAAATAAATGACGGCTTGCATATTCTCATTTGTTTTGCGGTGAAACCCAGATGAAATGTGTCAATCGGTCGTGCGCCACCCGGTACAAGTATTTACGCCTAAATTGCCACAAAGCGTAAAAACACAGGTGAATATGTTTTGTCAACGTTAATATAAGCACTGAAAATCTAGTCTTTGACACTGTAGCGGGACATAGATTGTCACGTGCAGCAACCATAAATAACCCCTGCGAAAGGCTGAAAGATGCAGCGCAATAACTCCTGGAAGAGAAAACTTTAGATGAATGTGCTGCCAGTCTTAAATTAGCAGGTGGCTTGTTTGAAGAGTAAAAACAATATAAAAAGTATTGCAAATGATGGACAGCATCCGCAGACACAGTGTCAGTACGCGTAATTAACAACGCGAGCACGGCAACTTACTGCTCTGTGCAGACAGCAGGAACGCCGAGCAAAATGGCAGGCAACGCCTAGAGCTAAACAGGCAATTACTTTACGAGGATAAAGGTGCTAAAACCCTTTTAGATACTATAATCGTCAGCCAGTCGAGGATCCGGGAATCACCCGGGCAGATATCCACAGGCGCCATAAATTCTCTCACTGACTCAAAACCCTGGTACAATGGCAGTAAGCACTTTCACTTGCTAAGAGTTCCAACCCAGACAAGGGGAGGTCAATTAATGAATCCACTAACGCAATCGCACCAAGCCAATGTAAACACGACCAGGGCAAGCACCAAAACATTCCATTTGAGTCATCCACTCGACTTTGGTCATTCGATTCCAAGTTAGTTATTTCATTCGTTGGCCGAGTTCAAGCTAAATACATTTTAACTATTTGCACTCTAGTTTTTAATTGCGCACTATGTGTATTTTTGTATGTAATTGTGCATTTCTGTGTATATGTGTGTAAATATGATTGCATTTTATTAAACGACTGATGTTATCCACAAAGTGAAAATTCAACACGGTACGTAAGTACAGTTTTCAAATTTTCTATTGCGGTAACTGTTAATAATAAGAGATCGCTGATCTCCAGCCTCAGAGTTGCAGATTGAATAAGTAATAATCTTTAAAAACTAATACTGATTTATTGATGGAACCTGCTCTTTTTATATACATTTTTTACAAATTTAGGGCAAAGAAATATTAACAAACACCTGATAACCAAGTAATATTTGATGATTTAATTGTTAAAAGTAAACATGAAACGCATTAATAACAAACTACGCAGTACATTCCCACGTTGTAGGTGGATTTTGCTGAATAGTGTTGTGTAATACTGTAGTGCTAATAAAAATGCTGATTTGCTACTTCGGCACATTCTTCAGCTAACTGAACCAAATGAATTGCTTCAAGAAAAAAGAGATTCAATAATTCAAAGAAAGACACCATAGTTTGTATAATAAAATTAGCTTCAGAAATAATAGTATCAACCGATCAACCTATTGGTTTTCAGTCGTTCTTTTAATTGCTAGACTCTACAACGAAATGCCATTTGAAGTTACACTGATCTCTGGCCAAGTTCAAGATCTTTTTGAGTAATTACTTACTACTAAACTACTAAATGGCTATTTTTGTATCTAGAATGCGAAATGCTACTTTTGCGTTCGAGAATGGAAGTTATTTTGCCGAGCTTTAGCGAGGCAAAATACCCATTCGAGAACGCAAAAGCATTTCGCATTCGAGATGCAAACAATGATTTTTCGAAAACTGCAATAAAACTAAGTAGTATGAGAATTAAAAAAATTAAATAAGGTAACTGTCAACGTTAATTGACAATTTTATATTTCATAAACAATTAATTTTTGAACCACGGCCTGCTGAATTGTTTAACAAACGTCAAAGTGATGTATAAATTTAACTGACTGCAATATCTGCACCTTCAATTTACATGTAGTACAACATAAATTAGTCATGTTTATAATAGTTTATAATAGTTATTAGTATCTATTGAAATTTTAAATTACTTAATATAAAACTAATGTGGGTTACTTAATTAATAAAATCACAAATAAGTTCCTAAAAAATTACAAATTTTTTGACATTTCTTTTATGTTCTAGAACGCAAAAGAGATTTGCGTTCTAGAACATAAAAGTATTTCGCTGTTAAGTGACAAAAAAGAATCACTTTGCTTACTGAGAATTTAACGAAAATGTCAACATTTGATGACAGTTTTCGAAACAAGTATATTTTGTTTACTAAATCTCCTTGTAATTCGCATGATCGTATTGAAATTGGAATATAAGTGTTATGAATTTTCTTCCTTTGTTAACTTTAAGCATTTGTTTATTTTAAGGACTTTTGTATTTCCATCTAACTGCACAGGTTAAGTAATAGAACAGCTGGTCTTCACTAAAACGTCCGCAAAATATACAACTCTTCAAACTTTTTCACCTGACGAAAATCTCTTTTAAATTCAGAAAACAGTGAGCGTGACAATAAATCTTACTTCAGTTCGTTGAGTTTTGCAATGGCCATTTGAACTGTCTTGATAAAAAATTACCTATTCCTGCACCACACCTACTCGTGCTTCGCGAATAATTCATCTACTGACTTAAAAGGTTAACTTTCTCGTTACTGTTGATTCCTTTACAAGATCATTCAACGATATCACATTTCAATGATGTAGGACATTACTTTTCCAACAAATTTTACGAACAGTATTTCCCTTGATGACGAAAATTCGCAGTATTGCCACGAACGAATGAAATAGTTTGGAATTTGCTTGAGATATTAAATTGAACAAAATAAATGAACTGGAAATCAAAGGAAATAAATTGATTAGTAAAGAGAAAATTGCAATTATCATTAGATTTATCTCCACTAGCAAATAAAATTATCTGTAATACGAATACGATATAATTTTTTAGAACCAACTGTTTGACAAGTTTATGCTTTCTCCAGTATTCCATGAAGAAGATTATCCGTGTTTTACCTTAGAGTAAGTCTGATACACTTCATATTCACGTTGTTTTCTATTGCCCTCTCTACCTTTCTTTCGTTTGTAGTAGTTAAGTGACCCCTACACATAGGCAATACGTTTGTCAATTGCGTGACTCACACAACATGAGTAAGATAAAACGCAATAAATTCTGAAAGAAAGAACTTTCGATGAATGCGCTATCCGTCTCAGATCATCAGGTGGCTAGCTTGAAAAGCATGCTAGGTGGGAGTGAGTGACAAGAGCCATAAGCACAATATAAAGAGTGTTGCGAATGATAGACAACATCCGCAGACGCAGTACTAGTGCGCGCAATTAACAACGAAACTATAGCGACTTAATGCGCTGTGCAGACCAGCAGGATCGCCGAGCAAATACGGCAAAAAACTGCGAGAGCCAGGCGGGCCTTACGACCTTACGAAGGTCGAGGCTACCTTCTAGGTATAATAGCGGTCGGCAATTTGAGGGCCAAGAGACTCATCAACCACCCAAGTAGCTATGTAAAAGCGTCATCAATTCTCTCGCTGACGCAAAATTCCGGGACAATGGCAGTTAGCACTTGCAAGGAGTTCCAACCCAGTCAAGAGGGGTTGACTGAAAACGTTTATTGTGAACGTACCGCAAACCATACCTAACCTTACATTTGTAATTAGATTTGATAATTACTAATTGTTATATTACTGTTTATTAAGCTTTTTTCTTTACTTTACTATCATTTGTTTATTAAAATTACTTTTCAAAGTTTCGATTTTAATGCTTTTAAATCTACTTACAAGAGTATGGTTAGCCACCTTCGACGTCGAAAAAACACCTTTTATTTTTGTGAGTAATTGTGTATTTATGTATGAGTATTGTTGCATTTTATTCGAGAGTTGTTGTTATCCACAACGTATTTACGATTTTCAAAGACTCTGGATGTTACTATCAAACTCATTGGAAACCCAGCAACATCAGTTGATAGCATTGTTGTTAAACAGATCAAGTGAATTTGTCCATGAATTATAATTTTTAGTAAGACCATTCGAATATATTTTTTAATAAACTCGAATTTAATGCAAAATAATAAATGTCCACGACAGATGGCATACACTTCAAAATTCTAGTTATACACAGTAGGCACTTTTAAACTTAAAACATTTCCCACCAACTTGCTTACCCTTCTTTTGCAAAAATTAAGAGGGTAGCTACATTCCTTTGCATAAATGCAAGCTAGCGTTAAAAAGTTTCCGGAAGCTCACTGCTTTTCCGTCTAATGGACCTCGAAGTGCATCTCCTTCGCAGACATGCTTGGAGTCACTAACGGAAAGCTTCCTTTGGCATGGCGTGCAGGTTTTCTGTAATATTCCACTTGATAGCTTCGAATGTCGCGAATCGGTGACCTCAAGTCCCATTTGGGGTGCTAAGTCAAGTGCATATCGTGACTGAGAAGAAATAGGATTGGATTGTTCGCCAAGAATAATTAAACGAACCAGTGGCACGGAGCATTGTCGTGGTGCAGAACAACACTTCAACATAAAAATCACAATTGACGGCCTCTCACGTTTAAATTTGAATCACTTGTATAATTCATATGTATATATCAAATTGAGATATTGCTATTGGGAGCTGCCCCTAAGAAACTCCAAGAAACAACATAGTTCCAGACTTTATTTGATTTTACCTAGCCTTTTCTCTTATTTTGATGTTAAGTTCAAACTGTTTGCGTATCCTTGACGAATGGAAAATGTAAAACTGTGCAAATATTTTGATTTGCTCCCGTCTAAATTTAAAGCTGCGTCTTTACGGAAGCCAATTATCAACTGTGTGCTTACGAGAGAAGCGCATCACAGCAATTTGGTAAATATTAAATTTCTGCTCGGATCTGCCTAATTGAATTTTTTTGCTTCTTGAACAAAGGATGTTTTCTATAAAAATCGCTGCTGCTGCCAACAATGCACCTTTGAAGTTGCGGTTGCTTTTATGATTAATGAAGCTTAATTAATACACGGCTTTTCCTGAATCCAAAGTAGTTTCGCATACAGAAAAGCAAAAAGAAGTTGAATATCTCAAAGTTTTTTATATCACTTGCTAATAACTCTAGTACGTTAGTGTCTAAATTCGCAAAAAGGTACACGCAGCTTCGCTTCGCTCTCAGTTGTTAAACAATTTTTAGGGGTAAGTTATTAGTAACAACCTCAATAAGTCCATGTCATAGCCTTATAGTTTGTACAGAAGCTTGCAAAAATCGTAGTAATTGGAGTGCGTTAACAATTTATAGATAGCAGAAATTGAACAAAAATTGCCACTTTGCGAAAGCTACAAACATTGAGAGACGTGTGTAGAATAATGTACAACCTACACTTATCATGTCTGATTTCCAAACTTTCACGTCATTTCTTTTTTGAATAAAATGCTAAAAGGACGTCCTTTTAACTGCGATAAGCTGCCACAACAACTTGCTAGCACTAATAAAAGTTGCAAACGTTTAAAAAGCTTCTAAAATGACAACTATTGGTGCAAATCGTAAAATTCTACCGCAGAAGACATAGATAGCTCAATGCATATTCGCTGCTAAAAGTATTACTTCCTACTTCTTACTTAATCTTCAAATTAAATAAAAATATTTGCTACTGGACGTCTTTGTGAAAATCTAGTATTAAGTGTATCTAAAATAACTTTCTCGATTGCTATCTAAAAATAATATCGCGTTTTACTAGCAAAGTAGTTCATGGCGTTTTTTCTGTAAAACACGCCTCCATGAAAATGGTGTAAAGCCAGAATATTCATAAAGGTCGTCGCCCGAAATATAACAAAACACAAAAATTGGTGTCGCAACATTTGTATTGTGAAATCAATACATCCATTAAGTAATTGACATAAGTAGGATAAATGGAAAATTTTCCCTGTCTTTATCGGGTTATCCTTCGACTAAGATCCATTTAATGTGGAAATGTCACAAGGTTGTAAGTAACGGGGATGTGTCCGATTCTATTACCGATGGTCAGGTCTATGAATTTTAAATGTTCTTGTCAAAACAGTTTCCTCCGACTGCATAATGTATAAATATGGATTGTGGCAGGGGGTTGTTCTAGGACGCGGCTTAGTCATCATTAAACACTCATTATGGCAGGTCAAATAGGTTAGTAGGTTCCTGGCGTAGCTTAGTGGGTGCCCTATAAATTTATAAAATGTAGCATTTGCCTCGCCAACGCTGATTTGGCTCAGGGGATATAGCTGACGACACAATAGTACTTTTAAAAAGTATTTTTAATTATAGAGAATACCTTAGGTTTGCCAACTATCGCATAGTTTGAGAGCTCAATAGTCATATATCTAATAATACGTAAATCTGTTGAATCGTGTGGATATCTTATAATATAAAATCGGTGCTCTCTTTGTATGTTTGCGTGTATGTTTGTTCGCTATCTCCTCCGAAGATACTGGCCCGATTACGTTGTATGATATCTTAAAATTTTGCTAATTTTTAGACTTAGATCGTAGGTCGGTTTTTATTTTCAAAAAAAGTGCGAAAAAGTTTTAAATCGTGTCTATGGGCGTGAGCAGCTGTTGCCTCGAGTGATTCACTATGTTCATATGCTATTACAGCAGCTGTTCATTCAACCAAGCATAATGGTCTGGCGGTAGAATGCCAGCTTACCACGCGGGCGGCCCGGGTTCGATTCCCGGCCGAAGCATACTTTTTTTAAAAATTTATATTAATGAATCTCTCTTAATTTAGCGAACCGAAGCGTAGTTCGGGTGACTCACTAGTATCTTATAAAATCGTGTATCGGTCTCTTGGTCCCCCAAGTATTAACATCATACGAGTTCACTAAAACTGTAAATGATAACTAAGAGTATCACACAATTAGGCATTTTCCTAACAATATTAGCGAGCTAGATCTATAGTGTCAGCCCGACATCGTTTTTAAAACTCGAGGAAACTTCTAACGTTTACTAAATATATGGGCCACAAAATATCACTCATGAATATGTGAAAAAGACGAACGTTCTATGCGAAAATACAATATCCATAAACAACAATATCAAAAATACATATAACTATATTAATCAATTTTGTTCTAAAATTTTGTTTTCAATATTGTTTAAGATAGTACTTCAACCATACTATCAACTATAAGAAGATGTATTACCATAAATATGTTATTTGAACACAATGGAGTTTTGCACACGCAATAATGCAAATTTGGGAATGTTTTCCAAACAAATTGGAATTAACGAAGATCTGCCCACATTGGTCGACCTGTATCTGCATCTTACAATATCACATGCTCTACAGCTCTTCTAGTAGATAAAGGCCCCAATATGTCTAACAGCACCTCCTCCAAGTATGTGCATGCTTTATAAACTTCACGGATTTCTCTGGAGTATGTTTTGTGCAATAAATTGGTTCATAGCAGCTCTAATGTCACCGGTACGTATATTCATAGCTTTAATGTACACAATATGCTTGCAGGCCCCCATTTTAGACACACACATGCGCTTTAGCTACAGCCCTAGAATTTTGTAGCTGCGGCCCCAAGATTGTGTTACCGAACAGCCCTTGGCTTTCATTCGACGTCAGACCAGCTCCGATTTCAGTTCCATAGCACACCAACGGCCCAATCTGCTTTGTCAGTGCACCGAGTGTATAAAGTTCTGGTGTTCTTGCCGGGTTTTATACGCACTTTAACCGTAACTACCTTCAATGGCTTAGATGTTAAAACGCAGTACACTAAAATCGCACATAAACGTATTCAAAATACTATCATGTGGCCCTATACGTTTGATGGCTTTTTGCGTGGTTAAAATAGAATCTTCAGTTTTTCCAAAACATAACCCCACATTTTGTGGGCGGACAACGAAAGAATTCCGAATTTACTTGATGCTGTGTGAAATGCACTTTACATGTGTGTTTAACTTAATTCAACTATGAGTTATGTAGCTAATATATACAAGAATATCTTATATTTAACTATTGAAACAAGTTATGCCTTAAATGTGACTATTTACAACGTTCGAATAAATTCTACGACAAGGAATCTCATTGTGCCAGCAATTTTCTTGGGCAAATAAAACCTTGAGTTACACGTTACATTAACTCGTTAAACGTATATCACAGTATCTTCCCCCTTTTGTTGTTTATCTCAAAGTATAATTGTGTAAACAAAATTTAGTTTTGAATAATACAACAAAACTATGTTGCTGAATGTACTTAAACATGTGCTAGCTTCCTACTTGCCTTTTATTATATTTTAAAACTTTCTGTTGGTTAACAAAAACTTTTTAAGCCTAACCTTTCCAACAGTCAATTAACACCTAACTACAGTTTCAAATTACCAAAATCTGAGTTGAAATATTCCCCCATCCTACGTTTTCCTTTCCCACGCATCGTAGTAATAAATGAAACCTTATTAGTTACTCATTATATTAACTCGTTAAATCTCCAACGTACAAACGAATATCGCAGCAATATACCTACATGATAGAGAAACTGATTAAGAAATTCTTGAAGTAGGGTATTAACTTAAACTTAAATAAAAGCTCCTCTACGAAGGTTGGCAAGCCCAATCTTTAGCTACAATTTAACCAGGTTGACAAGCTGTTCAGCCAAGATATCCGTCTTTTATTTTTAATTTGAAAGTAAGGTCTTTGCTGCATAATACGTTTTCCATTTTGTTAAATACATGTTTGACCATTGTTCTTATTTCTATTTTCCTTTATTTTTGAGCTATTACTTCTCTATAAATTATTAAGTTTTCCTGATGTTGCAGTTTAGAAATTACTGTAAATTTTGGTCTTTATCATTTAGCTCTAATTCATTTTCCTCAGTGACTGTCACTGCTTGGCCAATAAGTCGTTGTAAATCTTCTAGACACCCTGCTATTCATATCCTGTTTGGGAATTTTAGGTTGTTAACTGGTCTTCCATAGACTTTAATGCCTTTAATGTCTTGAACCATTTAACCATCGGCGAACAACAAAGAGAAATAAGTTTGAAAAACGGAAGAATAAGCGCATGGGATAAAATTCCGGGAAAGATATTTCATGCTCTAATATTTTACTTTAGTCCACAAAGATAACACAGAAAACAACATTAACTATATATCATTCTACAGTCTATGGATCAGAATTTCGGCAAATGACAAGTCGAGACAAAAACTAGGGACTAGATAAACCCCGGTGCATTTCAAAGTTGAACCGTGTATGAAGGGAATAAACTAGGAGACAAATGAAGATAACAGATGACATTACTGACGAAATCGAGTCCTAACCAATCATATGACAAGGACATGTCATATGGATGCCAATAGAGGGTTGGCCGCATGTAACCGCCAACAACTCAACCACGAAGGGATAGACAAGCGACTATAACTATAATTAGTAAATAACTGCATGCTACATCATCTTTGGTGCGCGTCGATACAAAGCGCTTGCATAATTCTGTTGACACATCGTGTCAGCTGATTTCAAGCGGTCGAAGGCAGGGCCGCAATAAGTGAATTTGTGCGCGAGAGTATGCCTTGTTCGCACGATTTGTTTTTTAACTTAACGTTGCGCATTGACAATCGCACTTCCACGCAAAAAGTGTATTCAAGCATGTAGTGCTACACGGGGAATTTCTGTACACAACAAAATAACAAAAATTAAATAATTCAGTATTGCTTTACAACACGGCCCGGCGGTTCAGGAATTGTCTCGTGGTGTAGCAAATGTTTGCCAGCCAGTTTCTAAGCAGGATTAGGGGGGCGAGGGGGATTGTCCGGAAGCAACACCGGTTCGAGAAGGTCCAAACCAGAAAACCTACGGGTGTTCGTAAAAGTTTCTAAATCACTTAGCTGTTTTGTAAAAATAATAATAGAAAGAAAATACTATAGCTTGAAATAACCGATTTTTACTAGCAATTCGCTCGAGTACACGTATCTCAACAACGAGTATAAAGTGACTTAAAAATAAAAGCACTGCACCATCGGCTAGAAATTTTGCCAGAACAAACCGTAGATAGAACGCTTGACATTTCATAAGAGCAGCACTAATGGTATTTTCAGTTTTGAGAAGTCAGATGACTAATTACGCTAGCTGTACACTCAGAAGATACCTGGTGATGGATAGCAGGGCAGCTTCGTCAGAATAGCTATGAAGGGTGGTGGACTTGCAGATGCTGATGAGATACCGTCCAAGCACATGTGCAAAATTAAGTATGGCAGGCTTTCCTAGAGCTATCGCACTGGGGAGAGGCCGTGTGGGTCTAAGTTTCAGAAGGAGCCACATGCATTTAGGGGCTCAGAACTGTGTAAGCGTTGGTCCTCCAGATGCTTTAGCAAGCGACATTAAAGCCGAAGGGGGAGCATATGCAGAGTATGGCACTGAGCCACAAGAGGGTACGAGGAAAAATCCTAAAATGACACAATATCGAAATCGGTGTTCAAGCGGAACATACCAAAACTGGAAGGTGGCCACAAGTAGGTAATCTTGCAGAAATAAATTCTTATCCTAGTTTAACTAGATTTATTCCAGTAATCTCACACATATATTTTTGCGGGTGAGCGACGATTTTCATAATTATTTTGGAATAGTAAATCTGCATGGAGCAAAATTTCAGGAAAATCAGGCACATCGCCCAGAAACAATCACACGAAAAATCAGAGCTATAAAATGGTCGCTGGAAATTGTACTATTAATCTATTTTGAAAATTTAATAGAATTTCCTACAACTCAAGGATTTCAAAAATATCCCAATAATGAAAAATGAACAGCGTATGCAACCAAATATACAGTTAGAAACTGCAAGTCACTAGAAAAATTGCTGTATCTAAATGAACAATTATACATAACAGTAGATTTAGCATTAAGCTCATGGACATTTCTTAGCTATTGTTGATAGCGTATATAACATTTCTGTATTACCATTGTGTATTATTTTTATGTATTTTTATGCATGTATGTTTTTTCCAGAGTATATGTATTTTCATGTAAACTGTTTGGTTTTTATTTCTGGCAGGATTTGCATATATGATTGAATTATATGCGATAACAAGCAGCCTGACACGAGCTATATTGATATGACCATCAGCCATGCTGAGGTAATGGCTTCTACGACTAAGTTAATTAGTAAACAAGGGGAAATATAAATTTATAGTAAAGTAGAGTATAGGGCACGTGAAAAGCCGCATTACATAAAAAAGGTGGAAAGACAGCTAAACTTGCACAAGAAACTTCCAAGCCAGAAGCAAAATAGATCAATGATCTAAAAGAGGGATTCGCAAATAAGTCAAAAAATATGCTTAGGAATATGGTAGGAATTTCCAAATCTTCCAAACAAGATAAAAAGCGACAAAACAAATCCTTGACTTTTTAGTTTCCTCTTTATTTTGCTAAGACCCCAACACTGAACAACTTCAGAGTAGAGTTATTTCCGCTTTCCGTTTCATTTTCTTTTGTAAGCCTCATTTTGCTTTCGAAGCTACAAGACGTATCTCTTCGGGACTCCCTTTGATAACGCTTTGTCAGCAGATTTATACCAAAAAATGGTTGACAATCTAGAACAAATTTAGTTTTATTTGTGTGGTGAATTGCACTCGTCTGATTAAATCAGGATGCGATAGTATTTCGAAGTAAATGACCTGCTGGCCGGTCAAGGTCTAGAACTAACAGCGTAGGATCAATGGATACGAAAAAAATTAAAAATAATTGCCTTGACACCAACCCCATCTAAGAAAAGGGTTTATGAAGGAGAAGAAGAAAAAAAGCAGTAAGGGTTGAGTGCCAAACAGCTTGTTGGAGATCTACTTAACTGTTAGATCGTCGCTTTGATTTCTTCTTTGCTTTTACCAGCATCTACAACCCTAAATGGATCTCGATACGTTTCCTTGAGACTTAAAATTAGTAGCAATCGTTGTTAGTAAATAATCATTTTTTAAAATATTTTTAAATACTGAGAAATGTCAGAGTACTTTTCTCTTGTTCAATTGCCAGTGAATAGAGTTTCGAGAACGACGACTAGTGCCACATATTGTTTGATTAAGTTTTTAACCTTTCGTCGTAGTGAGTCTAGGTCATTACTGTATAGTGTATATGCTTAATGCTAGCATTGAAATCTGAATTGTTTAGTCTTAATCTCTAGTTATAAGATATATCGTATTACTGCAATATTCAGTTGCCCATTCTACTGCGTTCCCAGGTACATGCTTTACATTTCCCCTTATGGTGTAATGCCATTGCGACTATGCGTGTCATATTGAATATTCTGGAATTTTCATTTACCTTTCGGTTGCACAATGCGTCCCGCACATTAAATTAAATCGATTTTTATATTTGTTAGGAATGTTAAGAGCTTCAGTTTTGATAAAATTAAAGCAGGATAAGCGAGATTGCTGGGATCCCATCGGTAAAAAGTAGATGTTTAAAACACTAAGAGGAAGAATCTACAACCAGGTCGTGAGACCTTCAATGACATATGGTTCATGTAGCCAAAATGAATTCATACGAGAGCAGATAAAAACAGCTCCCATTACGGATAAACTTCGAGAAAGGCAGTTAAGCTGTTGGGGCATCTGCAGCAGCGTTTAGAAGACCACTTGGTTAAGAAAATCCTAAATTGATAGCTGGGGGTAGAAGACGAGGGAGAAGAGTACTTTTTCCGTATTCAATGGACATTAAATGGACTTTAGACTATGACGAACTACTGTCACATATTGTTTGATTATGTTTTCAATCCTTCGTAGTGGTTAGTCTGGGGGTGTATGCTTATTGCTACCATTGAAAACTGGATTGTTCAGTCTAAGTTTTAGGATTTAGCGTATTGCTTCAATATTCAGTTGTCCATTCTACTGCGTTTTGAATTGCCTGCTTTACGACATTTTCCCTTATGACGCAATGCCATTAAGATGATGCGTGTCATATTGAACATTCTGGAATTTTCATATACCTTTCGATTGCACAATGCGTCCCTCGGATTAAATTAAATCGATATTTATAGTTGTTTGGAATGTTTAAAGCTCCAGTTTTGTCTATTCTATTTCAAGACTTCCTAAGAATTCCATTATTAATGTTTTTAAATGTATGATTTTCAAAATAGCCTTGTAATAGTGTAGAAGCCAATCTGAATGGACATAACTTCAACAGACGAATTATAACTTACGTTACGCGGTCCTTACCCAAAAGCACTGCCAAGACGTCAGTTCTGCTTATCACAACAAGATCTATGACAGTGTTAATTTAAAACAGCTTATTTCAAAAATTGAGTAAACTCACAATATTGAATGTAAGAGCAAAATGAAAAAATCAGTAATGGGGTTGTTACAAAATCGTAAAGATATAATTTTGATATTAATTTGGTATTAAGTTTTTAGTTTTCTAGTCCGTTACGGTTCGTTTTTGAGGTAACAGTAGCACACTCTGTAAACGCGGACGTCGCGTGCATTTTTTCACTTTGACTGCGAGAGGAAGCAAATTGTGTTTCGGTTAGTAATCGAAAATCGAGAACTATTGCAATGTTGGGCCGAGAATAGTTCAATTATAAGTACTATCCATTCACAAAACTCGTAAACTGTCAATTTTTTTAAATATTAGTATTTAAAGTTAGGTTATGTTATATGTGTCAAAGGTTAAGCGAAGTTTTTTCTTGTAATAATTAACTATAGCCTTTTTCCCCTTTCCAATAATAAAAACCTCTTTCGTTTCTGTTCCATTCAATTGAAGTGTATGCACAGAAATTAAAGAATTTTGGAGATTATTTTTTACAAGAAAGTATGACATAAGACAAGTTTTTAAATTTAAAAAATTTCAGTGCTGCCAAACTCAGCAAGCAAAAGTTCCAAAACAAGGTACCAACTTGACAGCGCAGCGTTTTGACAGTTCACGAGTTTTGTGAATCGATAGTATAATTGGTGCGAATTTGAATACCAGACGATGTCGTTTAGCTAATGCTGCACTGTAGGTGTTCTAGGCAGCTTCTGCAAGTTTAATCTTGTATTTGATCATGAGTTATGCACGTGCACACCGATAAAGATCTGAAGGTATGTTTTCATAAAGAAATATCACGGCATAACGCTAAATAATCAATTGTAATTTATATTTTATAAATGTAGGCGACTTATTTTGCATATTTTCGTATTCGTATGAACATCACCTGTTCGTATACTGTTAAATCGAAGTTGAATACACCATTCAAATAGGTATCTATCAATCACCCTGAAATGTCACTTCTGATCATATTCTACGAGATCTGCCGGAAGTATTACATTTTAAGTGGAAGTAGAACAGTCTCCGAGGGAATGCTGCACAAAAAGCTGCTCGATTACAAACTTTGCAAGGTTATAGCATAAAATATTCCCCGAATGTGATTTGGTATCGTATTTAAAAATGTATTATAAACTAAAATGTATGAAAGTAGAATGATTCAGGGTCGATATTACATTTCAAACAATAATATTTTATTCGATTAATCATTTAACTATAATATGTGTTACTTGCAATTTTGAGGTTATGTGCTCCTTTGTCATATTATCCATTCAGAAAAATACATAGCAATCCAGGGAAAGAGTTTTGTTTGTTTACTTGAAGATATTTCAATTGTTAATACCTTAACCGTTGGGCTACGGCCTGAAAACAAGCAAGGTGATAAAAAGGAATATCCATATGTAGCTTTAATCAACACCATTCTCATATACAATACCACTGGTTGTTTTCCAAGTCTTTGGAAAGTAGCTAAAATTATTATCATTTCAAAACCAGGCAGCCTAACGAAGAAGTCTTCTCGTATCGTTCGATCAGCATTTTGCCAATCTTATCGAAGTGGTTCGAGAAAATGTTCTTAAATAGATTGAAGTCTTTCAATCTCGTAATCCCAGAGCACCAGTTAGGATTTCGGGAACAAAACGTCTGTGGAAGATAATAAATAGAACCTTAGAAGGCAAAAAGTATTGCTCTGCCGGTTTTTAAAATATCTCCCAGGCCTTGGATATGGTTTGGCGTCAAGAGAAACCATTTAAACTGAAGATCAAAATTCCACCCACACATTATCAAGATCTGAAATGTTACCTCTCGGGTACACTTCCAAGTGAAGTACCAAGGGAAAGTGACGGCACTATATTCAATTCAGTCTGGTGTACCTCAAGGCAGCGTTCTTGGTCCGGTACTGTATCAAATATATAATACTGATATACCAATGTAGATAACAACCACCATTGCTATATTCGCTGATATCACATCGCTATGCTTACTAATAAAGATTCGGCAACAGCGTCATTAATGACAAGGGAAATACAATACACAATCACGAAGATATTCTCAGGTAAAATATAAAGTATGATCAAAAATTATTTTCATCTAGTATGGCCATGGAATACTTCCTAATTTATGAATGCAACTACATTTATACTTAAATGTCAAACGTTGACATTTGCTTTTTAAGTGAGTTATATATACACATATATACACCTTAGACTTATTCTGCAAAAGTGAAAGAGCCACCTAGCAATTCAAATGAAGGTCAGATAAATTAATAATAGAATTCACGAAAATGGTAGGAAAAGCGCTATTGCACCAACCAGAAATATTATTTAACAAATACTTATATGCAGGAACAACACTGAATCCTGAAAAAATTTCAATTTGGTCCTAACACGAAAAATGGCAACAAAAGAAGCCTTAAAAATTATCGTCCAATTTTGATTTTACCGCATATATACAAGTTGTGAACTAATATAACAACAAACCGAATCATAAATCGCTTGGATGTATTTCAAATGCAAGATCAAAAGGGATTTCGACAGGAATCTAGCACAAAAGATCACTAGAGTATACGTCCAGCGAATATACAACTTCAAGATGTTAGCGCTGCTAGTTAAGCGAAGCGATCTCAAACTATTGGCATCCTCTTCTGCATTACTGGTTTACTCGCAGTAAAAAGAACACAAGTGTTCGTGATGCTATTTCTGCTTGACTGATTCCTTCGATGCAGATAGAGATTTACTAGGTTGTATTAAATCCACCACAGTTTTTCTCTCGTTGACATGTAAACTACGGCGAGGCATTTTTGTTATCACTCAATGCGCCTGACACCGAATATTTGACGAAACTAATTATTTGCAATACTCAAAATTTGCAGTAATTGCCAGTTATTAATCTCTAACCTTTATCCATTTTGCAAAGGCATTTAATACTATAGAAAAATGAGCACTCATGTACAACTAATTGAAAATATATTAAAAAAATGCGACGGTGACAATACAAACATTTGAGAAGATAATAGTATATTAAAGTATGAGTGGATAACAAGGTCTTTAAAACACGCGCGAGTTTTCGAGCACGACGGCGTAGCCGGAGTGCTCGAAATAGAGCAAGTGTTTTAAAGACCAGTTATCCACGAATACTTTACGCTATTTTTTATTATACCTCCAATACTGGAAATAAATTACGCACTAAAAACTTGGAAATAATTTTTGTCGTGATAAATCGAGAGGGCATAATAATATTGCTACTATAGTTACGGGAATTATTTACGTTTTTGTCGCGTCCATGTCCGTTGTTGCATTCAATCGTTTCCTTGACTACCTTTAAAGCTCGGCGAGCTTTAATCGCCTGTATTCGCACGCTCAGGCGTGCTTTAAACGGCGATTCTGATGCAGGTATAATAAAAAATTATTTACAAACCTGTTGAAAGACGTATTAAGAAAAGAATGGGAAGAGATGGGCATTAATATTAATGAGGAATATCTCAACAACCTCCGCTTCGCCGATCGTCCTGTTAACAGACAACAAAAACTTATCAACAATGATACAAAATATTGAAAAAGCAGCACAAGTAGTGGGTCTCGTAATTAATATAACAAAAACTAAAATAATGACCAACACACATAACGTATCATCTGTCAGAGCCCACTTAATGAAAGCGGTAGTTGAATATATATATTTAGAGCAAAAGTTAACCTTTCAAACAGATACCCAAGAGACGCAAGTGAAGAGAAGGATGAAAGGGATGGGTTCAACTAGTGGTCCTCCCAGTGCTCACATAGTTTTCGGAGTCGTATTGTCTGCGGAAGCTATTACAAAGAACATGAACGTAAAAAAGATTGATGCTGTGAATACGATTACAGGCCAATCAGTTGGATCAGAAATAAAAGCAGAGCAAAAGATATAGTACCTGCATTCCAAGTTCAAAGTGGCAATGTGAACACATTATGAGCGGAAATCACAACAAATGTAATAAAAAGATGACAGGTGGAGGTCTATACCTTGTGTCGAGAAACCTGCCCCTCCTAGCTATCTCAAAAAGATATTGCTAAATATCTTCGGGTGCATTTGATCAAACGTCTGATATGGACATAACACATCTTCACGAAGATAAAACAACTTCGGTTGCAGTTTTCCAAATTGTACTAGCCCATTAGCTGGTTATCCTCATCTTTTTGCAAAAGAAACTCACCGAATATAGAATGATTCTGATACCGGTTTGATGGAGTCCAAATGTGGATAACCGCGAGTGTGTTCAACATATACAAATTATAACGGCTCAAGTCGAAGACACTAAGAACAATCGCAAATGCCCTTTGGTGGTTTATAGAAGAAGTATGGTGCTCAAGTGCTGAGTATGTCTTCAAGTACATACAAACGCCTTAACAGTAAATTTCTAGACAACAGTGGGCAAACCTATGGTTTAAAAATCTTAGCTTCCTTGGACTAGATTAACGTTAGTTAGACTAAGAAGAATGGCATAGACAGGCACAAAACGGAAATGAAACAGAATCGGAGAGACCTACGTCCAAAAATGGACAGATCAAGGTTGAAGAAGAAGAATGCTAAGTTTAGCTGCACGTATGTGACTTGGACCACTATTTAATGTTAGGGTTTTACTATAGCTGTCTAATTCACGGTTGTATAGTTGTCACAACAATTCATTTATTGCCTTTGAATATATTAAGGGTCAATAAAAAAAAAAATGTGCTCGCAGTGGTGAAAATAGGTCTAATTGCTTTTTAATATTAGCTTTGAAAGTAATAGTTACCAAAGTCTACATTTGCACTTAATTGTGTATTTTCATTCCTTAGCCTTTACACACAACACATTTGCATGAATGCGTGCAATCGCACTTTAGATCTTGTTGAAAGAAGCGACCTTGACCATATATGCTTCACCGGTCTTATCTTGCTTCAGCGAAACAATTATGCGGTCGTTTAGAACACCAGATAAGTTAAAAGCTCAGCGATTGTTCATTCGTTGTGGTCTCAAACTTAAAATTTGTGTCATACAAGCTTTATCGAGATGACGCTTCTGACAAGAGCTCGTTTACACAGCTAAAATTTGTCATGGTAATACCACCATCATCATCATCATCATCATTGACTGAACAATCCGTTAGGGTCTTGGTTTTATCAATATTCCTTCCCCAGATGGCTCTATCTCTAACGGTTTTCTTGTTGGTTCCAGTTTGCGTAATTACTGTCTTAATAAAATGTAAAACTTTGTTGCAAAAACTAATAATAGTATTTGCTATAGTGGAAATCTACTGAGTACTATATCCTTCAAGTCGCATTTGTTTTGTCCCCCTTGTGCTTTGTTTGTTTACTCCAATTTAGTTCTACACTGTTTTATTGCCCACAATAAAACACAAATGAAAAGCAGGCCATGTTACGACACGCATTCCATGTCTATGATAGCAAAAAGCAAAAACAGCGCATTTTCTGCGTGGTTCTCTAACCCTCTGCCACCCCATCGTCACGTTATTCAAGGCGAAAATAGCAACAGCCCTTGACCGTGGCCTCTGAACAACCGACGGAAAATTTTGTGTACTCCAAGAACTGCCTCTGATTCGCGGGGTGTTTACTTAATATAGTAAGTTGTTTTCCTATTTATGTGTTCAAGGGTAACACTCACACATAGTAGGTAGAAATATAAGAAGCAAGTAATGAAATAGCTTGAGGCATTATTTTTGTTGTTTCATATACCTTTTTACAGACAACAGCTTTATGTTGCCTCTAACATTGTTTTCGAAAGATAATGTTAGCGTTTTTCCGGTTCGGTTCGATTTCAAGTCTTTGTTGGTCCTTTGCCTTCTTACTGACCTTCGCAATATCAATTAAAATAAGTAACTTAATCAGTGGCGGCTCGTGATAATTGTATTTGGGGAGCTCTTAATTTTTAACAATAACGATGCAAAAAACAATAATGACTCAGCTACATTCCTTCGATGTTTTAATCTAAATATAGCGATGATTTTTAATTTTAATAATTCAAAAGAAAACGTAATATGCACAGAACAAAAAGTATTCAAACACAACACAAAATGTACATAAATGTTAAAAACGACACACGATAATACAACCCAGAGCTTGCAATGCGTCACAACCACAAATCTATTGGTTTTTCTTGTAAATGTCAACGGGAAAATGTAAAATTGCGAGTTCCAACTTATTTTGGCAGGTTGAAATTTAATACTGGTGTAGGCCGACAAGTGTTTTTCGATTTTAACCTTTTCAGCTTGTCACAAATAGAAACTGACATACATATCAAATTAGATTTATTTCTCAAATATTACCTCATACACCAATTGGTAAGATACCCGTTAGCTATTTATCAAATAATCGGTAGAGTGTCATAAGTTCAATCAAAGGCCCAAAGTTTATAATATTAACAATTACTTACTGGGCGCCAAGCTCTTTAAAACATAAATATAGTTTTCAAATACTATGATAGAGCCCTCGAAGTATCTGTTAACATCATGAGTAATAATAACAAATTGAAATGTAGAATGTCAAATCATATGTATGATAACAATTAAATAAATTATTTACCTATTGTAAATAATTATATCCATAACAAATTAAGATTATCTAATCGAGATTGTAATATGTTATATTTCTGAATAAATACTATAACCTTGTGTGAGAATTCCCACATGTAGCTTTAGAATGTTCTAATAATTAATCGTTTCCTATCAGTAAACTATTACAAATTCGTTCACAGTTACAGTTATTGTAATTTCTAAATGCCAACTGTTAAAATATTTACCAAAAGTTCAATTATTCAAAATTCACTGTGTATCTAATACATAACCTTGTAGCGATTATTATTGCCCATGCAGAAGTGTGCAACAATGACCAAATATATCTGCTGGTACAGGAAGGTAAAGCGACGACCAAGTCGAAAGCAATCCCAGTAATAACAGATCGAACGAAATTCGAATACCAAATGGCTCACGAAGAAATACTACGTCTATTGTATGTATTAGACTGCCATAAAATAAACCACTCGCATTCGACTGCCATACAAAAACTACTGTAGAGAAATATACGTTATAGAATCTTAACCAAACATTCTTACTATAAAGCTGTCATTCGGCATGATACGCCTTCTTGAAGAATTTCTAATAATGCAATGCATAGAACAACACAAAATGAGGACTCGGCCCATAGCAGAAATGTTTGCTAAAACTCTGTTTGTACACTAATGTTTAGCTTTGTTATATTTCAATTTTGCATCTCGTTTGTTTCGCTATGGAAACGAAATAAATTGCCAACCTCGTTAAAATCCACTAACATACATAAATATTAACCAGCAAATTGTCAAACAGGTAAGTTCCAAATATACTTGTCTACATTAATTGCCAAATACATTTCACGCTTGGCTTGTATTACATTTTGGGAGCACAATATTTGTAAATACGACACGATAAGCCCACGAGTTTACAGCGGTCTTGGCTGCACATCGGTAGCCTTCGCATTACATTGAAACTATTATATTACCTATTATGCAGAGACAGCGTTTTATCCCGTAATCACGATATAAGTATAGAACACATTTTGGAGGGCCCTTAGCAACTACTTACCAGTTGCTTGGTGCATACAATACGAGCGAGTGTATTGACACATAACTCATGTTATGCTGCCATACTTCTTGGATATTGTTTTACATGTTTTAAGCTGTATCAAATAGCGTTCTCCAGAACTCAGTACTTAAACCTTGTTATATTATAACGGTAAGATGGGTGATAAAATATATTCAATTCTAGAATAGTTAGTTTTTCTAATGACAGATAGGCTGTTTACGGCGGGAAGGCTCGAACCCCTGAACCCTAAGGAGCAGCCGCCACTGAACTTTAATAGAATAAAATTAATTGTCCTACAGCCAGTACGGATGGCCCTCGAAATCGAACCAGAGGAAGAGGCTTAAAAGTATTGGAGTTTTCCTTCAAGGCGTAAGTGATTTTGACAGGAGGTAAATTATTATTCGCCTTAAAGATACACTGCGCATGCGTTACACAAGTAACAACCTACTCCCTGCAGCATCCTTGGGCAGCAAATTTCAACTAAATAGTGCTAACTGCTAACTGTCATCGCTTTAAACGCATAAAATAATTTAAACATGCAAAATATTGTGTTAACAAATGATGCTCTACAAAGCAAGTCCCTCTACGAGGAATATATGAATTTTACTGATTAATTTAAGTGAAGGTTAGAAAAATTGAGTCAATTATCACACCCTCTTCACGACGCGACATTCTGCTCTGGAGCTTAAATTTAAATCAGCGTTTAATCCCATTAATGTGATAGCAAACAAAGCAACATAATTGATGAATATGCACAGGCTCGTTCTTGATTAAATGATAAACCAAACAAGCAATTTGTTTCTGCCTGGCACTTGTTGAGTGAGTCCTCTGCAATAAATAGGTTTTTACACTACTAGTCTTAGAACACATCATTATTGATCGATTTTTGTGTTAAGAAGTTGATCATTATAGACCAGTAGTGAATAATAATTATTATTTACCAGTAGAGAACTCTATTATAGCCCAGGCGCCTTTTACCCCTCGGTTGCGCCTCGGGGTAAATTCTTGCGGTTGGGCTAAAATGACAGTCTAAACTTTGGTGTGTAATAGTATGTGCAAGTAAAACAATTGAAAATAATTCTCCTTACGACTTCCAGCAATAGTTTTTTTTTCAATCGACAAGATTTGTTAAGATTACTCAGCTTTAATTTCCTAATTGTTTCTAATGCATATAGAACACCTCGTCCATGTCGGCTTATAGAAAATCGCCTTGGTTAATTCCACGTAAATGAGAATATTACGGGACCGCTCGAATCCAACAATCCTATCAATTTTAATTAGCCTGGCTGCCCTGGGGCGATAATTGCATATTCGACAAACACAAAAAGTCATTAATATTAATCTAGGGCCGCTCAGTGGTTCTTTGTCCCGATTTTCTTGAATTTTGCTCCTCTGCTCTGGCCATACAAAGGAATAATTCGTTTTAATTAAATTTTAATGCGGATTAATATTAGATTATTATGGCCCGTTAACTTTTAATAAGGAGTCGGCGCGGCCGTCTTAAACGCCACTTTGAAATTCAACATCTTGTCGCACTAGGCTACAGACATTTTCATGAAATTGTACGATCGTATGATCCAACATGCTGAAATATTCCTGTGATTAGAGAAGGTTCCAAATTTCAATTAGCATGTGACGGTTTTAATGAAGATGAATATTTGAAAGGGCAGATAGATGGCGAACGGGACTGAAAAATTCAAAGAATAATTCATCACACATTAAAATGTCCCTCAATGTTAAAAGGAACATATCAGGTCAAAATTAAATTGTTTCAAAAATTCCTGATATTAAAGGGATTTGTATTTTAAGACTATAGAATATTTTTGAAATGTTTGAGATACGTACATGAAATTCAAACCCTTTGGTAACACAAGCTTCCTTGAATACAGCTTACAGCAACCCCTAAAACAAGCTACGATGTCATCGGCAATACCTACCGGGTGTCTTAAAATGAATTACATCTAGTATGCTTTGAATTTCCCATAATGCAATCGAAAATTTTACTTGAAATTGGCAAGACTGTAAGTCTATGTCAAATTCGAGATTATCAGGTTATGTTTTGTGTCAGTTTGTGTCAAATTAGAGGTTAGCAGGTTAGATTTTGCGTCAGTCTGTGTCTAAACTGACGCAAAACCTAACCTATTAACCTTGAATTTGACATAGACTTACAGTCTTGCCAATTTCAAGTAAAATTTTAGATTGCATTCTGGGAAATTCAAAGCATACTAGATGTAATTCATTTTAAGACACCCGGTATTAGATCAATACAGTTTGACTGATGGTGATGATGATAAGAATTTCAATACCGACAAAATTTAATTTGGAGAAATATGTCGACATATTCAGAACTTAAAACTTGAAACAATTGAATGTGAAGCATGCACCAAACCGTAATTTGCATTTTCATCCCAATGAATATTTTTAAAACTTCAACAATATTTTAAATCACACATCTTCTACTCATACATTAGCATAAAAATTATAGCAAAAATGTGCGAATTAATCAATATAATCATGATTCATGACAAGTTTTGAGCAGAAGTGTAACAAATTAAAATGCATGAATTGTGATAGAAGTCAAACTGTGGCATGAAAGATCTATGACTTTTAGCAACTGCTTTATTGACATTATTGCAATTTTAATATCAAAATACGGAAGCACAAATTAAAAACAACATAACCCAATTTTATCATGTATAGTTATTTCGCATTTCTACCACTAAAAATGTCACCCTAACATAGCCTGCTTGGAAGAGAAAACATAGTGAATGGATTATACCATCAAATCTACAAAAGATTTGAATTAATCAGCATATCCACGCTTTCAGACAGCTGCTAGCGTGAGGTATAACAAATGAAAGTGGGACAGGAAAGAACGCACCAAGCTGTAGGTATTCATGGCGCACTTGATTTTGTTACGACATAAGCAGATCTTCATTTCCACCCTTTGCCTAAACAGTTAAAAAACAAGATAAACAGTTGTGGCTTGTTTCATAGTGACATTTGTTTATCTGAAACAACCGAAAAATGCATGGCTACCTTGATTAAATTATTTTGAGCGCCAATAAAGCTGTCAAAGACATCATAGTTTACTTGTTTTAGGAAATAGAGATAAAGTATGACACTAGAACAGTTTCCCTCTGTCTAAACGATCAAGGATTTAAAATAAACAGAAACACTTCTGCGTTGTTTCGATAACTCTACAAAACCAAAACATGCATTAATTTATAATTTGTAATTTTGAGTTCTTTGGTGGTTGTCTCAGCACCTTGCCTTTTATAGAACTAAATAAACTATGACGTTATTCACAACTATAATGTAACCTGATATAGATTTTGGAATTTTCCGTCATAGCTGTTAGCGTGACGTGAAATAAATTGAAGTGTGACATGAAGAAACGCATGAAGCAATATGCAAAGCGCACTTGATTACAACAGAAATTTGTATTTTCGGCTCTCGATAAAAATAAACAGTTGGGGGTGCACAAAGCTCGCATTTGTGTTGCGCTGAAATAGTTGAATAAATTCATGACTGCATTGATAATTTTTTAGTGATTTTTCTAACGGGTTTAATAAAACTTGACAAAGTTAAAAGGGGAATAAATATTATTCATTTTAATGAAGTTACAAATAATGTATGCTTAATTTTTTTTATAATAAATATAAAGTATATTGTTACGAGATGCAAACATTCACATTTTTTTTAGTAAACAATTACGCTCTGGTTTTACGACTTTGATCTTCGTTCCTTTAGGTTGCCCCTGTTGTGTTTGCCTCATTACCTTGCCCCTTAAACAAATAAATCAGCTATGACGTCATCGATACTTTATTGTTGCTAAATAATGTCCATAGATACTTTCTATTATATTTTAAAGAACAAAAGAATGGTAAACAAGCTAATAATGTTATTAATAATATTTTTGGAAAAGTACTAGCGTTACCTAGTTTCGGCCTTCGACAAAAAATAATATTGTGATACAGCATAGTTTTGTTTAATGTAGTATTTTGTATTTGCATTTCTTTTACACTGAAACAATTGCATAAATTCACTGCACTGGTTAATCTTTTGGCGATTTTTCTAACAAGTTTGATTATAAATAGCTAAATACTGAGAAAGTTGAGAGAAGGATAAGTGTAATTCAGTTTAAAGAAGCTGGAAATTACGCATAGTTCATTTGTTTTGGGGAATAAAGGTAAGATAATAGTTAAGAGAAGTCACACATATCTCTTATTAGTGATATTCAAAGCACCCTTGACTGCTACAGACATCACTAAAACATAATATTGTGACAGAGCAAAGTTTTCTTCGAAAATTATTTGCATTTGTTTTACATTGAAACAATTCAGTAAATTTATGACTGCACTAATTAATCTTCTGGTTATTTTTCTAACAGGTTTGATTATAAGTACATAAATTCTGAAGAATTCGAGGGAAGAATAAGTAGGTTTCAGTCTAAAAACGCAGTATATTACGCATTATTCATTTGTTTTGGGGAATAAAGGTAAAATAATCGTTAAGAAAAGTCAAACATATCTCTTATTAAATGGTATCCAAAGCACTCTTAACTGCCATAGACGTATCTAATTTCTGACTTCGACAGAAATAATATTGTGATACAGCAAAGTTTTGTTTTGTCCTTTTATTGTATTTGCACTGGTTTCACACTGAAACAATTGAATAAATTCATGGTTGCACTACTTAATCTTTTGGCGATTTTTCTTACAGGTTTTATTAATTATAAAAAGATAAATACTGAGAAAGTTTAGAGAAGGATAAGTGTAATTCAGTTTGAAGAAGCTGGAAAATACGCATAGTTCATTTGTTTTCGGAAATAAGGTTAAGGTAATCGTTAAGAGAAGCCACACATATCTCTTATTAAGTGATATTCAAAGCAGCCTTTACTGCCTCAGACATACCTGGTTACGCCCTTCACCAAAAACAATATTGTGACACAGCAAAGTTGTCTTCAAAAAATATTTGCATTTATTTTACACTGAAACAATTGAATAAATTTATGGCTACACTAATTAATCTTTTTGGATGTTTCTAACAGGTTTGATTATAAACAGATCAATACTGAGGACGTTGAGGAAAGAATAAACAGGTTTCAGTCTAAAAAGGCCGTAAATTACGCATTGTTCATTTGTTTGTGGGAATAAAGAAGTAATCGTCAAACATAGGAGTAGGTATATGTTTTTAAGTGGTATCCAAAGCACACTTGGCTGTCATAAACGTATCTAATTTGGGATTTTGCCAAAAAATAATATTATGATACAGCAGTTTTGTTTTATCATGTATTTGCATTTGTTTACAATGAAGCAATTGAATGAATGCATGGCTGCACTAACTAATCTTCTGGAGATTTTTCTAACATGTTGTATTGTGAAAAGATAAATACTGAGAAAATTGAGGGTAGAATAAGTACGCTTCAGTCTAAAGAAGCTGTAATTACCTATAGTTCATTGTTTTGAGGAATAAAGATAAAATAATTGTTAAGAAAAGTCACACATAACTCTTATTAAGTGATATCCAAAGCACCCTTGACTGCCATAAATATACCTGGTTTCAGTTTTACACTGAAACAATGGAAAAATGCATTGCTTCACTAATTGATCTTTTGGTGTGACTATAAAAATACTGAGAAAGTTGAAGAAAGAATAAGTATGATTCAGTCTAAAGAAGCTGTAAATTACGCATAATTCATTTGTTTTGGGGAATAAAGTTATCATTAAGAAAAATTTAAACATATCTCTTATTAAGTGGTATCAAAAGCACCCTTAACTGCCATAGACGTATCTAATTTCTTACTTCGCCAAAAATAATATTGTGATACAGCAAAGTTTTGTTTTATCATCTATTTGCACTAGTTTTACACTAAAACGATTGAATAAATTCATGGCTGCTCTATTTAATATTTAATATTACTATTTCTAATAGATTTTACTTATTATAAAAATATAAATACTGAGAAAGTTTAGAGAAGGATGAGTGCGATTCAGTTTAAATTTATGGCTGCACTAATTAATCTTTTGGTGATTCTTCTAACAGGTTTGATTATAAATAGATAAATACTGAGGAAGTTTGGGGAATAAAGATAAGGTAACCGTCAAGAAAAGTAGTATTCAAAGCACCCTTGACTGTGATAAACATACCTATTTTCGGATTTACACTGAAACAATGGAAAAATTCACGGCTGGACTGTGGAAATTTTAGAAATTTTTCTAAGTGGTGTGACTATAGGTAAATACTGAGGAAGTTGAAGAAAGAATAAGTGGGATTCAGTCTAAATGAGCTGTAAATTACGCATAGTTTATTTGTTTTTGAGGAATAAATGTAAGGTAATCGTTAAAAGAAGTCACACATATCTCTTATTAAGTGATATTCAAAGCACCCTGGACTGTCATAGACATACCTAGTTTTGGCCTTCACCAAAAAAATGATATTGTGATGCAGCAAAGTTGTGTTTAATGATGTATTTGTATTTGTTTTATACTGAAACAATTAACTAAATTTATGGCTGCACTAATTAATCTTTTAACAATATTTCTAACAGGTTTTTGATTGTACATAGATAAATACTAAAGAAGTTGGGAGAAGAAATAGTATGAGTCAGTTTAAAGAAGCTGCAAATGACGCATAGTTCATTTGTTTTGGGGAATAAAGATTCAATAATCGTTAAAAGAACTCATCTTATTAAAAATATCTTGCAAATAAAAAACAAAATAATTTATTTATTAACATAGCCATCTATGATTTGAAACAACTATGGAAAATGCGCTAGGTGGTTTTCAAAGCACACTTAACTGCTATTAAAACAGATACGATGAATCAAAGTTTTGTCTAATGACGCTGCAAGAGCTGAACAGATTCATAGCTGCGTTGATTAGTGAAAGTTCAAAGGCAAATAAATATATTCCAATCTAAAGATGCTGTCAATGATGTGCATCTGTTTTAAGGATTGAGGATGAAACATGTCATCATGAGAACTTCGATATTGGCGTTGGCTTGTTTAATAAACTTGGCGTGACTAAGATCAACATTTGCAACTTTGAACTTTTAACTTTCAGCTGTTGCCACATCTATTTACGAATCCCTCAGAAACATTCCATTTCTGCGTTAAAACATAACATAAAAGAGAAATTAGGAGTACCAACCTGCCATCCCTGCAGCAAGAGACTCCTGTCGACGGTTCGCAGCCACATAACGGCGTCTCCCGCTTGGAAATCGCGCAGTCTGTAACATTTACTATGTAAATACATCCCCAAACACTTGAGCAGTTCGGAGGTGGAAGCTTGGATGACAGTTTTCTTCGGGACCGAAGTAGGAACCACTTGGTTTTGACTATTCACCGAATTATGACTAAGGAGCGTCTGTTTGTTGCTGATTTTATCGCAATTAACGTGATGGTTGGCGTTGTTGTTCACATTGTTCACTCGGACGATGTCCAGCGCCAGCGCCGACGAGCCCAAGCTCTTCGAGTTCGAATAATAAGATCCTTGCTTGCCCTGCTGAATGTTCTTGTTCTTGTCGATGACGGGGTGGATGTTGTCGACCAGCGGCTGCCGGAACACAGTCACATTCTTGTTCTTGTTGTCGAGCTTCTTCTTATTGTTGTTGGTGGTGGAGAATCTCTTCCAGGACAGGGCGTTGATGAACAGCGAGTGCTTCTTGAGGTTCTTCTCAAGCGCGTTCTTCTCGGAGATGATGCGCGCGTTATCGTTGTTGTTGATGTTGTTGCAATTGTTGTTCTGCAGGTTGTGGTTCGAGTTGGAGTTGGTCAGGTTGGCGGTCGGCTTGTTCTCGCGATTCTTGGCGTTATTCAGCTGCTCGTAGGAGAAGTTGTTGAGGGTGAAGTCGGCCGTCGAGGCGCTCGTATACACCGGGCGGCGCTCCCGCGGCGAGAAGCTAAGCACCGTGCCCATTTTCAGAAATTCAACGCGACCCCGTCCGCTTAGCACATTTTAGCACTGCGTAGCTCCGGGTTGGGCGGCCGGACGACACCGTTAGAGGGTGGCCCGGGGGTCGATCCTCGGCGCGCGAAGGCGCCGGCGCCAGGCGCCCTAGCAACCTGGTGATGTCATAAGAAATCAATATACTCGCATCCCTCAAGATACGCCGCCGTAGGGGCGGGTTTCCAGTTACTATAGCGTCGCTGTCGTACTTTCGCGTTCTTGAGGGATTGCTGGAGTTTTCTACAGTCTGCGCGACCTTCTCGAAGCTGGGCAGTAGCGGAAACGCCGACGCATTTAGATTCTGAAAACGAAGAGATATAGCATACTGCTGCAATAAAAAAAATACATTTGCCATTTCAAAACCCATTTTAACGGAATGTACTGGCTGATTCACATTTAAATAGCATTATTTATACTTTAAGAAGAGACGTTTGATTTAAAAAATATATAAAATATTTTCAAAAGTAGAAAATACCATACAGTGTGATCTATGACAAAAATGTTATGTGAACACCGATCCGATTCGCCTTGATTAATAAGTTATGAGCCTTTGAATATTTGTAATCAAAAATCGTGTTTCTTCTTTTTCGGATTCAAAAATGTAGCCATTCAGAATATGTGGTATCAGCACGATGCCACACCACCGCATCGAGAAAGACAAGTGATTTATTGGTTAAATGTACATATCCCAAACAGAGCTAGGCAGTAATTAAATACTTTCTAATTAAATTATTAATTACATTCCTTTTTTGTTGATTTCTGTTGGTATTGAACTACTTTTCAAAATGCGGCAATTGTAATTGGTAATTGTCATGGTTATTAAAAAGTACTTAACAATTACTGTAAAGTATTTAAATTAGTTTACAAGTATTTGACTTACTGGTGGTAATTGAAATTACACGCGTTAATTACTTTCTGGTAGTTCAATTACTGACCCCCATTACGCATTAAATCTCCAGAACGCAAAAAATAAGATATAGCTTTATTAAATTACATGTTAGCAAATGGTAATAAGGCATTCCTGAAGCAATGTACGTATAATTTATGATTTCCTACGACTAGTCGAATAAGAGCTAGTTTTGTGTACGATCAAAGAGATATTTGGTGCTGGCGCGTATGTTTGTATTTGAGATGTGCATGTGTTGTGTTTTGTAGAGTTTAGGCTGTGCAAAATGTAGCATTATAACTTGCTAATAATTACTGTCTAAGAAGCAAAAAATATGTTTGTCGTAAGTACAGATTGCAGAGTCAAGTACAGAAAAAATATAATTTCATTTATTTTCAATAACAATGTATAACAAGTACCTTCATTATATTATATTGGTTTCTAATAATTAGTTATTAATTTTAATTTGCTTGTTTAAAGCAATATACTAGCACACAGCTATTTAAATACTAGTAAAGACAAATATACGATAACAATTTTCAGTGAAGGTAATTGAAAAGTAATTTAAGTTGTGCAATTACAATCAAGTAATTGGTAATTAAATTACTATTTCATTTGAGTAATTGAAAATGTGGTAATTCAATTACTACCATTTCAGTCTTCTATTACCTTGTTGTTGTAGGAGTGATTGCATGAGTGGGCTACTATGCCTTCTAGTCTGGCATGTTGTTTATTACTGCGTTCTTGAATGACAGCTTTGACAAATGGTATGCCACGGTCATCGTGAAGCATTTGGTTGGATATATACCATGGTGCATTGATCATTGCTCGAATAATCTTAGACTGCTATCTTCAAAGAATTGCAGTATTGGACTTGCTGGCACAACCCCATAGTTCGATAGCATAATGAGTTCGATTACTGTATTCTTTCAAGCAGCCAATATAATTCGTTGTGCTATAGATCTATTGTTTTCTTTTCTTGGATATGCGTTCCTTCCAAATGAGTTCTTCATCAAGATAGAGGCCTAGATATCGCACTGATAATGTCACAGTGTAACGTTTACTCTTGAATTAAAATTCTAATGATACTTAAAAAGTATTTGAATTTAATTCATCGCACTATCAAGCGTTAAATCTATCCGCCGCGCTAAAAGAAGATAACGGAATCCCAGCGCCGATGCGCGAGTGTTTCTCCCCTTCCATGAAGTAGAGAGCCCATGTACTGATGGCAACGCACGAAACCTATAAAAGAACACATGGCCGCTCCAAGATTATCTTGAGGATACCTGACCCGTTCTGTTCCTAATTATTTTGAGATTTTTTTTAGATACCTTCGTTCCGATCCCGACCTGATTTTATTTTGTCCTGACAGTGTTTCTGTTTCGCAGAATAAACTCAGGTATAATAGACAGCGTTTCTGTCAGCCTATAAGTGCTATTAATTTTCCTGTAATTCGCCCAACCAGACCGTTAATCTTCATCCGTATTCGCTTGAATATAGAGCGTAAATTTTAATTGCATTCAAGAAGGCCGGAATACAACGAATTAAATTTTGTTGACATTAAAGCGTTCCGAGATTTCTATCGTCGCCACTGCATACCTGAAGCCGCAACCTGAAATTCACGAAATAAGAAGCTCACCTGTAAAGCCAGCCGTCAACGCCTTGAAAGCGGCCCAAGAAGCGCGCAGTCGAAGGCATCGCATCTCCAGCTCTCCGCCATTTAAACACCGGCATTTCGCATATCAGCGGAAATCCCGAGTTGTATTGTAAAAAAGCTGCATTCGTCGCCAGTCTTCCAGGGGAAACGCCGAGGATAATTACGGATCGCCCCGCTGCTTATAAACTTAGATCCGGCCGCAGGTAATACTTAAAATCTTGCAGTTGCAATCTTCTGTAAAATACAACAACTAAGTTCTTATCACCTCGACGGTAAGAGAGCTACGGCCATTTCCTGAAGAAACGAAGTGCGGGACCTTTAAGCGAGACATTCTACCTAATTGGACTCGTTGCTGAAGGATCCGGAGTGCGTCTTAGCAGGCCATCGTCAGCGGGCTTGCGTGACTCTCGAGCGGCTTGGGTTGCAGCGCCATTCAAGGAAGCAAACACCGCCCTCAATAGTATTTATGTTATTTTGTAATATACAATTCATTTTGAGTTATTAATGTACATATTTGAATACATTATATTTGTTTATAATATTATCCTGTATTATTACTGATCTATTCTATATTTGAGTCAAAGTGATTCTCCGATTTGAGCTAATCCGAGGTATAAATTTTGGCGCCCTTAATAAAAGGGTTGAAATGTCACAATAGGTATGACTGTATTATAAATAAAATTTGGTGGACAGAGGCACTTCCTTAGTGCAAAGGTTACCTGTATTGATTTGGTTTCGTTAATTTGAATTTTCCACTTGTTAATCCATGCTTGTAAAAGGTTTAGATTGTCTTGCATACATATGAAGATGTTTGAGATCATGTGACTTGCAAGGATAACTATGTCGTCGGCAAAATCTCCTGCTAAAATGTTTGTTGTGGTAGATGCAGTAAGTAAAACAATGAGCGCCGAGCACTATCATGAGGCACTCCGGTTTTAGTTGAAAAGGTATTCGAGAATTCGTCATTATTACATTGGTTTTGCATGATCTTGATAATAATTTGTAAAACGGTATTTAAAATAGTGTTAGCCTCGATTTGAACAACAAAATGCAATCAGAGCAGGCTTGGAAACAATGTATAACAATGTAAGATCAAATGTAAACAAACAATTGGAGAAGCAAGTCAAGCTGTGAAGTGGTGTTAATTTTGGCTTCCTCAATAAATAATTATTAATACTTGAATAAATACCATTTTCCCAATTCAGTGTGTTTAAAATTAATTCTACATCCTTTGGGTACGCTGTAGTAGGTTGCAGTAATTCGTAGCACACCTGCAGAAGTTTATAAAAAGTATTTTATATGTGCATCAAGTGTTAGCTGGTTTGTCGAGATCGTCAACGAGGTTTGAGCAGTACAATTGTAGCCCTGTAAGTTAGAAGTAGGCAGCAACCTTCTTGGAAAGCAGTTGGAACTCTAGGTGTAAGACAATGACTGAATTGGAGGTGTTCTTTTGGAGCGGTGGAGCAACACGAGTCGTTTTGCAGGTCACTAGCGGCTTGTCGCATCGTGAAACTTGCTGGGGGATCGAGTTAAAGCCCAGTTTCCATAGCAAAAGCAACAGAAAGGTTATGAAAGTTTATCCTAAAAGATTAAATTTAGTGATTTCCAAGTGGCGTCAGTTTTATGCGCACTTCTCGCAGAAGCGTCATCTGAGTGACGTGTATTTACTTACTGCTATTGTTATCACCTAGACAACGCTTTAATTACGTAATCACTGATAATTGTCGAGGAATAGGGAATTTGTTTTGCGAAAATGGATCTTGGATCGCCATATTTGAATTTCGTTGCCATTAGTTAAAATATCCAGTATTGTAGCGATCCCAGTGTCAATCGATTCTTCACCGCTCAGTGAAGTAAGTCATCATTTTTGCCCCAGAGCAAATTCGATGCTTCTTTATAACAGATAGAGTTTCCCTAATACACTGCAAGCAGTAACAGAATATCTCCAACAGAATTTGATTGGAGATTAGCATTGTTAGATGGTGATAATGCATTTTTACTGCCGAATTCGCAACTGCACCAATTATTAATCGCTGAACATTTGTGCGGTTGAAGGTTTAGACTCAGGATCTACTGATGGAGTAATATCTGAAACTAAACGGTTTACTGTTATGTTCTTTTACTCTTGGTGCTTTTTCAAATCATCTGGCCTCAAAATAGGATATTTGATAGCATGCTTAGCTATAAGAAGTAAATCAATGGTTGCACGGGTTTTATCATATACCTATTTCTTGAACTTGAACTTTTAGTTAGTCACCATTTCTGCGTTGTACGTGTAGCTAATAATTCGTACCTAATAATTTGTTCTTCTACTGTTTGCGATAATCTGACTCGTACATTGATTTCATTAAGTATCCATCATTCGGTGTGACAGCTGTCCGTAGAAAGTAAAGAATTCTTCTCCCACCCAATCTCAAAAGTCAATATATTTTTTATCTTTCTTCTTGACTGTCCAAGATTCGGAGACTGCTGAATAAGAAATAATAGCGTCTTCACCATCAGCGTTTTATGGCAAAAGTAATTCTAGAGCCTTTCCAGATTTTCTTAAGCTGCCGTGTCGCTGCTCGAGTGATTTTGCATCCCCTTTTAATTTGCTATTGTATTACCTTCTTCCTTACTAACAATATATCCCAAATGTATACATTTTTAACGTTAGACCCCCCCCCCCCCCCCGGCAAATTTAGCTAAGACACAAATAGCGTGCTAGAAATGTAAATGGCGCTAATTCCAGTTATAATCTTCACTCACATCTCCATAGCGTTCAGATTTTCGATAAGGCGATCCTAGCCGCTTTTTACTCAATGTATTGGCTGGCGTCGGTCACTTTTTCTATCTTGCTCCTCTAATTTTGCTATGTATCATTTTTGTGTCATAGTAAATTCGATGTTTCTTTCTAACAGATAGAGTTTTCCTAGTACAATTTGCAAGCACTAACAGAATGTCACCAACAAATTTTGATTGGACATTAGCATGGTGGCAATGAATTTTTACTGTCGAACTCGCAATTGCTTCTTAGTAACAACTCGCAATTCTTAATCGCTGACCGTGCGGTTGAATCCTAGCCGCTATGCGCGGACATAGCGTAAACCGGTACGCCACGCAGTTGCTTCTCCAACCCCCTCTAGAAATTAATCGATAACGGGATAACCGAATAATATAAAAGGAGAATCCGAAGCTAGTTAATGACACTTGAGACTTGAACCTGAACCTGATCCGGGCCCTAGAGCTTCTTTCATAACCTGTGGGTTCGGCCCCATCTTAGTAGAAAGCCCGTTTAATATCCGCACCAGCTGATTCCCTTACGCTATTATTATCACAACCTTTTAATAAATTTAACGGGGTCCCGAGTGGTGTAGCTTGAACAAGCGTCCACGTTCGATCAGCAGAGTTAAGCAAAGCTGTCTCTGGTCAGAACTTGGATGGGAGTTCTACGGTTGCATTTCTCGGCGCCTAGTGGTACGGCTATCACTGAAAAAAGTTGGTCCCGGCGGTCATACAACATCATGGCAGTCGTTAGTGGGGTTGGAAGTCCTCATAACTGCACAGCGACGCCTGTAATTGGCCTAACGGCTGTTCGCTGAGTGCAAATTAAATTAAATTAAATTAACCTAAAACACAACTTACCTACGTACTAGGAGAAACCTCCAGCCGGTATAATCCAGGTGCCTCGGCGTAGGTAAATTGCTCGGCCTGCCGTGAGTCCGGACCGACCGAAATCTTTAAGAGCTTACCGGTGACTCGAGCTGTCAAAAGCGGACTTTTGCGTAAAGCTTATATTATTCCGAGTGGTCCAATCTTATTCACGAAGGACATACCATGCCCAACCAGGCTTTATGCACTCGAGGCAAGCATCACCGGCACAGTAAAACATATTTTTCCATTGAATTTGTCCGCCCGTAAAATATAAATAACAAACGCCATTTTTACCGGCGCAAATATAGCCTGTTTTAGATTTGTTGGTCCCAGTAGAACAGAGCTACAAGCAGCCGCGCCTATCGTCTTCGAACTTTCTTTGAGAGAATTCAAGAGCAGCAACTGGGCCAAACCAGCGTGCAGTGTGCCGAACTAATACGCCGAAACATTTTTATTTTATAATATTTATGTACATAATATTTTCATTAATTAAGAATTATTTTGCATATACTTAAACGCATTATACAATTTACTTCTACACTATGTAATTCCTGTATTTTATACATTTGAGTAGAACGGACCTTGGGCATCTGCGCTTTACCCGAGACAACCAGTGTAAAACTAAACTTAGGGAATTTGGGTCAAGTTTAAATTTGAAATTAAATTTAAAAATTCCGGAACAAAATCGAAGTGCATTATAAATTTGTCGACCACATGCTATTAGAACATGACAATATTCAAGATTCATTTTCCTTGTGAATGAGAAAAGAAAATAAAAAAACTACAAACATTAGTGGCGTAACGGAAATTCGGCAACACTTGGAATAAACTTTTAAATAAATTAAATCAACCGAATTGCTTTTCCGCGTCCCATGTCTGCTAAAAAAGTTATTTTATTTTATTTAAATTTTGAATTTATTGAAAACCGGCGAAGTATGTAAACTGGGTACTGCTTGGCGACTATTAGATATATATTTAAAAATGTTTTGTTTTGCATTTAAAAACATCACCAGATAGCATTAAGAAACCTTTACGGAAGTGATAATCCTTTAAAAATCTGTAAAGGAATTTACACGGAACTTCCCTCGGAAGAGCGCACCGCATAGAAATAAAAATATCTTAACGTCTCTAATACTGAAACAATAAAATAAAACACTTAGCAATACGATTTACATCAATCTGCAAATAAAAAAATGCTACTGATGGGATGTGAACTCAGCGCGATTTCAGCGCCTAGAGGAGCGATTGAATGCGAATTCGGATGTTGCAACTGCACGAATTCTGTGCGAATACCTCTGAATCTATCATATCTCAAATTAGGTATAAAATTTGATGAAAATTTGTCTAATCCTGTTTACTACATCCGATAAGCATGTGTAAACACTGCTTGACTGGTACCCATTTTTTGACAATAAAGTTTTGAAATACCTACCTTAATTTTAATATGATGAAACCCAATTTACCATGTTACAAAGAAATAACATCGTAACCTTTACAATGTCGTAATTTCGGTAACTGATTAGAATATCAGGAAGCTCTCTACACAATAATGATTCCAATCAAAATATTCCCATGACGCCCATCCAAGTACGTTTGTCGGCTCCAATTTCAGCAGCCTTGGTACAAAACTGACGTGAATTGAAAACAGACTCTATAGAATATAACTGAATATAATATCTACGTAGCAAGCTGCCTCAAGCAGATCGCCTACGACTCTTCGCCCACCTAGAATTCGAGTATTGGAAAATCGACAATTGATTTGAAAAGCACTGAAGGCGGCAGATGCGATTTTCTAAGTGTTTTGGAATAGACAAACCCTTAAACTGATTACCTGGCATTTCCAACCTAATGAAAATGTCAAACAGGCTGCAACATAATGAATTCTCCATCCATTAAAGGTAGTTATTTCTTCCAAGTCCCTCGGCGGATGCTACTTAAAATCTAGTTTAGAACGCCTATGGAGTTTTTACTGAAATTTCCAAGAGGCTTCTTAAATTTAATAATGTAGAATGCTTCAATATAGAAATTCTTATGTAATAGCTAATACCTTGAGCTTTGAACTTGGACTTTCAATTGAAAGAAACAGAAAAAAATGTGTAGTGTATCACTGTAATGAAGATGTAGTGTTTAAAATTCTCAGAAATTTAGATTTTGTTTCCACCAATATTACAATTACCGTATGATCGAAAACTTTATCCTCTAGTCTAGAGTCTAGACCTAAAGCAGGGTTTTTCAAAATGGGTGTACGCTTTCAGATGCAGGGGTACGCAGCCTAATTTCCGCAATGGCGAATAAAAACATGGCACAGGAAACAAATTGAAAAAATGCAATGCGGGTTTGACAGTAGCTGTAGAATAATGCCCGTACTGTACATATACAGGGGTGGGGTAATTAGAGCAAAAGCAACATTTGAGATATTATAGAAGAACTAATTTTGAATCTAATGTTTTAATAAACAGGTATCCGATTCTTATCCATTGTGGAGAAGAATAATGTCATTGCTAAAATTTTAAAAATAGATAGCTAATTAAACTAATATTCGAAACACATTTAAGTAAGTAGGTACGTAGTTTATAATAACTGTTCAGTATTTCTACCAGAGCCGGGCCTGGCGGGGATCCCAGCATTGGCAACTTTCACGTCACGTGGCTTCGTAACGACGTACTCGAATTCCCTTTAGGTGCGGCGTAAATTAGCGTTTCCCAACAGACGCTTTAAATGTACCACTGAAATGTGGTACAAATGGTGTACTTACATGTACGCTTTGAATAATTCGTTCACTGCAAATATAAACGCTGGAGGAGACGCCTGTTCTAGCAAACGTTACATTGTGACCATCACAGGAACTAATATGCAGCAATGTACTCACTGGGAAGCTACCGAAACCGTTTATATTTACTTCGCTCTTCGTATGGCCATCGCATCAGGAGATGGGCAAGTACGCACTTCAGCAACAGAACGCATCGTCTGTCCGCTTGTTCGTATAACCTCTCCGTATTAAGACTCCCCTCGCCCCGCTGCACGCTGGAATATTGCATTTCTCGCGACACCACCACAAATTTCAATTCACAATGCTTCCTTTGGACCGCATTTAAAACATTTATAATTCTAAAATACAATATTACATCTAAGAATAATACAAAACGTAGAAATTGGCTTTTAACTGTAAATATAAAATAACCTCTACAGCATCGGGTCGGTTACCTTCGGGTTGCCCGCATTGCGGGTCTGGTTGCGGGTAAGATTTATATTAATATTGCGGCTAGCAGTCGGGTAGGGATTTGAAACTGCGGGTCGCGAGTCGAGTAGCGGGTACTACTTCATTTCTTCAATATAAATTTTGTTTGTGTTTAAAAAAATGAACCTAATAACAATTTTACCGCCGAAGTGCAGGTTTGAAATGGCGCGGCGGATCGTGGGTCGGGTGCGGGTATAAAAATTTGGAAATTGCGGTTCGCGGGTCGGATACCTACGGGTCTCTACCTCCTAATACCATCTTTCATCAATAGTAGACGTTGATAAGTTCTGGTAAAACGCCGATACTAGGCGTTATGCGATTTGGGCACCGCAAACGATACTCCTATACTGCAGTGGCACTATTATGATCATAAAATAATCGCTATACGTATACTATATGTGCTTATTCAGAATTAGAATAGTTTTCCATTTTTAGATTATCACGAAATGGTATTAACAGATTATGACATTCAACATTTGAAAGAAGCTACTAAATTAAAAAGTTTAGCAGTTTAGTTGATGACACGATGTTCTGGAAACAAGCAGTTTTGTCGGTTTATCTTTAGCAGATGGTTGCAATTTTTCAAACTCTGTATTTCCGAAATGGATAAGAATCGGATACTCGTTAATCAAAAATTCGACATGATTTGTTCTATAAGACCCCAAAATATTGCACGCTAATAACCAAATCATCATCATCATCATCAATGGCTCTACAGCCCGACTTGGGTCTTGGCCTGAGTTTTCATAACAATAAGTTTTTTACGAGATGGGGTAGTTAGCCTTACGCCCAACCCTTTTAGTCGCCTCTTACGACAAGCAGGGATACTGTGGATCTATTCTAACCCCTACCCCCAGATAATTAATGTGCATTTTTGTCTAAATTGAAAGCTCCATATCGTTTGAATTGTTATATTATGTTAAATAAGTCGCACGAACTATGCATTGCACGGGGAAGGTGTCACAGTTACTTTGAGGAATTTCCTAAAGGGATACTCGGACAAAAAAGTTTGAGAACCCCTGCTCTAGAGAGCTGTGGAAATGATTAACCCGTAGCTCCTCAACTACAATTAAATAGTATCAATCCCCAACAAATCCTATAAAACATAAACAACAAATAAATGTAAATAATATAAGTGCAAATAAATTAACATATAACGGCATTGTTACAACATGCTGTACCATTGTAGAACGACTATTGATTTTAATACTGGAACTGATTCAAATAATCAATAAATTCAAGTTGAAGAATTCGTCTAGGACGTCTGGGTGGTGCAGAGAAGAGACTGCAAAAAGGCCCTAAAAGTGGGTGTGCAACAAAACGGGTTTTTTGTATCTATTTCTCCCGACTACGACGGCTTTTTCTGTGTAGCTCAGAAGCCTGGGTTTGAGATTACCTAATTAATTAGACAGAGAATAAAAATAAGTTAGTTTATCTACAATTTAGAACCAAAAATACATAAATAAAGATTCTTTTTTAATCATTCTTCTCCACTGGGTCCAACGGGGCCGGAACAGTATGTACGCAACTGTACACAGATACGTGGTGGCGGGGCTTCTGTTGGTACAACAGTCAGTACAGTCGAAGTTCCTAAACGGGTTTCAACTAATATCTGTAATATCTGCAAAAACTTTAATGCAATTTATTTACTATGTTTAATGCAGAAGTTCAATATTCCCGTGCATTGGGAACATATGTGTATCTGATTTTCCACGTAAGTTGAATTTTAAATTACCTTCCCGACTCACACTTGGGGGATGAAGAAACGAATTCGTCGGCTACGCAGTGGCTTTGATTTGGACCGTTCGTTCCTTTTCAACAACTAACCCGCAGCCCGGAACGGGTTTAGGATTGCTTGCTATCAAATATCGGCTAAAATATAGAGCTTGAGGAGATGCTTATCACCGAATGTCGACTGTAAAAGATACAGGTTGACGGGATGCTTGTCACTGAATATCGGCTAGACAAGATGCAGGTTCAGGAGTTCGGGATGATTCTAGTGATGTGGGAGTCTCCTCTGGTTGAACCCTCGACTCGTGTTTTCTTGAATAGAGCTATCTTCGCAGGATCAATCAAAGCTCCAGGTCCCTTCGGCTTGCCTGCTTCGCTGGGTAAAGCTGGACTCAAAAGTGTCTTGGACGGGTCGGGTATTGTCTTCTTGTACCCGTTCAATCCTTCTTCTACTTCTAGGGAATCCAAGGTGGGGCTGCACTGCGGGGACTTGCTACGCGAACACATGCATGACGGTGCTTCAATAAAACATCAAGTGTATAAACAACGACGGACAAACGTATATGATGGCTAATATGGCGATTTGCTGATGTTTGCATTATTTTTTAATGTTCAAATATACTTTGCGCGGGCACAAACGTCATAGGTGCACCATCCAGCAAGAAGATAGGCTTAAAGTGTTAAAAAAAGAAAGGCTAATTAAGGTGTTAGAATAAGACAGGCCATATTTGGCACAAACAGTTGTTTGAGTCTCATCTATAGTAACATAATGCATAAACTGTGTTTTAACAGTTATATATGGTCTTCTTTGGGTATTTTTACAGATTCCTGTATGTTAAAAGTGAAAAAAACTTATTCTATAAGTAATTATGTTGAGTTGCAAAATAGAGTCGCAT
This sequence comes from Agriotes lineatus, assembly GCA_940337035.1. NCBI lineage: Eukaryota > Metazoa > Arthropoda > Insecta > Coleoptera > Elateridae > Agriotes > Agriotes lineatus. Next base: position 51,827,480 of record OW679200.1, on the reverse strand, counting down.
GTCAACAACTAATTTCCTTATTGTCGGTTATTTGTTGAAAGTTGAACAAGTTGTAAGTACAATTCGTAATTGTGGAAAATATTATGATTATTACACTCAAATGCCAAATGAAAACTATAAATTTTATAAAAGTCGACCAATCCTGAACTGACGAGCCGCACACAACACTGAAGTAAAGCACTTTTAAAGAAGAAGAACCAGTCGCATCTGCTTGATTCAAGGCTTGGTTACTGCAGAATTAATGTGAGTATTGAACTTGTATTGTGTAGATAGTTGGACTTTGTAGCGAAAAAAAAATTACATAAATGTACCTCTACTTGTTTTCGAGGTACTGGTTGTCGAGGCTCTGTGAAAATGAAACTTAAGCACACTAAGTTATCATGGTGGCGGTCGGCAATGAAAAACAGACACGTTGTCGTACTACTGAAATACCAGTCCACAAACCAATTTTTATCAAATATAGTAGAAATTTATTAATAAGAATAACACAAAACAAAAACCGTTCATGACGTTAACATGGATTTATGAAAGTAACACTTCGACGAGGTACCTGGTACTCCGCATGCCTAGACCTTGTCCATAACAAACAAACAAAAATTGTAAATGGTTAATAGGTTTTTAGATTATATTTTATATATATTAGATTATATTATTTTTTTTAACTCAGTAATGCTTAGTTAACTGTCAAATATCCCCTGCTTGACCTTAAAACGTAAATTACTACCTCAGTTTGTAAAGAATGCTAGTTAATTTATTCAACTTTAACTTGCTATAACTTTCTTAATGTTGGGTTTCACTCAGAAGTTTATTAAGAAAATAACTTTATTTTGATCTCCTTTAGCTACC
>OW679200.1:51802987-51826534 GCA_940337035.1 Agriotes lineatus | reverse complement strand
GGATCCCGTTTCCATAGCAAAAGCAACAGAAAAGTTATGAAAGTTTATCCTAAAAGATTAAATTTAGTGATTTCCAAGTGGCGTCGGTTTTATGCGCACTTCTCGCAGAAGCGTCATCTGAGTGACGTGTATTTACTTACTGCTATTGTTATCACCTAGACAACGCTTTAATTACGTAATCACTGATAATTGTCAAGGAATAGGGAATTTGTTTTGCGAAAATGGATGTTGGATCGCCATATTTGAATTTCGTTGCCATTAGTTAAAATATCCAGTATCGTAGCGATGCAAGTGTCAATTGATTCTTCACTGTTCAGTGAAGGAAGTCATCATTTTTGCCCCAGAGCAAATTCGATGCTTCTTTATAACAGATAGAGTTTCCCTAATACACTGCAAGCACTAACAGAATATCACCAACAGATTTTGATTGGAGATTAGAATTGTTAGATGGTGAAAATGCCTTTTTACTTCCGAATTCGCAACTGCAGCAATTCTTAATCGCTGAACATTTGTGCGGTTGAAGGTTTAGACCCAGGATCTACTGATGGAGTAATATCTGAAACTAAATCTGAGGTCGGTGCCTACGTTTTTTCCATCAGTTTCAAAATTTAAAGACGGTTTACTGTTCTGTTCTTTTGCTCTTGATGCCTTTTCAAATCATCTGGCCTCAAAATAAGATATTTGATAGCGTCCTTATCTATAAGAAGTAAATCAATGGTTGCACGGGTTTTATCATATACCTATTTCCTAAACTTGAACTTTTAGTTAGTCACCATTTCTGCGTTGTACGTGTACCTAATAATTCGTACCTAATAATTTGTTCTTCTACTGTTTGCGATAATCTGACTCGTACATTGATTTCATTAAGTATCCATCATTCGGTGTGACAGCTGCCCGTAGAACGTAAAGAATTCTTCTCCCACCAAATCTCAAAAGTTAATATATTTTTTATCTTTCTTCTTGGCTGTCCAAGATTCGGAGACTGCTTAATAAGAAATAATAGGGTCTTCACCATCAGCGTTTTATGGCAAAAGTAATTCCAGAGGCTTTCCAGATTTTCTTAAGCTGCCGTATCGCTGCTCGAGTGATTTTGCATCCCCTTTTAATTGCTATTGTATTACCTTCTTCCTTACTAACAATATATCCCAAATTTATAAATTTTTAACGTTAGACCCCCCCCCCCCCCGGCAAATTTACCTAAGACACAAATAGCGTGCTAGAAATGTGAATGGCGCTAATTCCGTTATAATCTTTACTCACATCTCCATAGCGTTCAGATTTTCGATAAAGCGATCCTAGCCGCTTTTTACTCATAGTATTGGCTGGCGTCGGTCACTTTTTTCTATCTTGCTCCTCTAATTTTGCTATGTATCATTTTTGTGTCAGAGTAAATTCGATATTTCTTTGTAACAGATAGAGTTTTCCTAGTACACTTTGCAAGCACTAACAGACTGTCACCAACAAATTTTGATTGGAGATTAGCATGGTGGCAATAAATTTTTACTGTCGAACTCGCAACTGCTTCTTAGTAACCACTCGCAATTCTTAATCTCTGACCGTGTGGTTGAATCCTAGCCGCTATGCGCGGACATAGCACAAACCGGTACGCCACGCAGTTGCTTCTCCAACCCCCTCTAGAAATGAATCGATAACGGGATAACCGAATAATATAAAAGGAGAATCCGAAGCTAGTTAATGACACTTGAGACTTGAACCTGAACCTGATCCGGGCCCTAGAGCTCCTTTCATAACCTAGTTAGCACCTGTGGGTTCGGCCCGTTTAATATCCGCACCAGCTGATTCCCTTACGCTATTATTATCACAACATTTTAATAAATTTAACCTAAAACACAACTTACCTACGTACTAGGAGAAACCTCCAGCCGGTATAATCCAGGTGCCTCGACGTAGGTAAATTGCTCGGCCTGCCGTGAGTCCGGACCGACCGAAATCTTTCAGCGCTTACCGGTGACTCGAGCTGTCAAAAGCGGACTTTTGCGTAAGGTAAATATGTCCAGTTTATATTATTCCGAGTGGTCCAATGTTATTCACGAAGGACACGCCCAGTCAGGCTTTATACACTCGAGGCAAGCATCACCGGCACATCAAAACATCTTTTTCCATTGAATTTGTCCGCCCGTAAAATATAAATAACAAACGCCATTTTTACCGGCGCAAATATAGCCTGTTTTAGATTTGTTGGTCCCAGTAGAACAGAGCTACAAGCAGCCGCGCCAATCGTCTTCGAACTTTCTTTGAGATAATTCAAGGGCCAAGCCAGCGTGCAGTGTGCCGAACTAATATGCCGAAATTTTTTTATTTTATAATATTTATGTACATAATATTTTCATTAATTAAGAATTATTTATACAATTTAGTTCTACACTATGTAATTCCTGTATTTTATACATTTGAGTAGAACGGACCTTGGGCATCTGCGCTTTAACCGAGACAACCAGTTTAAAACTAAATTTAGGGAATTTGGGTCAAGTTTAAATTTGAAATTAAATTCAAAAATTCCGGAACAAAATCGAGGTGCATTATAAATTTGTCGACCACATGCTATTAGAACATGACAATATTCAAGATTCATTTTCCTTGTGAATTTTACTGCCACCTAAAATAATGAATATTGTTGCAGATCGCATGTGGTTGGTCACGAGTGAGGGAGTGGAAAGTGAGAGAAGAAAATTAAAAAACTTCGAATATTAGTGGCGTAACGGAAATTCGGCAACACTTGGAATAAACTTTTAAATAAATTAAATCAACCGAATTGCTTTTCCGCGTCCCATGTCTGCTAAAAAAGTTATTTTATTTTATTTAAATTTTGAATTTATTGAAAACCGGCGAAGTATGTAAGCTGGGTACTGCTTGGCGACTATTAGATATATATTTAAAAATATTTTGTTTTGCAGTTAAAAAGTAAAATCTATTAAAGAAACCAAGAGAATCCTTATAAAAACATCACCAGATAGCATTAAGAAACCTTTACGGAAGTGATAATCCTTCTTTAAAAACCTGTAAAGAGATTTACACGGAACTTCCCTCGGAAGAGCGCACCGCATAGAAATAAAAATATCTTAACGTCTCTAATACTGAAACAATAAAATAAAACACTTAGCAATACGATTTACATCAATCTGCAAATAAAAAAATGCTACTGATGGGATGTGAACTCAGCGCGATTTCAGCGCCTAGAGGAGCGATTGAATGCGAATTCGGATGTTGCAACTGCACAAATTCTGTGCGAATACCTCTGAATCTATCATATCTCAAATTAGGTATAAAATTTGATGAAAATTTGTCTAATCCTGTTTACTACATCCGATAAGCATGTGTAAACACTGCTTGACTGGTACCCATGTTTTGACAATAAAGTTTTGAAATACCTACCTTAATTTTAATATGATGAAACCCAATTTACCATGTTACAAAGAAATAACATCGTAACCTTTACAATGTGGTAATTTCGGTAACTGATTAGAATATCAGAAAGCTCTCTACACAATAATGATTCCAATCAAAATATTCCCATGACGCCCATCCAAGTACGTTTATCGGCTCCAATTTCAGCAGCATCGGTACAAAACTGACGTGAATTGAAAACAGAGTCTATAGAATATAACTGAATATAATATCTACGTAGCAAGCTGCCTCAAGCAGATCGCCTACGACTCTTCGCCCACCTAGAATTCGAGTATTAGAAAATCGACAATTGATTTGAAAAGCACTGAAGGCGGCAGATGCGATTTTCTAAATGTTTTGGAATAGACAAACCCTTAAACTGATTACCTGGCATTTCCAACCTAATGAAAATGTCAAACAGGCTGCAAAATAATGAATTCTCCATCTATTAAAGGTAGTTATTTCTTCCAAGTCCCTAGGCGGATGGTACTTAAAATCTAGTTTAGAACGCCTACAGAGTTTTTACTGAAATTTCCAAGAGGCTTCTTAAATTTAATAATGTAGAATGCTTGAATATACAAATTCTTATGTAATAGCTAATACTTTGAGCTTTGAACTTGGACTTTCAATTGAAAGAAACAGAAAAAAAATGTGTAGTGTATCACTGTAATGAAGATGTAGTGTTTAAAATTCTCAGAAATTTAGAATTTGTTACCACCAATATTACAATTACCGTATGATCGAAAACTTTATCCTCTAGAGTCTAGACCTAGAGCAGGGTTTCTCAAAATGGGTGTACGCCGGCCAGATACAGGGGTACACAGCCTAATTTCCGTAATGGCGAATAAAAGCATGGCACAGGAAACAAATTGAAAAAATGCAATGCGGGTTTGACAGTAGCTGTAGAATAATGCACGTACTGTACATATACAGGGGGTTGGGTAATTAGAGCAAAGGCAATATTTGTGATATTATAGAAGAACTAATTTTGAGTCGAATGTTTTAATAAACAGGTATCCGATTCTTATCCATTGTGGAGAAGAATAATGTCATTGCTAAAATTTTTAAAATAGATTGCTAATTAAACTAATATTCGAAACACATTTAAGTAAGTAGGTACGTAGTTTATAATAACTGTTCAATATTGCCACCAGAGCCGGGCCTGGCGGGGATCCCAGCATTGGCAACTTTCACGTCACGTGGCTTCGTAACGACGTACTCGAATTCCTTTTAGGTGCGGCGTAAATTAGCGTTTCCTAACAGACGCTTTAAATGTACCCCTGAAATGTGGTACAAATGGTATACTTACATGTACGCGTTGAATAATTCGTTTACTTCAAATATAAACGCTAAAAGAGACGCCTGTTCCAGCAAACGTTACATTGTGACCATCACAGGAACGAATATGCAGCAATGTACTCACTGGGAACCGTTTATATTTACTTCGCTCTTCGTATGGCCACATTCACTTAGCCGTCTCCCATCGCACCAGGAGATGGGCAAGTACGCACTTCAGCAACAGCCCGCATCGTCTGTCCGCTTGTTCGTATAACCTCTCCGTATTAAGACTCCCCTCGCCCCGCTGCACGCTGGAATATTGCATTTCTCGCGACACAACCACAAATTTCAATTCACAATGCTTCCTTTGGACCACCTTTAAAACATTTATAATTCTAAAATACAATATTAAATCTAAGAATAATACAAAACGTAGAAATTGGCTTTTAACTGTGAATATAAAATAACCACTACAGCATCGGGTCGGTTACCTTCGGGTTACCCGCATTGTGGGTCTGGTTGCGAGTAAGATTTATATCAATATTGCGGCTAGCAGTAGGGTACGGATTTGAAACTGCGGTTGCGAGTCAAATAGCGGGTACTACTTCATTTCTTCAATATAAATTTTGTTTGTGTTTAAAAAATGCACCTAATAATAATTTTACCGCCGAAGTGGAAAACTACTTTATTTATTGTGTTGCATTCTATCTGAAACAAGTTGCGGGTACGTGCTGGTTTAATATTCGAATTTTGGGTCAAGAGCAGCTTTAAAAGTGCAAAAATTGAGGGTCGCAGGTCGGGTGCAGGTTTAAATTGGCGCGGCGGGTCGTGGGTCGGGTGCGGGTATAAAAATTTGGAAATTGCGGTTCGCGGGTCGGATACCTACGGAATTCTACCTCCTAATACCATCTTTCATCAATAGTAGCTCTATCTTGCCCTATCATACGCCTGAAAGCACCAGCTTTTTGTAGACGTTAATAAGTTCTGGTAAAACGCCGATGCTAGGAGTTAAGAGATTTGGGCACGGCAAACGATACTTCTAGTTCTATTAGAATAGTTTTCCATTTTTAGATTATCACGAAATGGTATTAACAGATTATGACATTCAACATTTGAAGGGAGCTACTAAATTGAAAAGTTTAGCAGTTTAGTTGATGACATGATGTTCTGGAAACAAGCAGTTTTGTCGGTTTATCTTTAGCAGATGGTTGCAATTTTTCAAACTCTTTATTTCCGAAATGGATAAGAATCGGATACTCGTTAATCAAAAATTCGACTTAACATGATTTGTTCTATAAGACCCCAAAATATTGCACCCTAATAACCAAATACCCTGTATAATTTTTGATAATTAATGTTAAATAAGTCGCACGAAGCAACTACATTGCATGGGGCTAGTGTAACAATTACTTTGAGGAATTTCCTAAAGGGATACTTGGACAAAAAAGTTTGAGAACCCCTGCTCTAGAGAGCTGTGGACATGTTTAACCCGTAGATCCTGAACTACAATTAAATAGTATCAATCCCCAACAAATCCTATAAAACATAAACAACAAATAAATGTAAATAATATAAGTGCAAATAAACTAACATATAACGGCACTGTTACAACATGCTGTGCCATTGTAGAACGACTATTGATTTTAATACTGGAACTGATTCAAATAATCAATAAATTCAAGTTGAAGAATTCGTCTAGGACGTCTGGGTGGTACAGAGAAGAGACTGCAAAAAGGCACTAAAAGTGTGTGTGCAACAAAACTGTTTTTTGTATCTATTTCTCCCGACCACAACGGCTTTTACTGTGTAGCTCAGAAGCCTGGGTTTGAGATTACTTAATTAATTAGACAGAGAATAAAAATAAGTTAGTTTATCTACAATTTAGAACCAAAAATACATAAATAAAGATTCTTTTTTAATCATTCTTCTCCACTGGGTCCAACGGGGCCTGAACAGTATGCAAGCAACTGTTCACAGCAGTGGCGTATTTATGGGAGGGGTCCAGGGGGTCTAACCCCCCCCCCCCCGTAGCTAACTTAAAATGGTAAATATTAAAAGCCCGTTGAACTATCTTCGTGCGTAAAAATATATAACTTAGCTTTTCTTTTAAATAACTGCCAGTTTTACCGAGCTTCAGCATCTACTTTTCAAAAGATTGGCATTTTATTGTAAGTACGCATATTTAAGCAACGCATTACAAAACAATAAAACATTATCAGTTAGTTCTGTTTCATGCAGAAAAGGCTGAATGGTTTGGCAATTTTATCCATTCACCACAATGTGGAAATATCGGCCTCCGAAGTAATTGACAACTTAGCGAAGAATCCTAGGCGACTTCCACTTGTAATATAATAACTTTACTTTATTTGATATAAAATAATGTGTAATGACATTTGTTAGTAACAATATAGGAATAGGTTTTGATTCATCAGTCGTTCTTTTGGGAGCATTAAAATCGTGTATTTAAAGTCAAATTTTTCAAAATTTTCCGGGGGTGGACCCCCCGACCCCCCCACTTCCTGGAGGGTTCTCCGAACCCCCCAGACCCCCCGGTATTTGTCCCTTGAAAACAACTTTTAAATTTCGATGTTAAACCCCCCCCGGAGCGAAATCCTAAATACGCCACTGGTTCACAGATACGTGATGTAGGGACTTCTGTTGGTACAACAGTTAGTACAGTCGAAATTCCTAAACGGGCTTCAACTAATATCTGTAATATCTGCAAAAACTTAAACGCAATTTATTTACTATGTTTAATGCAGAAGTTCAATATTCCCGTGCTTTGGGAACATATGTGTATCTGATTTTCCACGTAAGTTGAATTCTAAATTACCTTCCCGACTTACACTTGGGCATAGGCCACCCCTTGCCACCCCAGAATTGGCCAACCATGTATTTTGCCACCCCTAAATTTTAAAGTAAAATTATCAGTGATTATCAAACGTGTAATTTTTCAAACATTTTCCCAGACCCCCCGGTAGGTTTTGCCACCCCACTTAAGAAGCTTAAATTACGCCCATGCACTTGGGGGATGAAGAAACGAATTCGTCGGCTACGCAGTGGCTTTGATTTAGACCGTTCTTTCCTTTTCAACAACTAACCCGCAGCCCGGAACGGGTTTAGGGATTGCTTGCTATCAAATATCGGCTAAAAATATAGAGCTTGAGGAGATGCTTATCACCGAATGTCGACTGTAAAAGATACAGGTTGACGGGATGCTTGTCACTGAATATCGGCTAGACAAGATGCAGGTTCAGGAGTTCGGGATGATTCTAGTGATGTGGGAGTCTCCTCTGGTTGAACCCTCGACTCGTGTTTTCTTGGATAGAGCTATCTTCGCAGGATCAATCAAAGCTCCAGGTCCCTTCGGCTTGCCTACTTCGCTGGGTAAAGCTGGACTCAAAAGTGTCTTGGACGGGTCGGGTATTGTCTTCTTGTACCCGTTCAATCCTTCTTCTACTTCTAGGGAATCTAAGGTGGGGCTGCACTGCAAAGTATATTTGAACATTAAAAAATAATGTTCAAATATACTTTGCGCGGGCACAAACGTCATAGGTGCACCATCCAGCAAGAAGATAGGCTTAAAGTGTTAAAAAAAGAAAGGCTAAAGGTGTTAGAATAAGACAGGCCATATTTGGCACAAACAGTTGTTTGAGTCTCATCTAGTAACATAATGCATAAACTGTGTTTTAACAGTTATATATGGTCTTCTTTGGGTATTTTTACAGATTCCTGTATGTTAAAAGTGAAAAAAACTTATTCTATAAGTAATTATGTTGAGTTGCAAAATAGAGTCGCATGTCAACAACTAATTTCCTTATTGTCGGTTATTTGTTGAAAGTTGAACAAGTTGTAAGTACAATTCGTAATTGTGGAAAATATTATGATTATTACACTCAAATGCCAAATGAAAACTATAAATTTTATAAAAGTCGACCAATCCTGAACTGACGAGCCGCACACAACACTGAAGTAAAGCACTTTTAAAGAAGAAGAACCAGTCGCATCTGCTTGAGTCAAGGCTTGGTTACTGCAGAATTAATGTGAGTATTGAACTTGTATTGTGTAGATAGTTGGACTTTGTAGCGAAAAAAAAAATTACATAAATGTACCTCTACTTGTTTTCGAGGTACTGGTTGTCGAGGCTCTGTGAAAATGAAACTTAAGCACACTAAGTTATCATGGTGGTGGTCGGCAATGAAAAACAGACACGTTGTCGTACTACTGAAATACCAGTCCACAAACCAATTTTTATCAAGTATAGTAGAAATTTATTAATAAGAATAACACAAAACAAAAACCGTTCATGACGTTACCGTGGATTTATGGAAGTAACACTTCAACGAGGTACATGGTACTCCGCATGCCTAGACCTTGTACAAAAATTGTAAATGGTTAATAGGTTTTTGGATTATATTATATATATATAAAGATAGTCCCTCTCACAGCTTGTGTGGTTACATACACAGTAAAATGTTTTTCCTTGACTGGGATAGGAGTTGGAGTAACTCCAATCTCAGTACTACGCACAGATACCAAGCTTTAATGGTTAGATTGAAATAAAACCACTTGTATGTATCGGCTGACGTTTCGTATATTTATTTTTATACTTTCTCAAAGGCTAACAACTTGTGGAACCAAAACACATGTTTTTAAGGACATGTGACGATATTCAAATTTGAACAAATTCATAAAAAAGAGCAGTAGGCCACCAAAGTTACAGAGCTGGGCTGCACATGACATAACTACACTTAATCCTGCATCTAGCAGGTTACAAATTAAAAGTTCACTAGCACATTTAAAATTTGATTTATAATAATTTTATTAGCTTTTTGGCCAACATGGCCGTCAATTAGTCAATTAGCTAAGCAAAGTGGAATGAACGGGAAAGTTCCGAACAGAAAATAGCTAACACCTACTGAAATAGGATGAGAAACGATTGTCCGCTGTATGTCTGTCAATCAGTTATAGGAGGGTTGTTGCAAGAGAGAAACTGCAAGATTTAGCTTTCTCCTAAGATTTCTCTCACAGCGTCTAACCACTATCCATCTGGCTTTCCTCTTCTATTTTCTTGTTCGGGAACCGCCCATGCTATTCTTTTGGAGTTTTCTTGCCGTCACCACTTTGCTATTATTGAATCTTTAAACATTTTCTGCTTACTTGTCTCGATGTTATTTTTTGTTTTCCTATTTATTACAGGTTTTGCACCAGTACAGTGAAACTCCTAGTATTGTTTCATAAATTCCCACTTTGGACCTTTGCAGTCATACCATGCTGAGTTTGACTTACGTTGTTTTTCTTTTCCTCTATGATTTTTTCCTATTCTTTCATATTGCGATCTTCTGTGCATGTCTTTTCGTCAATTATCTCCAGACTTTTATTCCCCTCTGCTCACGCTGTCCTATAGTTAGCAACTCCTTAACATACCGTTTCCACCTTTCTAATACTTCATCATATTTACTAATCAAATTTCCCGCCCTATCCTTGCAGACTAATGCTTTCTCTCTGGTATATTTTCTTTATTTCGTTCTCATCTTCGTAAAAATTTCTTGATTTCCTTATTATTTATATCTCCCATTTCTTTTACCTTTTTCTTTTTGCTCTCTTTTCTGTTTACTGAGTAGTTTTTTGCTTTTTTCCTCTTGTCTTGGTACTTTCCCTTATTTCCTTTGCACCCTGTTTACAAATAGCACTTGCTCAGTTTCTTTTTCCTTTTAATTTCAGCTTTGCAATCATTAGCTGTCTGTTCGTTTTCACTTACATTTTAGTTTTATTATATTAATCTTCGTGGTCTCCTTAATGACACTCGCTACTTTTCTCCACATCTCCTCAACTACATACAGTTTGTTCTCTAGGCCTTCATAGCTTAACTGAATATGGTCTTTCTGCAACCTTACTTTTCTGGAGCTCATCCACATTATACGTATTGCTCTTTTTTCTTTGCTCTTGATACATAAGTTGGCCACCAGGCCACCACTAGGAAGTTGTTCTAGTCCGCAGTTGCTCCCCTTTATGAGTATTAGTTTCTCAGTTTCTTCACAAACTTCAGTTTATTTTTCTAGTTTTTAGTAATTGATTAGAGAAATATAAATAATGCATACCTACATTAATAAATTAGTAACTTACTGGAACACAAACGTTGAATTGACTTAGCAAGTATACAACTTAATGTGAAATGAAATTCTTTAGTGAACAGGTGACAATTTTCTTTGAGGGAGCCAATCATAAGCTGACTCGTAAGGTAGGTACCTAGCTATTTTTTCCAGCCATTCTGGCCTTTCAACTTCCATAAAATGATAGACATGACTCACAACTTGTTATCTTTAGTTTCAGCTATTTTAATGCACCTTGTATTTTAATTTTTTTACTTATAAACAAGAAGAAATCTAATTTCATTGATTCTTATGGCAGTTTTATGAGTTATAAACTCTTCTTCAAGTATGTGTACTACGTACTTAAAAAATATGTGAAGTGCTATTCATGTAATACGAAGAAGCGTATTGTAAATTATATTTATTGTTCATTGAAATGTTAAACAGTGTTTAACATCAGCGCGTCCTCGAATGTTAAGATACATTTAACATGCATCCACTCATTTAACATGCATTCACTATAGCAACATCACACATATTCATGGTAGTCCGATTTCGATTTAGCAGTTTTTAGTAATTATTATTGATTCAAAATTATTGCCTTAATGAACAGTAAACTAATGAACGCATTTCGAGGGGAAACCGCCTTAACATTTCTCACATAAATTACCACTCTTGCTTCGCTGCGCTCGCTCGAGTTGTAAAAATATGCTCGAATGTTAAGACTGGGTTACCCCTCTTAATACGTTAATTACTAAAAATCCACACGAAGTCTTAGTGAAATTAATAACATTATACACAACAATTCCAGTAAATTAGTTTTACGATTTAACCCTATGCCAGCAAAAGATGTGATATTATTTTACATAGTGCCTGGACAATCCGATACTCTTTATTACAATGTAAAAATTATTGATCCTGAATGTTCACATTAAAAAGATTGAAACAATATTTCATAGTAATGGCACAGTAAAGACAGATTGTTTTTTCTAAAAATACCATTTTTCATATCCTGTATTGATTTACTTGTTTCAAATGTAGATAATTCGATGCAAGGTGCATTTGTGCATAGCAGTGATTTATGTAATTTACTGCATTATTCGTAAGTACAACAGGAAAAAATCAAATTGTCAAACTGTATTAAGTAACAAAATCAAGTTTACAATTTCTAGTAATTTAAAATATGGAACATGGATTTTTGTGCATTATTGTAAATTTTTGTAATTTAACTAAGTAGGTAGTTTCTTAGTTTTTCCTTAATGATTAGAAAACACAAGACGTCTTTTACTAAAGGGTGTTTTTTTAGAGTGGGAGAACTTTAAATTGGAATAAAACAGAAAAATGTTTTTAATATCTATGAAATTTGCTTTATTTGAAAGATAATTTTATGGCATTTATGTTTGAATATGATTTCGGGCATGTGACCGCCGCGGCTGGCGTGTACATGACGTAATCTGGAACTCCTTAGTCTCGGCAAAATCCTAAGTAGGACTTTGACCATATGACCAAAGCAGTCGGTGTCTAAGGTACCTGGTACTCTGCATGCCTAGACCTTGTCCATTAACAAACAAACAAACAAAACTCTTCGCAGTAAATCAGGCTGTATTTCGGCAATAAGGCGTCGAATGTTAGCTTCCAAGTGCTCAATTGTTTCCGGTTTATCGACTTAGACATGCGACTTTACATATCCTCAAAGAAAATTATCTAACGGCGTCAAATCGCACGAAAGAGGTGGCCAGTTAACAGATCCATTTCGTGGATCCATTTTGTGGATCTGTTAATTGGCCACCTCTTTCGTGCAATTTGACGCCGTTAGATTATTTTCTTTGAGGATATGTAAAGTCGCATGTCTACGTCGATAAACCGTAAACAATTGAGCACTTGGAAGCCAACATTCGACGCGTTATTGCCGAAATACAGCCTGATTTACTGCGAAGAGTGTGTGAAAATTGGACCTCCAGATTACGTCATGTACACGCCAGCCGCGGCGGTCACATGCCCGAAATCATATTCAAACATAAATGCCATAAAATTATCTTTCAAATAAAGCTAATTTCATGGATATTAAAAACATTTTTTTGTGTTTTATTTCAATTTAAAGTTCTCCCACTCGAAAAAAACACCCTTTACTTGGACTTTAAAATTTCATTTGGTTTTTAATGTTATAGAAATAACTGAATATAAATGTTAAATCGATAAGGGTTTATTTATTTTCAGATATTAGTAAACTACCAACAAATTGCATCTAATAAATTTATTTATAAACTTTTGTTCAAACTAAACAAAACGATATTTAAGTACAGAGCTGTGCGTTACTCGAGTAAAAGTACTCAGTCACTGTACTCCGAGTACTTTTCGTGTACTCGGTACTCAGTCCACGATTACATTTTTTTAAATTCCTGTCTGTAGAAGCGTGTGACTCTATTCGAACCAAAGTCGAGGTGCACGAAGACCATATATTCAGTAATAGAAGGGAGGGGATTTGTAAGAATTCAGTCTTTAAAAATGGGGCCCTATAGAATTACTTGAGCCCCGATATTGTGATAGTATGGAAACGACTATAAAAACAATAATTAGTCATAAGGAAAACTTATTTTCAATCAATAACAGTCAAAAAATTGTTGAAAACAGAAAAATGCTTCGTCTTGCGCTGTTCTAGCTCAGAATACATTTCACTTAGAAAAAAAAATGTTTCAAACAAAAGTTGTCGTAAATGACGACCTTAATAACAATGAAATAGGTATTTTGGTTGTACGATTAATGCTAACGAAGATATTTCAAAAAAGTGATTTTGCTCGCCATTTTTCCAAGATGGAGTCACGAGCGACGCCTCTGCAAATTGGAAATTTTCATTAGGGCACCGAGTTTTAACACATAGGTACGTATAATAAAAATTCGAAAGTTAATGTTTCTAAAACACGTTTTTTTTTATTTTAATGACTGCACTAATAGAACTTTAACAAATTGTGTTTTATTTTTATCATTGTAACAGCTATTCCATTCTACTGTACTCGGTACTCTGTACTTGTATAGGTATTTATCGTTGTGTACTTGTACTCGGTACTCGATTACATTTTTTTTTGCTTAAGGAGGGAAACCTTTTATAGGCGCCCCCGTCTTCGCGGGGGGGACTCCCTGCTCTCTTGAGTTTGGTATACCCTGTCGCGGGACGCCTAAAGTCGGGGTAACTGGCAATCCTTTTAGTTAAAATACACTTGGACACGAAGACTAAAGCTACTGTTGCGAGATTAATAAGAACACTTAAGTACACATACTTGCATTTATTTTTCTACAGTCTACAGAACACTTAAGTTTAATGCCGTTGCTTCTTAACTTTACTTATTAACATCTTCTTGTTAACTAACTAAATTCTAAGTCCAGTTTGACCAAGAAAACTCGGTAGGCGTTTACAAATCTCCAGATAAGCCTATCAGAGCAGTTCTAGTTTTTGGACTTTTGGCATGTACATACGGACGTGACAGTTCATAATACTTCTATGAATTTGACAAATTTGAAGCTTTCACACGATTAAATTTGTCAAGCTTGATCCCTCGCAAATTATTGCTAATAAAGTTTTACAATGCTGCTACAAAAATTTGCCCCCGCCGGCACAAAAGTTTTACGATCAAGTTGCAACAGTTGCACTTCTGATCACGTTCTGGCTATATACCTTTGCCTAATTTTTCGGCGTACGAAGTAAACCCTGTATAAATTTACTCTTAGCTATTCGTGAGATTGAAATATCTCCAGCTTCCCAGAGAAAGGCACGTTTCTAAACACCGGCTAACATTCGTTGTAATTACATTTTACATATTACATTTTGCCTACGAATTCTACCTTAAAATATTTATGATACAAATGGCTTATAGCTAACTAAAGTACAGTTTCCTACAACCGCGTATAGTTCATTTCATTAAAGAACGCAAATCGTAACAACCCACTAAAACCACTTCTCGGGTATCATACATGTTCTATCCTCTTCATTTTTTTACCATCTGCTATTATATGTCCTAATTCCCCAGTCTCTGCTGCTTATTACGTTCATCTCGCTCCTTTGTTACCATGATTCTCCTCAATCCGTCAGCGATTGCACTCCACTCTGTTCTGCTTTGTACCATCGGATCTGTCAGATTCCAAGCGTTTATTACCTCTCCAGTTGTTAATTGTATGGTTTGTCTCTCTGTTGCCCACCTTGGGCACTGAAAAACTGTATGGTCCACTGAGTCTATCTTTCCGCAGTAGTAGCATTCTTCTTCCTCCTGGATTTTAAATTTTTTCAGGTATTGCCCGAAGGAACAGTGTCCGCCCATTACCTGAGTTATGTGGTAATTGATCTCGCCATGCGTTCCATTCACCCATTTCTTTATATCGGGAATGACTTGCTTTGTTCACTGGGCCTTCTCTTGCATCTCGCTTCATCTCCTCTGCCACTTTGTGAGGGTTTCTTCTCTCAGTTATTTCTTTCCTTGTTGTCTGTTACCGTACGCCACACAACATTCCTCTATTAGCAGGTCGATCGGCGGTATGCCTGCAATTAGGTACTTGCAATGCTTCGTTGAGGTCGTTTTGTAAGCACTACCGATTCTGAGCAGGGCCCTTCTCTGCACCTTCTGCATTAAGTATTTATACTTTTTGTATTTTATTGCCCCTGCCCAGATGGGTGCTACATATAGCATAATCGAAACTGTTACTGACGCCAAGATTCTACGCCTACTAGCCCGGGCTCCGCCAAGGTTGGGCATTAATTTAGCGAGGTGCTTTGTTATATTTTCTGCCTTTTTAGCTGCACTCTCAATGTGTTTCGTCATACGCATGTTTTTGTCGAAATATACGCCTAAGTATCTCAGTGTTCTGGCGGTTGTTATTTGCAGCCCATTTATATCTATCGTTACTTTTCGCAGTGTATTTCTTCCTATCAAAACTACCACTTCTGTCTTGTGTGGGGCCAGTCGTATGATAGTTATTTCCGCGTCATCTCCCTCTGTACTCTAAGTATTGCAGTGTTTACTGCTTCTGTAATTACGTCTGCATAGCCAACTAGGTCTATTCCTTGTGGCATATCAAACTTCAAAATACAATCATAGAATATGTTCCATAATAGTGGTCCAATCAGAGATCCTTGTGGGACACCGCATATTACTTCTTTCGCTGCTTTTCGTCTTATTTTAAATTTTCGATTAGTGAAATAGCTGTATATTATTTGTATTAAATAGTTCCTGTACTATTGCGTGCCATGGGGCGCTATTGAAAGCGTTCTCTACATCCAGAGTCACCATGGCACAGAACTTCCTTCCCTCTCGGCCTCCTGTATTTGCGAGTTTGACTATATTTTTAACCATCACCATGGCATCGATGGTGGAGTGTTCCTTGCGGAAACCAAACTGCCTATCATATACTCGATTACATTTTAGGTAGTAAAGTATTTGTACTCGGTACTTGGGTACTTTATGTGTGTACTCGGAACAGCTCTGGATAAGTACTTACAATGAAATTAATAGAAATAAAGATTCCTCTTCCGTGGTACTCTTTATATCATGTTCTCTGAAGGCTAGACATTTAAGTACATTCAAAATGCATTGACATGTCTTCATCTATCTGAAGATAATTTAAGTAGGCCTACGCATACAGACCGGACAGTGCAGAGATGTCACCTGCAATGTTGAAACTTCTAGAGCAGCTACAATTGTCTAAATAACCACTATTATAATACATTTTAACTGTTATGTTTATGTCCACGTAGGTCAAAGAATTGACTCGCAGTTGCATACGATTATTTCATTAATAATGAAAGGAAAGAAAATTATTCCAACACATAAAGAGCCGAAACATTAAGAACAAGACTACAGCAAAAATAAGCAAAAGAGAATGGGAAACATACTTTACAAACTACATTCGGCTAATTAAAGCGACCATGTCAGAAATCAAGTGTAAATGCAAAATTGGAAACAAAATATCCAACGAATTTCAGGTTAAAAGGGGCTTGAAACAAGGCGATGTCCTCTCGCCGCTACTGTTTAACCTGGCACTAGAACGAATAATTGGAGAGACCACTTAAACCCGGGAGCAACGATCTACACGAAAAGACACCAAGTAGTAGCCTTCGCCGATGATGTATGCATAATTTGGAGAAGAACAGAGGACATAGAAGAAATCTATAATTTAATGCAACCAATGGGCCAACAATGCGGTCTCGAAGTAAATGACCGAAAAACAAAATTTATGAGAACCCACCGTGGACAACAGCTACAACCCCAAGTAAACATAGGAGGAAACCACTTCCAAACAGTACACAAATTTAAATACCTCGGAACTATATTAACGAACGACAACAACATGCAGAGAGAGATTGAAACGCGAATTAATGTTGGTAACAGATGCCTATATGGTCTAATAAATATTATGAAATCGAAAGATGTATCTAGGAAATTCAAACTCAGACTGTACAAATCGTTAATTAGACCGGTTGTGTGTTATAGATGTGATAGTTGGACATGAACAAAAAGAAGCGAGGAACTACATTATAGATTCGAGCGAAAATGTTGAGAATGATCTTTGGACCGGTTTTTGATAGAGAACTAAACCAATGGCGAAAACGAATGAATTATGAAGTAGTAAGGCTAAATGATGGACAGGACATGGTAGGATGGGTTAAAAGACAAAGAATTAGATGGCTGAGTCACGTATGGAGGATGCCAGAGACAAGAATTGCCAGAAGAGTTTTTACGAACGATCCTGACGGACGACGCCCCAGGGGTAGACCACGCTGTAGGTGAAAAGACAACCTAACAAATGATCTAAAACAACTCAGAGTGAGAAACGGGACTGTCCAAGCAAGTAAAAGAGACAGATGGAAGGCTGTGGTAGAAGAAGCCAAGGTTCTACAAGGACCCTAGATCTGTGTGTGTGTGTGTAAGTCTATGTCAAATTCCAGGTTAGCAGGTTATGTTTTGCGTCAGTTTGTGTCAAAACTGACGCAAAACCTAACCTACTAACCTCAAATTTGGCATAGACTTACAGTCTTGCCAATTTTAAGTAAAGTTTTGGATTGGCAACAAACGTCACGTTGACGGAATTGTGTTACCGTCATAATCCTGAGCCTTTCTACCGTGAGGTTGTGTTACAAAACTCCAAATGATGCATATGTCAAGGAATAAAAGTGGCGGACGTGGCGGTACTCTCCTATATCTACTGGCTCTGGTGTCCCGGTATAGACCATGTCCCAGTTGATACCACCTTCCCCTACTTGTCTTGGCAAACCTTATTCTTCGAGATACTAAACCTGAAACTGATTTGCTCAAAAGAACCTTGAAACAGAAGCCTTCTTGATTTCTAATTGCCTTGCAAAAGCTATCTGACTAATATGTGAATATTCTTTCGAAAAATTTTATCAGAACACTTTCGATATGGATATCTTTGATCGTATAATCTGGGAGCCGTCGAAGCATTTCTAAGACATTCGATTTTTCTGCATTTAAATACACGTTATTCAAATTTTGTGCGAGCTGAATGAACCTTAACTCACTAAACTGTGAAGCATACGAAATAGGCACCTGGTAATTAAATGGGTATCACAGTAGCTTGTGATTATGTATTATGGATTGTTTATCTTTGGAATAGTAGGTTAAACTTGACAGTGAATTACCCTGCATTAAAAAAATACAATTTTGACTTCCACAAACATGACAATTATGTTTGTCAACGTTACCATTGCTACTAGAATGTGCTTCCCATCACTAAAAAGACAGCAGTATCAGCAATTTTGCTAGCAGTGCAAACAGCCAAATAGGTTCCCCATAATAACCATTTGGTTACTACATACAGTGATTTTTTATAAACTGAATTGCAGCTGGCTCTGGATAGCCTGAATCAGTTGGCAGTACTGAAGTGTATTGTTAGTCTATGTCAAATTCGAGATTTGCAGTTAAGTTTGGCGTCAGTGTGTGTCAAATTACAAACAAAACCTAACCTACCAACCTCGAATTTGATATAGTCTATAGATATTGTAATGGCTACATAAGCTCCACGTTATGCTAGCCAAAAATTGTGCTATAGCTCACCAGTTGAACTATGCCTTACTTAATGCAATGTCTTAAATGTCAAACAATAATTGCTTTTAAATCAAGAGCTCTTATTTTCAGGGTGGGTTCGCCAAAATCTAGTTCTCTATTAATTGAAGTTTTAAAATTGTATTTTCAAAATTATTTAACTATCAATGACATATAACGTCAAACTTGACTTTTAAAATTCATCAAACCAGGTAATTGACAATTGTATCTTACATAAACACATTTATTATTCAATTCACCTATATAAGTACTATATCAACTTTATATTATCACTTTCTTTTATTGACAGTTATTCAAAATGCTTTCTCAACTTATCTACACAAACCTTAATAACTGCTCTTGCTTTCACTGCAGCAACATCCAACCAATACCGGATCCTGACGTCCATAGACCGCAACACCTACTACCCACTTTACAAACAGCAACACCTATGGTGATCTGTAAATCCTTTCAACTGCATTCGTCCCGTCAAATCAACTCCTCTGCTCCCAAAATCCAGTCCTTGTTCCTCCTGAATGTCACTGCCACACGAACTAACTCTTCGTAAGTTGCTAATATTATGATGTTCCAAATCTAACTTTGTTCCCTTTTTGCAGATAGTTCGATGTCTCTTGTTATACTCACAAAATATCCAAATCAAATCAGTTACTTGTAAGAACCTCCAATAATATCTTGTATGTATGAATAAATCCAAATATCTTCAAATAATGTAACCTTCTGTTTTCTTTATTTCCAATTAACTGTATTTGTATAATCTCTTCACCGATTATATGTCTCCATGAATTACATTTTACGTTTTCGCCTACCACACCGCGCAGATTTGTTTATAGCCCTTTTTAATTTGTATATACCAAAAATAACACAAATTAAGGCATAATTTCTAGTTTTATTTAACGAAATTATTTCTTTCAAAATTACATGTATGCTTTTTTCATGAGTTGTTTTAGTAACTAACTAAACAAATTTCTATCCCTATTAGATACACTTCTTAGTTCACACTTCCTATATTTTAAAATAATACTATTATAGGCTATTCATTCTGATTATTATTACTTTTTTTTTTACTTATTCCTATGCCTTTCTACCTTTGGGTGTAAGGCTGGTGGGGTTGAGTCCTGCATGCTTTCCTCCATTCTTTTCTGTCCTGTAGTAGGTTTCGGATTCCATCCCAGGCCATTCCCCTCTTCTCCACTTCTTCTTTTATTTTATCTAGCCATCTCGTTCTCGGTCTTCCCCTCTTATTTTTTCCTGGCACTCGCGTTTCGAACACTATTTTCGTAAGTCTATCGTCCCGCATTCGACTCACATGACCGAACCATCTGAGTTGACCTTCCACAATTTTATCATTAATGGGTTTTATTTGTAAGTTTTGCCTAAAAGTTTCATTTCTAATTTTATCCCTCCTGGTTTTGTTTTCTATTTTTCTTAAGAACCTCATTTCCATTGCATTTACTCGAGATTTTTGTCCTTCTGTTAATGTCCATGTTTCACTACTGTATATTATTGTTGGCCTAACCACTTTCTTTACAACTTCAGTTTTTATGTTCTTTGGCACTTCTCTTTTTCCTAGAAATGTTGACTTCAACATATTAAATATTGTACCCGCTTTTCCCATTCTTTCGTTTATTTCCCTGTCCAATTTCCCATTTTCTTCTATTACTGCGCCTAAATATTTGAAGTGATCTACTTGTTCAATTTGTTTTCCATTATGGCTTATTTTGTGTGTTTTCTGTATGTTAGAGATTATCATTGTTTTAGTTTTTTCGTTGTTGATTTTCATATTTATCTTTGCCAGTTCTTCCTGAAGTACTGTAAGGTTGTGTTGTAGGTTCTCCTCTGTATCTGCTATTATGGCCATGTCGTCTGCGAACATCAATTCTGTCATCTGTGTTCGTTTCATTTGCCGGTACCCCAATGTTAATTTCTTCATCTTTTTCTTTGCTTTCTTTACTGCCTCATCTAATACCGTTGTAAATAGTAGTGGGCTTAGCACGCATCCCTGTTTGACGCCTTGTCTCGTTTCGAATTCCTTAGATTCTTCATTATTTGTTCTGACTATGTTCGTATTTCCTTTGTACATGTCTTTTATTACTTCAATAATGTTCTTGCTCACCCCTCTTTTCTGTAGCACCTCCCATATGTCTTCTCTTCGTATCCTGTCAAAAGCTTTTTCCATATCTATAAAACATATGTGCATCTCTTTACCCTTATTAATTAATTTTTCACTTGCTTGTCGTATTATAAATATGAGATCTTGTGTGCTTCTGTTCTTCCTAAATCCGCATTGCGTATCTTCTAAAGTTGTCTCAATTTTATTTCTCACTCTTTTTTCTATTATTCTTGCGAATACTTTTCCGGGGACACTTGAGAGTGTTATTCCTCTGTAATTGCTGCAGTTTCTTTTATCACCCTTCTTATATATCGGTAAAATAATATCCGTTTTCTGATTATTATTAACAAACACATTTGTCTAATGTTACCTTGGTTTGTTCTTTATTAACATTTTATACAACCATTAAGTTATTTAATTCAATTAACATCGCACTATCAAATGGCTTCTTTCATTGTATCAATTACTTTTATTATTCATATTCGAAATTTTACTCCCATCAAGATCTAATTATTGTAACCTTCCAAATTTATTAGTTTTTTAATATTTCTCTCTTATGATTTATTATACTGCATCATGTATCATAACATAAATTCCTCAATTAAGAAAAATATTTAAATAAACTAGCTTTATTTCAAATCTCTTTTCTTAATTTCTTTTAATTAATAGCTTGTTTATACCCCATGCTAATCCTAGTATCTAATTTAATAACAATATCTATTTATTTAAAATTAATATGGAAACAACGTATTACATCTTTCCAACAAACAACAATCTTTTTCATCTTATTATTTTACATTTTGTATGGATAAATCATTGATATATGAAATCTTCCTCTTATTCTCCCATCTCTTTCATTTATTAGTTCATAAGTGTTATTATTATGTGCGCTTACAGAAACCTGCGCTTATAGAAACCTATATAGCAAGCGCGCGTGTGGTAGTAGTATGCAGGCCCTTCATGCTGCGTGTGCCGGCGCCACTTGTGCTTACGGTCTGGACGGCCGGCGGCATCGGCTCTTATAATATAAGATTTGATGTATTTTACATGGTCCTTCATATGCACATAACAGTTTTGCACATTTCTTTTCTTTCCTGTTTGCTACTCTCAGTTTCTTTACAATTACTAAATCCCCTATTTTAAATTGTACCCGTTTTAATATCTTCTTATTTTGCTTCCTTTCGTATATATCGTTAATTATTTTCAATCTACTTCTAACTCTTTCTAACAAATGCATTACTTCAACGTTACTTTGTTCTCTTCTCCATGGTCTAGCTGGAATTATTTGTTTGCATAAAGTAATTGGACTAATTTCTGTCGTATTTGGAACATTATGTATAAAACTTTCCACATCTGGCAAATATTGTACCCATTTATTATGATGTTCATATGTCAGTATCCTTAAATATTTAATTACCTCTTTAATGTACCTTTCTGCAATATTACTTTGTGGATGTCTTATACTACAAAAACAAATCTTTATTGCCTTTTTATCTAAATTATTCAATAATCTTGCATTTCTAAAATATGTTGCATTATCTGTCAAATCTTTCTTGGTTTACCTACTTGTTCTTCAAAATTTCCAATTGACTTAATCACATGTTTAGTATTGTAGTATTTCGCTGGGTATAATTTTATAAATTTAGAAAATGCATCTACCATAATCAAAATATGCTTGTACCCATATTGTCCTGTAACTAGATTTGATAAGTAATCAATAGCTACCAGTTCCATCGGTTCGTTTACCCTAATACTTTTAACAATATTCTGATTTTTAAAATTCTTTTCCTTTGTTTGAATTAATTGTTTAATTAATCTGATATCATTTTTCGTATAAAAACATTCCCTAAGCATTAACCAAGTTTTCCTTGTCCCACAATGTCCAAATATTGTATGAATTTCCTCAACAACTTCTAACATAGCTTCTTTATTTAAAACTATCAATTCTTTATTTTCTATGACCTTTACCAATAAATTTTCTTTAATTTGATACCCTTTATAATTATTCTCTTGACTTCGTAATACTAAAATTTTTAATTCTTGAATTTCTTCCACTGTCTGTTTAATTAGAATCTCTTGTTTTGATAACCTTCCTTCCTTATATATTTTCTCAATTCCAATTAAGATTTGTTTTGGTTTCTCATAATTAGGTACATCCTTTCTACTTAAGAAATCTGCAACTACATTTAACTTTCCTGGCCTATGTTTAATATCAAATTCATATTGTTGTAAATACAATGCCCATCTGTATAACCTATCATTATGAAAAGTTTTATTTTTCAAAAACGAAATTGCTGAATTATCCGTTTCAATATCAAATTTGTTCCCTGTTAAATAAAATTTTAGTTTATTAATCGCAAATATGATTGCCAACATTTCTTTCTCAGCTATGGTATATCTAATTTCATACCCTTTTAATATTCTTGAAATAAAACATATTGGTACTTCTATCCCATCTTGTATTTGTATTAGTTCTGCTGCAATTGCTTGATCAGATGCGTCTGTACGAAGTATAAACTTTTCTTAAAAATTTGGATATTTCAGTAATAACCCTTCATGAAACCTCTGTTTGATAGTATTCAATGCTTTTTCTCTT
>OW679200.1:51773690-51802964 GCA_940337035.1 Agriotes lineatus | reverse complement strand
TTGCAGTCCTAAGACTGCCAAATCTGGATTCCATAATCAATGCATACTCAAAAATAATTTTTAAGAGTTGGGAGTTTCTTAAAAAAAATCAAAATTCCCGACAAAGCTAAATTTTGCGGTGTAGTGCTAAAACCGGCAAAATTTGAATTCTTTTGATTTCCATAATAGATGGATGCTCAATAATAATTTTTAAGCGAGTTTGAGTTTATTAAAAAAATCTAAATTCCCGACAGACCTACATTTTGTTTTGCAGTGCTAAGACTGCCAAATCTGGATTCTTTTAATTGCTAAATCGATACTTAATAATAATTTTTAAGAGAGTTGGAGTTTCTTAAAAACTATCAAAATTCCAACAGAGCTAAATTTTGCTGTGCAGTGCTAAGATTCTTTTAATTTCCATAATAGATGGATACTCAAAAATAATTTTTAAGAGTTGGGAGTTTCTTTAAAAAAATCAAAATTCCCGACAAAGCTAAATTTTGCTGTGCAGTGCTAAAACTGCCAAATCTGAATTCTTTTGATTTCCATAACAGATGGATACTCACTAATAATTTTTAAGAGAGTTTTGAATTTCTTAAAAAAATCAAAATACCCGACAGAGCTAAATTATGCTTTGCAGTGCTAAGACTGTCAAATCTGAATTCTTTTGATTTCCATAATAGGTCGATAACTCTATACTACTGAAACTAAGCAGATGAGACTCTCAAAACGACTAAATTAAAATTACAGCTTTCTTGTGCGAAGATTACCAATTTCGACCATTTTGATTTCCATATAGGAAAATATCCAATAATAAATCAAGAGATTTCGAATTTCTTTAAAAAATCCAAATTCTAGACACAGCTACAACTGAAGCTTTGCAGAAGGAGCATCCAAAAAAGAGTAAATATTAATTTAAACTTTGCATTGTTAAGATTTTCAAATCCCTGTGATCTCCATAATAAGTAGATATTCAATAATCATTTTTAAGAGATTTGCAATTTCTTAAACAAAGCAAAATTCAAGACAGAGCTATAACTCAAGCTTTGTAGATCGAACATCCAAAAACGAGTTTTTTTAAATTTAAGCTTTGCAATGCTAATCTGAATTATTTTGACTTCCGTAATAGGCGGATATTCAATAATAATTTTTAAGAGATTTTGAGTTATTTAAAAAATCAGACAGCTACAACTGAGCTTTGTAGACAAAGCATAAAAAACGTGTAAATGAAAATGTTATCGAAAAAACTTATAGACAAAAGCTGCTCAAAATTATCGAAATATGTATTCAAAATACACATTTTTACCGAAAAACTATTATTTATATTTAAGAAACTAAAGAAGTAAAGGCACTATTTTTACTTTTTCAGCAGCGGCTTTTTACTCTTTATTAAGACAATAATTGAAATTTCAATGTGTTTACATTGCAAAACTAAGAATTAACAACAAAAAAATCAATAAAATTTAATTTTCAACTATTTTTGTGACTGAGGAACTTTTCTTAACAGCTTTTTTAGATCAAATTACACCTACTATGATTTTTCAATATTTAGCATTTATTCTGCATCGCACTAGGCTGCTGGTTTGCAGCAAAATTTTATAAAAACTGTAGAAATAACTACTTGAATGAGTAGTATAATAGACCAAAATTTAAAATCGAACAAAAAATAGAAAACAGATGCGGAGGTGTCACGGCGAGAAGTGAAACACACGGTACATACGCGGTGTTTATGTATATTTTGACTCCCACGTATGTGGTTTATTGTTCGAATTAGGAAAGCCCTTCAAACACAAAAACTGTAGGGTTTTTTCCGAACCGCCAGCATCTGTTACCAGAGAGAACAAATGACACCCTATATTTAAGGAGCTCATTTTCCCAATTGCAAATAGTGTAATAAGTGCACATTTGCTCAAACCTAGCTGTCAAAATATAGGCAATTTTCGTTAAGAAACCAATTGGAAAAATGGGAATACAAACACAGCTTACAACTTCCTGTTCCTGAATGAAAATTAATGAATCTAAAATTAAACCAAACGAATCATACATAGCAAGGCTCCTATTAGGAGTTCCTCGACGCGCTTATAAATATTTAACTTATGCAACGTAGTTATTTTTATGCCGGTGCAACTACGATCGTAGCCAACTCTTTCTCCCTCAGTTTCCATACTTCAGGCACATTTTGGAAACTAATATACCAGGAACAAAGGAAAACTTTTTGCACGCCCCCATCTACAGCGTTAGTCATGTGTTATTATTAGGTCGCAAGGACAATAAACAAATTTGCGGTTGCAAAGTCGGCCGGCCCAATTATTGTTGCAAAAACTGCACTTTGAAAAAACTCAAGATTTCCTGTACAAAACCGAATCCGACTGTTTCCTCCAAGTTGCGAGAAGGTTAATCCAATTAATCAAATTATTAATAAACAAAGGAAGCCCTAGTGACGACAACAAATTGGTTCCTACGGTTATTCAACTACCGATTCGTTTGTTTCGTGTAACCAGCGAAAAGGGAGTTGCCCGCTATGAAACCCTAATAAATAAAACAAATGAAGGTAGCTACAGTAACAAGCGCATATGTTGTCTACTAATAGGCTTTGCCACAACAATTAGTCAGTTCCTGGCGGTTATTCTGGAAAATAACTAGTAGTGAATCATTTTTTTAAAAAGAGGAGCGCAGGGAGTCGGCTGCTCTTAACAATGAAGGTAGTAATAGTTAAAACATAGGCTGCAACCGTTTGCAAAACAAGCGAAGGGAGTCGCCCGATACTAAAATGTAATAGATAAAACAATTGAAGGTAGCGGCAGTAACAAAAAGCTACGCAGCCTGCTAGTTTAATAGCCTTTGCCACAACCAATTAGTCAGTTCCTGCCGGCTTTTCTGGTGAATAACCGATTCATGTTTGCTTTACAACATGAAACCTCGAAGGGGTGAATTTTGTGATTACGGAAAACTTGTTTGGCGAGAGGTTAGGCGAGCCATTACACTTTAATTATGGTCACGTTTACGCAATCCACTAATCGATATATCTATAAAGATAAGCGTAATATAAAGTAAACACATCCAGTCAGGGTGAACGACAACATTAAATTATAATCATTCGAATGTCCCCAAGTACCTTCTTCTATGGTACTTCCCTGTCCATTCTAGCCGCATAGTACATACATAAATACGCGGTTTGAATTTGAATATGCCAGCAATGAGCACATGACAAAGGAGCTGAATTCTTTGTTTAATTCCCAGGGTCAAAAAATTCACGTCTTTCATGGTAAGTGCACAAATACAGAAAAAACTGAATAATGATAGCCAGGCGGCCGTGTCCTGCGAAATTTACGGCCCGCGATTTTAACGTCCGACTATGGATTTTTGAAGAAACGCGAGGGTACAACGCCCACGAGCTTTCCTGCTTCGCGTAAAACAATTTTCCGGACAACTTGCGTGCGGTGCTCTGGCGTGAGCGGGTTCGATACTCGAATTTCCACAAAAATCAAGACAGAGGCGGAAACAATTCAAGCGGCGCATTTGAAAACAGTTGAACCACGCCGAAAATCGGCAGGCAATTGTTTAGTGAAGTACCTCGTTTCCATCGTAAATGAGTGAGAGGGCTGGAAAATAGCGATACTATTCCAAAATCCGACATACGGAGCCGATTGCACGTGTCCAAAAGTTAAAAAGCACTGATGGTTCCACACTAATTGTCCGAACAACTTGTTATGAACACTAAGTACACTGCAATTGTTAGGCAGCCAACAGACGCCAAGCAGAGGAGTAGTTATCATGACCGCTGCCGACCAGCACTGAGGAGGCTAGGGCCAAACCTCGGTTGCGTTCTGCGAGTGCACTCGCTTCATTGGTGCTCGCTACCCTCGCCGCCGCAGCGCACCAATCGTAGCGCGCGCTTTCGGCGGCAACATTTAAATAGTAGCTCCGGTAGCTCCCGCAGGGAGCTACTATGAGCGACGATTTTGCCAAATTTCCCAACATTGTTAATTTTACCACGCAACCGAGGCGTCTATTTCTATATGGCTCTAAGAGACAAAAACAAAACAAACTGGCCCGAGGAAATCCCCCGCAAGCTAGGCGAAGTTCCTCCGCTCGGTGAAAAGTGGAAAAATGCTGAAACTTTTGATCTGCTAACAAACGAAATCCGTCCGGGTGGTTGTTGCCCCACGGCGCTGCCTGGCGCGCGCTGACTGCGGTTAGAGCGAGACGGCGTCAGCGGCCATGTGGCACATGCAGCCCAAACTAGCGTACAACCGCCTCGGTTTCGGGAGCTATTCAGGACGTACGCGACGCTCGTGCGAAGTGGTGGTTTCGGGAGCGTAGGCCGAGGGGGAGTCGTAACTTGGGGGCTGCGCGCCTCCCCCGATTGGCTGCGACTCCGTAATGACTAAAACCAATAGTATACGGTATTGATCCCGATATTTTCGGGCGAGAGCGGCCCTTGCGGCGGCGGCGTTTGGGGCGGCTTTGGCGTGCGCGCGAGCTTTTCAGCGGGGCGGCTTTTTCAGGATTCCCGCGTCCTTAAAATGCTTGGATAACTGTAACGTGTACTAACTTTTGTAAATACATCCTCATTCCGCCGTGCGCAAGGAAATAACATAAATAAAGCCGAACGCGCGTACAAATATAGCGGCGTTCATTGAAAAATGCCAACTCGAAGGCGATCGTGACGAAACCGGCGAAATAAGGATTCTCGAGAATAAATTGAGCATTTGCCAAAGCGAAATTGTAAAATTTAACCTTCGCAGCCTCCTACACGCGCAGTCATTTACAAGGCATTACCTAACAGCAATCAGTGATACGTATGTCGTTACAGGGTCAGCCTTAATGATGCAGACGTTTAAAATAACATTTGCAGTCGGTTCACGTGAAAAGCCGAGATTTGCTTTGTCCGGCTCGTCCGCATCCAAAAAAAATGCTTTAGCTGCGGCCGCCCTGGCCACACTCGCCTCTACTGTACGGCTTCAAAACGAATTCGTATAATTTGCAATCAACTGTACAGTGCGATAGGGTGATTCAGGGGTTAGTGCACCCTCGGAAAAAAGTATCGACAGCTCACACGTGCACCCTCCAAACTTTGCACCGCCATTACACATACAAACTGATAGTACTGAGCGCCTCTTATCATGTATTCATCAAGCCCGGAAAAGTTCCCACGTCTTAGTGGCAAGAATCGCTTTTAAATCGCGCCCGAATACGCCGGATGAAGAAGCTCCGTGGAGTTTTTCGGTGAGTTTTTAAACTTGCAGAAATTCCTGGCTCGCCATTCATTCTCGGCTTGGTCTTCGTGGACTAAAACTAAACCTAAAATGTACACTTCAAAACTGACGTTTGTTAACACGGACAACAAATTTGCACCTGAGCACTTAATATCCTCTTTTTTATTTGGCCACCCAGCTGCTACTCATTGTCGCTCAAATAATTACCTCAAAATTTTCCATTCATTCTGTAAAGGGTTACTTTATATGCTAAGTAAATTAGATTTTGCAAAGAAACTGAAAACTGCTAAGAGAAAGGAAAATTGCGAAGTACATGCAAAACATTCATAATTTTTGAATCAATCTAAATAACTGCACATTAATTTATAAAACGGTTTCTTTCCCACATCCGCAATATGCGGTTAAAAGGATCTGATTATCTATTCCACCGCGGTGATAAATACAAATGAAATTACACTGCCGAAAAAATGTGCTGCTAAAACGGTATATATTATGCACAGAAAATCCATAAAATATACATTACATCGTGTGTTCTAAAAAAAAAACTCATCTAGGACAGGCCTTGGAAATGAAAGTTTAATTGTATCACGCAAAAAGGAAAATAGCACGAGTGTATCAATTATAATAGTCAATAAAAATGGTTTTTTATATATTTTTAGCAAAATAGTTCAATATCAAGATGTAATTTAGTTCTCTCTGACTTATGGTAGTTCATTTGCTTCAATTTGTAGAAATCAAGCTTCAATTTGATCATGGCATGCTGCGAATGATTTTATTTAACACACGATATACAGCATCAACAGTAAACATAGCACCAAATCAAACGCAAAAAATATGAGTGTACGGTTATTGTGCAGAATAATCTATTTTAGATCAACTACAAATACAGTAAAAAAATGAAACATAAAATTACAATATTTTAAATAACTCTCTCGCAAAGTGAAACTTAAATTACAATAAATTTCACATTACAAAATGTACGAGATTGCAAATTTTGGAAATCTTGTAGTCTCTATATTAATTTCGCACAAAATTTGATAAATGAGTCAAGCCGCACGCTAAAATGGTCCAAAATATTTTCCCCCATGTATGTAAAATAGAAGAATTCAAAAGATATAGTAGGGGTTTATTTTGAATTTTCACCAATTTCCACAAAAAAAAAACGCAAAACTTTCAGGAAGTTTTTGTAGTTGTGAGCATAAACAGCAGCTGCAAGTACCTTTTTATTTGAAATATATTTGCAGACTTGTTTTAATTTAAAAAAATTATAAACTTTGCAGTTACATTATTAAAATGCTCTTATAAAATGCAAATATGGGTATAAATCAATAAAAAACAGATATTAGATCAACAAAAACATTAAGAATTCTCGTAAATCCACAATTTTCTACAATGTAATGATATTACTAACAAATGAGGTATGGCCATCATACGACTTTCTTTTACTGCTTAACTTGCACGCACAAATTTCCGTTGACACTGACAATTATTTTAACGCGCAAACAAAACTGTATTTTACCATTTATTAATTTTTATAATTATTTTTAAATTAAACAGACATTTAATTTTGGAATTATTCAAAAACTATATTTTACAGTAAAAACGCCAGTAGAATAGGGACAGCTTTCCCCCACCACTTTTTATGATTCGCGGTTTATTCGCGGATTAATTTAATTGGGTCGCGGATTTTAATTAAATTAGGTCACGGATTTTATCGCATATGTTAATAACTTTTAATTCTCGTGGCCATTTTGGATTTGATTACATAACGTGATGCTCTGTCTTGGTCGCGCGCATGTCCTTGTCCAACCCACTTTCCCTCTCGCACTCATACTGTCTCTCTTGCACTCGTTGAAAACCACGCTTTTTCTTTGGTGTACTCACTAGAAGGTTTGTGTTGTTCTCTCTGTGTTGCACGTTCTAAAGTAGTATTTATTTAAAAAAACGTTGGGGCCCCGCCGGGGTTTGAACTCGACAGTTGTATCTTGTATGGCTAGTCCTCCACTCTACCGCTACGCTACGGAGGCTTAGCCGTTTCAAAGTGGTGTTTGCGCTATGCTATCCCCCAACCGATTTCTAATTGAAATTTGTTAATACATAATTCGGGATTATATCAGTACATCACCTATTTTATTATATTTTCCAGCTGTTTTTCATAATTTCAACATAATTTCATAGCATTTTCAAAATCATATCATAGTACCGTATTATAATTTTAATTAGATTTTGTATTTTCAATAAAATAGTACATTAATTTTGTGTTATACGAGTATGTGTTTTTTCTAATTTCTACATTTTAAAACACAACTAGAGAGTGAATTTTTTTAAGCTTTGACTGCTTCTGGAATGACGCTGCCTACGTAGTTACAAAACTATTATTTAAATTTCAGGTTTTAACATATTTCAAGAGGCATAATCTGTAATTTTCATTAAAAAAACGTATCTGTTACAACAAATTTACAAACATTTGCTGGGTTTTAACTTGTTTTTAAAAAAGTTACGAATTTATATCCAGCAAATTTTTGAATGTTGAATAATGTATCTATATTAGATTTCTCGAACTTGTTCGGCGATAATTTAGTTTGTAATGAAGGTTAATATATCGATGGTAGTATGTGATAAAACCACAATTCGTTTTACAAAAACAATTTTATAATAACGAAACTTATGTGAAAATAATTTTAGAACGTTTTCTAAACTAACGTAAGCATACTATCACAATAATGTAGTTTGCAGTGATAATGTTTCACACTTTTTTTATAAATTGCACCACTCAAAATGAAAAACGAGAGTCGATCGCTGAAATGAAAATTTAACAATTTTTCAAATTACATCATGCTATTGTGAAATCGTAGTTTGATTTATATGAATCTGCCCCCTTTGTATCTCTAAAATAGCTTCGATTACTAATATTTTAGTTTTAAGAATTTTAATTATTACAAATTAAAAAAAACAAATACTGGTGACAAATGTTTAAAATGACATGATAGCGTTTATATTTAAGTAAGATAAAAGGTGGTTCATACTGCATTTTATTATTTAGTTAAATCAATGTGATTTTTATTTTTTATTTAATTTGTGAAATCGTAGTTTGATTTATGATTCTGTTTATATGAATTTGCCCCTGTATCTGTAAACTAGTTTCAATTACTACTAATATATTAGATATTAGATTTTTAATTATTTCAAATTTTGTGAAAAACGAAAACGGGGTGGAAATAAAGGCACAAATACTTTGTAATAAACACATATATTGTAATTATTGCGTAAAATATTTCATAATAAAAAAATTAATGTATTTACAACAGTCGACTGCTTTATTTCTAAAAATAACTTAGTCAATTTACAAAAATGTAGTTTGATGTGCATAATATTTCAAATTAACAAGGCGACTACATTGATAGCTGCAAGTACTAAAATCAGAAACGTTTACAAGGGGTCGTAGTAACAAATTCATTGTGATATTTTTAAAGTTTAAGATGCCCCCAATCCAGATTTCCAGCCTTTTTCTATGTTGATGACCGTTTCCTTATCGATGTTTTTTTGAAGGGCCTCAGTAACACATATTGCTTTATTGACAGAAGTTATAGAGGTGTAATATATAGATATAACACAATTTTAACACAATTTATTTTCATTACTACTTTTTGTGAAAATTGGATTTTGAGATTTTTGCAAAATCATGGCAAAATCTATGGATGAGTACTTCCCACAAAAAAATAATTTCTAAGTAGTTGCGTACTAGATGATCTTGTTCTATAGAATTTTATTTTTATCACACAATTATTAGAAAAATTTCGAGTAACATTTTTCTAAAAATTTAGATTTTTCGATTTTTTTCAAAAACCATATATGTATTAAAAACAGCTTTTCAACAAAATTTGCAGATAATTGCATAATATATGATCTTGTAAAGAATTTTATTTGTATCAAACACAATTTTAAGATGGTTTGTAACAAAATTTGACAGTGATTTTACAAAAAAACTCTACACAAAAGGTGAAAATAATAACATAATATAATACGTCTAGAAAGTATTCGGAAAAAGTATTTTTTTGCTTCTCGGAAATAAGTGTATTCGACATATAGGGTTGTCTTATTTTTATTCATTACCTACTACCCTGACAATATTCACACAAAATTGTAGAGGCTCAGGACTTTCAAAAAGAAAGTTTCGTGGCATTTCTTAACACTATAAAATACCCGATACTTTCTAGACGTAGGTACTATATATGATTTTGTGCGAAAGAATTTTATTCCTACCAAACAATCATTAAACTTTGAGAAAATGTTTTTATAAAGAACTTTTTTCAAAAGGTATGCTTACGCACTTCTTACAAAAAAAACTGTTTAAATAAAAGTTGTAGGTAATTACATAATATAGGATCACGTTCTAAAGATTTTTTTTATCAAACAATTATAAACATTTTGAGAAAATGTTTGT
This sequence comes from Agriotes lineatus, assembly GCA_940337035.1. Lineage (NCBI taxonomy): Eukaryota > Metazoa > Arthropoda > Insecta > Coleoptera > Elateridae > Agriotes > Agriotes lineatus. Next base: position 51,793,322 of record OW679200.1, on the reverse strand, counting down.
AAACAGTTTTGATTTTGCGATTTTTTAAAAAACTACTTACAAAAAAGAACGTTTTAAACAAAAGTTGTGGATAATAATTGCATAATATATGATCTTGTGCGAAGAATTTTATTTTTATCAAACACAATTTTAACACGGTTTGTAACAAAATTTGACAGTGATTTTACAAAAAAAAAAAAACTTTCTATACACAAAAGGTGAAAATAATTACATAATATAGTACGTCTAGAAAGTATCCGGAAAAAGTATTTTTTAGCTTTCGGAAATATCATCTCTGACATATAGGGTTGTCGTTTGTTTTATCCATGATCCACTCACTATCCTGACAATATTCACACAAAATTGTACAGGCTCAGGAGTTTCTAAAAGAAAGTTTCATGGCATTTCTTAAAACTAGAAAATTCCCAATACTTTCTAGACGTAGGTACTATATACATGATCTTGTGCGAAAGAATTTCATTCCTACCAAACAATTATTAAACTTTGCGAAAATGTTTTTATAAAAAACTTTTTTTTTCAAAAGGTGTGTTTATGCTCTTCTTACAAAAAAAAACTGTTTAAATAAAAGTTGTAGGTAATTACATAATAGGTATACGATCATGTTCTAAAGATTTTTTTTATCAAACAATTATAAACATTTTGAGAATTTTTTTTAAACATTTTTGATTTCGCGATTTTTTCAAAAACTACTTCCAAAACTTACAAAAAAGAACGTTTTAAACAAAAGTTGTGGATAATAATTGCATAATATATGATCTTGTGCGAAGAATGTTATTTTTATCAAGCAATTATCAAAATTGTTTTCCGGTTGACCGATGTTAACCAAATCGCTGTAATCTCCAAATTCATATTAAAAAGAAAAACTTAAGATATGATGTTACAAGCGGACCGATTAAACCATCTGGGCTGTAGACAGAACGCAGACAGAGTCACAGACAACTATCCTATTCTTATTAAAGACGGGAAATTTACAGCTGTAATCTAAATTTTATGTGTGAAAGCACATTCAATGAATAGGCTAGCTTAGATTGGTCATGCTCTCACAGAGAAAGATTTTCTTAAATTCCATTATTTATTCTTTACAAGCCCGTAGATACTAAAATGTCAACTTTTTAGTGGTCATTATTAATGTCACTACATTTTTCAGTGCAAAAAGTAACATTTTTGACGTCGCCGTTGGTGACTCAAAATATCGTCTTCCTCCAACAAATAGTTTTTGAGACGGACGGACAGACCAACATACATACAGACAGACAAACATACGGAATTGAAAGCACGTTTTTCGTCTTCTGGGGATCTTGGAACGTGAATATCTGAAGAAATCTCGAAAGATTATTTTTTCGCGATTGCAATACTCTCTTCGTCTTTCAGACGAGGGAAGTAAACATGAAAATCAATATAAAATAATGGCGATAGCTAAAAAAGAAAAGAACGGCTTTACCTATATATGTTCGTGGATCATAGAAAACATGCATAAGCAACAGAGTTAATGCAACGCAAAATTATATACCGCCATTAGCAGAGGGTCCGTCAACCAGAAGGAGAACTCGAAGACAACAACGCTATGTATGCAACGTCACTGACATGTGAAAGCGAAGAATGGGTCCTTACAAACGGAATTAAATCTCTACGAAGAATTGAAGACTAGGATAAGACTAGTAGCAGTGCAAGACAAAATAAAAAAAGAGCAACTACGATGGTATTGATATTTGAACAGAATGGGCGATGGAAGGAAGTACGAAAAAAGCGAAGACGAAGACCAGCCAAGGATTGGAACGGAATGGCGGAATTTGTGAAAGAGAAGAGCAAAACGTGGCAGCAGACGAAGGAGCTTTCTCAGAACAGAGGACGTGGACAAGAGGAGTCGACTATGTATGTATACAGTAGAACTCGGTTATAACGATTTCCACGGGACCGCTATATTTGTTCGTAATAACCGTTATTCGTTATACCCAAGAATATAATTTCTACTTTTTCGGAAACCGATAAAATTTTCCGTTTGACTCCCGACATTTTTCCACAACTAGAAAATGCGTAGGTACATACGGAATGTCAGTAAAGGAACGACCAAGGTACATCCACTTGAAGATTTTTGCAACTCCTTTTGTTGCGTTATAGGCCAACGTCTTATAGCTATTGTATTTTTAATCCTGTAAAGGGTTTTGTTAAATACAATAGCTAAGACGTGGCTATGACGCAACACTTTCGTTTTGCAGAATGCGATAACAGAACTGAGCCATAACATCGGGCGAAACCCATTATCGCTTTTCTAAGAACTGGATCCTGCAGGTAGCTGCTGGATTCTAAGAAAAACGGAGTTGCTTACAATGCCCACTATCTCGCGCTATTGTACAGAGTGCTAGAGAGAGCTAGAGAAAGTGGCCTACTACGAAATTTAACTGACCACTATTTTCCTAGAAAACCTTCCTTATTATAATGTTGCCACAACAAAATACCTAATATCTCTCAGTTACATTTTATTAGGAGATGAAAAGGATCAGTTCTGAGAATGTATTCTTAATTTTTGGTTCGTTATTCCCGTGAAACGAATTCGTAATAAACATGAAATACATGCATTAAATCAAATGTAATTCAAATATACCTTCAAAATTATTCGTTATAAACGTGAATTCGCTGTAACCGTGATCGTTAAAAGCGAGTTCTACTGTATATGTATTTATAATACAATTATGCAATTTAAAACAACCAAAATTGAATCAAAAGTTTGCATATTCAAATAAAACAGCTCAGTTTTTTCTGCATAAGACGGTTTTGGAAATGTTGCCATTGTCATTTTCGATTCCACCTTGAATACGAAGATTGTCATTGTCGTCATCCGTACACTTTTTTCCATTACATGGTATATGTAAACAGTAAACTCTTCGAGATTTTGATCATCCGCTGCTCCTACCCCTTTGATACCTCTCACGAAATCATAGTGTTAAAGGTAGATCATATTCAGGATCAAATTTGGTTGAACTAGCCACTTTTTCCTGATCCAGCTTTGCTGAAACAATTGTGGATGGTTGTGGAACTTAATTTTTACAAACTATATTTCAACATTTAATCTGGATAATGAAATTTCAAATTATTATGTATAAGCTTGCCCATCCAGGCATTTTTTCTGTATTTTAATGTTATTTTAATTAATGTATATATTGTTATGATACGACTACATTATGCTCGTGGTTTAAATAAAAATTTGTTAAAGAAATTGGGATGTTATTGCAACCCATATCAACCCATTGTAATAGTTAGTGATGTTTAAATAGTTCTCTGAATAAATCTGAGAAAACGCAAATTAGTACTTGGAAGATAGCTATTGGAAGGTTACAGGTGGTAAAAAAATAATAAAATATTTAAAATACGGTTTAAGAATCAATGACAAGTGTAAAATTCGAATAAGGGTAGATTTAAGTAGGTTAATATCAAATAAGAATATAATAGAAGGCATCAATAATGATATGGGGTAGTGAAGGAAATTGTTTTTAGAGAGTAAAAATAACAAACTGAAAACATGTATTAAATAATTTGGTATCATTAAAAACATATGGAAGATAACCCTGTTTATTTCTATTTATGGTTGGGATAAATAGGGGATATTAACCAAATTTGCGTGGCGTTATAAGAATGAAATTTGAAAAAAACAAGCATAAGACGAAGAATTAACTAAAGAAGATTACTGCTAAATAGTCGACGAAACTAATGGATAAAAGAATTGTAATTTTAATTTAATTTAATTTGCACTCAGCCAACAGCCGTTAGGCCAATTACAGGCGTCGCTGTGCAGTTATGAGGACTTCCAACCCCACTAACGACTGCCATGATGTTGTATGACCGCCGGACCAACTTTTTTCCGTGATAGCCGTACCACGAGGCGCCGAGAGATGCAGCCGTGGAACTCCCATCCAAGTTCTGACCAGAGACAGCGATGCTTAACTCTGCTGATCGAACGTGGACGCTTGTTCAAGCTACATCACTCGGGACCCTTAATATAATAATATAATATACAAGTAAAATACTAAAGAGGCATACTGGGTCAGCTTTATTTTGAATTACATTTGACATCTGACGGGCGTAAAATGGGATTACGAAAGGCTATGTATTCTTGAGTGGAGCTTCCAAAGGGGTAGCATCTTGGAGTGAAAGAGCGTACCATGTAGCAGTGGACTGTGGCAGCTGGAGGTCCAGGTTTGCTGATGGCTAACGAGAGTTCGAAATTTGTTGCTGCTGGGTAGTAGCAGCGAGTTTTCTGTTGGAGAGAGGTGCATTGCAGTAGGAAGGCTGAAGGAGCAGAGCTGCAGATATCACATAGGTTGCTGTCTTTGAGCTTGTGTAAGAACGATATAAGGTGAGTGATTTCTTAGAGCAAATGATTATCAAATAAAAACTTACTGTGTTGTTAAATATTATAATGTACCATTCTAAAAATTGGGCATTTGCCATTTAAATTTAAAAATTATTTTTGACGCTTGGTTGACATTCAGATGTGACTTACGATTTGAATGAGGTTTTAAAATATTGGAAGATCAATTTTTCAGTATCAAGTAACTAGATAACAGATCCCACCCCCGTAAGAGTTTCATGCGCTATCATAAAAAAAAATAATTGACATTCTTAATTCATCAATATTTAAAAGTTTGCATATTTAAAGCCACAACAAAAGCGTAGCCAGTGCAATAGATATGTATATGGTACGTATAAAATACGTATTCGTTCGTTTAGCAAGCGATCACTTCAGTGAGCATATGAAGAAGGGGAGCCACGGACTTTATTAATTTTTTGTGCGCTTATTAGCACTACGTGTATGCCCCGATTTTTTAAGTATGTGTCAAAATGTAGTGTTTACGTGCGTTTATGTCAGCGTCTGCTTATCAGAACATATTGTGTATAGAAAATTATAAAACAAATTTGGTTCCACGAAATGTGTTCGTTTAAGAGATACGGATCTGTTCCCGCAAAGAGTGCTCTCAGTGTATTTCGTTAAACTATTGACAATGTTGAGGTCTTAACAGATTTATTCCCCTTCTTCTCTGACCCGCATGAACCCGTGTTTTGGCAAGGGGCAAATTTTAATGAGAAACAAACTATAAATTGTTTGGGGCTCTTGCTGTTACTCGAGTTGTTAATATGAAAATCAAATCTCGGCCTAAACCGCCTCGTGTCGTCTTTCTAAATAAACGCCTAGCAGTTTTTTGGCTTTTACGTGGCCGGCGCATTGTAAACCCAACAAAGGATTTTGTGATGCTTATATTCGTTGGTGGCGCATGAACCCTTACAAGTCACCCATAATTTGGTTCGTGTTGTTCAATTACCTTGGGAACAAGACTACACCCATATAGAGTAACGTTTTGCAAAACACTGCAACTTGCATCATCGGAATCAAAGTTGCCATGACCAAATCATAGGAACCGATAGTTCACGAGCCACCAATGTACATAACCATCCTACAAATTCTTGTTTGGGTTCGCATAAATCCAAAAAATGTTCAGTGTTCATCTACAAAGACGACCTGGTTTAAGCCAAAATTTTAATTTTAAAAGAGTAGTAGATAACAATCATAATGTGGGGATTTATCATTGAATATTAAACATGCAAATTTAAAAAAAAATTAAAAGCAATAAGTTTTACATCTTTAATTTCTAGAGCTTCTTAGAGGAGCATACTGCGTTCATGGACAATTAATAAGTACTTAGTTTTAGGCTAGTTGTAATGCATAATAAGTAAACAAACAGCATACCTGCATACAGAGCGAGTGCTTTTACACACTAATAAGATATAAGTTAAATATAAAATGCTTCTATAAATTTCCATTTTAGAGAAGCGATGAAAATTTACATTTTCTCAATCGAAATTATGATTGACCATGGAGGTTGGTTCAAAAGGGATACGTTGGAGATGTAACTGATGTGTGGAGCAATCATATACTTCATTTTCCGAATCGGGTCAGTAAAGTCTGGAACCCAAGTTAAAAATATCAACAGTAATATGATTGAAAAATTGTGCGATTTCTAGCTAAAACAATTCCGTTGATACAAATCTGCCAATAAATTCGACGCTCCTTAAGAAAAGATAAAAAATATGCTACTCAATGTACATAAAGGCTATGATTCAAATTTTTGTAAGTTATATTAGTGATAAAGGAAGAAGAGTAATCGGTGCCTTGAATTCTATACTTTGGCAAAGAAATATCTGCGAAGGAAAGAAAAACATATATACAACACTACCTTGAAAAGCACTGTAACCTACGGGTGCGAAAATTGGCAATTAAGCAGGCGAGAAGAACAGCGACTCCTAGCGACCGCGTAGTTTTTGTGGATAATCACTCACCATTCTCTGGCTTAATGTGCCTTGCACCTTGTGAACTCGAGCACGGATCCACGCGATGGCCATGCTCTTTGGTGGTTCGTGTTGTTTGAGTACCTTGAGAACGAAGATACTTAGACAGATTTGGCCTTGTTGCTGTGTGTGCACCCATATTAACTAACGTTTCGCAAGACCTGGTAGCTTGCATCGTCAGAGTGAAAGTAGCACTAACAACTGAAAGGTAAAAGATAAAGGTGCAGGATCACTTGCGTCCCTCTTCAGCCAATAACGAGAATTTCAGTATGGGTAAGAGAAAGGAGAGATGGAGAATGGAAGAAAGGCTAGGAAGGGTGGAGAAGTACTGCCCCGGCATTCGCCTCAGTGAAGGTGCTCTGTTGACTCAGGAAAACCACCTAAAAACCTGAATCAGAGCAGACGGCCACGGGAGTCGAACCCACGACTTCTCGAATGCTGAAGGTCGGTGTGGATCTATTTATAGTCCACTGCACCGGCCGCTCGAAGCGACGTAACACTGATTGGTCATTCAAATGCCGCGTAATCCGTGGGGCGTGGCAGTATGACGCACGGTGGTTGTAATACTTTAGATCGTGTATCACAGTAGTCCACGTTTTACTAAACTTAAAACCATCTTCCCTGTTTATATTATTTGGATATTTATCTATTTGTATGGCTTCACGTATAACTCGTGGAAAGTAGTTAGGTACCTATTCTGACAAGTACTTATGCGTGCTCAAATTCTATTCTAAGGTAAACGTATGATCAACTACGGCTGATTTTATGATGAGTTTGTGTTTGCAATCGCTTTTATGTTCTTGAAGTTTTGGATCAATGGAACGACCAGTCTGTCCAATATAACTCGAACCGCAAGAACAGGGAATGTGATATACGCCAGCCGTTTTTACACTTGAAATTTTGTCTTTTAATGATCTGAAGCCGTTACCCACAGTCTCATTGGTCGTGAACACAGTTTTGGAGTTGCATTGTTTCAGGACACGTCCTATCTTATCAGTCCAGCCTTTAGAATCCCCACATCTGGAAGGCTTAGCATTTCTATCTTACGTAATACATGAATACCTTTGCTCCCTAGATACATAAATAGCTATTACACGTCGCGCTCGGGCTTTAAACATAAAAAATTTGTTTTTATGGAATTTTAATTGTTTTCTTTCCTTTGAGCATTACATCGCGTCATAAAATCCGTTTTCACTTGGTTTTGAATTTTCAAAATCGTCACAAATAAATTCTAAAAATTATACGTTATCTGAAAACTTAACTAGCTATTAGTCAAGTTGAAATGTAAGTCTTGAAAAGTTTCTACAATACTTTTCTGGTTGACTGAGCACAATCTTGAACAGTCTGAGAAAAAAACAAAGAAATCTAACGCATTAATCTAATTAATTTTTAAAGAGTTTAAAAATGTAAAAATACAAAGCTACCATCCACTTGCAATAACAATGTCTGATACTCATCTTTTGTAATTGAATTAGTTTTATGCCCCTCTTGGTTGAATCATTTACCATGTTTAACTCTCCAATGAAAATATTTCTGTTACGTATATGAATTTGAAGATTTCTTCTTTTCCCAATCGCCATGTTTTCCTAAGATTAGTTGCTGTTGCATCTTCAGCTACATCTTCTAAATCTATTTCTCTTGTTGATAAAATTGTGCCTTTTTCAGTTTTGTATCTTCGATAAGTGAATCGTCATATCGTCAAATAGTGAACATGATACAATTACCACATTCTGAATAGCTACTTCAGGAATTTCAATGTACTACTCTAATTATTGCAATCATTTCATGCTCATCAGTGGAGCAAAAGTTGCTTCTAGAGCATGTTTTTGGAAAAATTATTTTTCCTGTTCTATTGAATTGAATCCTGTTTGAAATAAAACCATTTTCAAATAATATATGGCTTTCGTCATCCAGCTGAATATATATGCACCAGACTCTTTCAAATTTATTCCACGGAGAGAAACGCCTCATGCGAAAATTATTACGAGATCCGATAGTTTTCTCCAAAACATTATCATCAGTCCTACTTTATAGAGTAGTTTCTGTATTATCGCCGAGCATGTTTGATTGTAGGGTTTCGTATTGCATCCGGTAGCAATTAAATATAAACAATCTTTCCACTGGCTTACCATGTTGTATGAACTGATCAGGTTGGTTTCGAATAAGAGTTCGATTAATTACGTAAGGACCTGGATCTAAAGAAACAGCTTCCATAAACGCCATTATCAAATGGACAGAATCTCGCTCACTAATTTTGCATTTACTTAATTAAGATGAATTTAATAAATCTTTCCAGCTCGTTTCTTTGATTTTGCAGAACCTGCAAAACTTGCTCTTGTAAAAATGTCCATACAAATATTGTAATAACATTGTCATTTTACATATTCCTAAAATTTTCCGCCCCAAGTGCAATTGGAACATAATTCCGCCCGGCACTTCTCAAAATTTAAAATAAAAAAATCAAATAAATAAGGGGCACCCAAATGGATATACATATGCATATAGCCGAAAATTCACATTTATACATAGATAACCAGTATAGTAAATAATTGGGATTCGTTAGTCAGGGCAGCAATTCGAAAGAAAACTTTTCTTACTCAAACCACTCATGTGCTTTACTTACGAAAAATTGAGGTTAGAACAAACAACATAAACAGGCATATTTTGTTTGGTAATTCAGGTTAAAGGTTGAAAAACAATACTACAGTAGTCCGATTATATCGCAGCTAATATATAGATTCTACACAGATTAAAAAAATTGCTATCCTAAAATTAGTCATTCACATGAATATGATTTTTTAAATCTGTTTCTAATTGATGAATCAATTAACTGTGATATAATCGGTCTACTTTATTGCTTTTTAACCTTTAACCTGATGTACCAAACAAGATATGCCTATAATTATGTAGTACTACTAACCTCACTTTTGTAAATAAGCACATTTTATATTTTAAAATCTTCTACGACTCTAAACTTTATTGCAGTTGTCTCGCGAAAGAAACAAGGCTTTCTAAAATATTGGCTTGGATAAAAAAAAAGTTTTCTTTTGAATTGCTGCCCTGAAGAACGACACCCAATTATTTACTATATTGTTTATCAACCAGTCGTTCGTCACTGTCCCGCAGTTTTTATACATAGATACACAGACATAATTTTTCAGAAAATTTAGAATTCCAAAAGGGACCTTTCGGCGGTTCGAAGACCATGTAAACTTGTAGATTCTTCCCATTTAGTGTAAGTGTTCTTGGCAAGTAGGAAAGAGGAAAGTTCTCGTTGACAAGTCAATACTGCCCAAAATTGGGCAATAAAAAAATTACAGTACACTCGGCCACTATAAGCATTAAACAACCGCTGCACGTTATTGCAAGTGACATCACATAGCAATAATCGCTTGCGGTAATTAGTAAAATTTGTATTTGCCAAATAATTGCCCAACACGTCGTGGCATCATAGGTTGCTTTAGTATTTTGTTTCAATTCTCCATGACCTATTAATATCGTTAATTGAAATTCCAATTATCACGGTCTATAATTGAAACACAAGTGCATTACTGTGTTAATTTATACAACAGCAGTTGCAATTCAAGTCACGACCGATCTGAGGCGACGCCTTTGTATGAAAGAGAAACCAGTGGGCGCTTTTACAGGTATTCGGAAAACAACCCCAGAGACAGACCCAGGTCGACCCCGTTATTTACCTTATTAAAAACCTGGCACGCTAGACTAAAACAAGACATGATCCGCCGAAAGCAGACAGAAAAATCGCTCGCCCCATTATTGTAATAATCCGGGATTGGATACAACCAGAGTGGACACGTCGCGTCGCGCCGGCCATCCCTCTCGCTCCACAGCCCGAACAAAGGGACGTCGGGCCTGTTTCAAGCGGGATGAATGAATATACAAATTAACCTAATACAAAGGGGTGTCCGCAACTGCATGCGGCCAGGCCGGGGTTGACGCGCCACCCATTGTAAACATCAGCGATGTTTCGGTGGGCGGCTGTCGCGAGGGGCTCCAAATAATTTCTAATTTACACAAATCAATTCTTTTCGAAGGGTTGGAAATGCGATTACAAGCCCGTGCTTGGTCCCTCGCGAAATTTGGCGAGGGTTGGTAAAACAAAAAAACAGAGAGCGCTGTCATTTTGACATTTGGGCAGCGGAGTAACTATTCACCCTCAAAAGGATTCGAAGGAATCCCTCAAATTACAGTTTGATTATCCAAGGACAGAAATTCAAATAGGAAAAGAAAACGGATGTACCCACTAATTTTTATTTATATCAGAAGAGATATGTTAGAACTGTACCGAATTCTTTTTAAGAGAGCATGAATAAAAAAAAGCAAAAATCACAGCTGGCTGCTATCTCGCCACCTGCGTCGGAGAAACGTCCATATTCGGGGCGGAAACCAGACGTGCTCACCACCCAATACTAGATGAAAAACAAGATCTCAGTGCTGCGGCGGCGTGACGTCAGTACAAGTAGGTCCAATTGGCCAATGATTGAATTTCGAGCGGCCAATTCGACCTACTGGTGCTGACGTCACGCCATAGAGTTATGGCCTCGTTTTCAGGTGGTATTGGCTCATTACCTGAGCACTTGTACAACACATTTTAATTTCATGCCGTTATACATACAGATAAGAGCATTATTAATATACGTGTGTACAATTTGCCCAATGAAGCGACAGCCGAGTTGTGTAATCACACAAGTGCGTTAATAATGCTCGTACCCCACTTGTATTGTAAATATGTATCTTATAGTTGAAGTTTCAATAAATGCTGATACATATACATTTGTTGTTATTGTTTACTTCTAAAAAAGTGTGAGATAGTGAACAAGGTGCGGTAATGAAGCTCTTAGATCGCTGAAAATCAGTGGGATAAGTGACCATTTACTTCTCGGGCGTAAATAAAGAATGTTTACAACTCACACAAAATAAAAACTGCAATTAACCTTAAGCGATAACCACACATAGCTGGCACTTATTCTTCAATTTTGTTATTTATGGTCCGTTCGTAAAATTCTAAGCTACCTCATCTGGGATGAATTAGTCTGTAAGTAATTCAAAGTTTAGTATTCTCTGCCAAACCCGAAACAACATTAAATCTCCTAGAAATGAAAAAAAAAACACTTGACTATCAAACATCATAAACAAAAAACTCCAGGCAGCTTTAGAAGTAACATTACGAATGGAAGACGAATCGAAGAAAGAGGAAGACATCAAAATGAATACCAGCAAAAGATACATGGTTACACAAACAATGTACAGCCAAAGAATCTAGAGCAACACGACTGGTCGACATCAATTTTTATCCAATCCTGAAAAAAAATATTCAAAAATATGTGAGTATAGCATATTAGCCCAATGAATCATATTCTCACACTTTCTACGCACAATAATTGAGCGAATAAACACTAAAATAGAATTTGAACTGAAACTCAGGTTGCTTTTAGAAAATGCTTTAAAAATAGAGTTGGTTGGGTTCAAGTTTTTCATTATTTTCATATTAAAACGCATTTTATTAGATTTTCTATGCATTATTACACATTTTTTGCATATATAATTTTATGCAAATTATAATTTAATTTTTTTCTGAAATATTCTTCAAAAACCATGTATGTATGTACACTTGCTTTCAAAACTTTCGCGTACACCTATTTTTCGCTGTATTAAATCAGGGTTGTAATTAATCAATTCTGACATTTAAATTTTTGAAAAGTCAAAATGCCTCGAGTGACAGAGCACATGCTGTCAATGTCATCTTTAACCTAATCTCAAAATTACCCGTTCACACAGCTAAAATTTTGCAAAATCGTTGTTACTTGATTTTGAATGTGTACGCGAAAGTTTTGAAAGCAAGTGTACATATATCTAAAACTAGTGATGGGTTCTGCGCTTGAAGCCTAAAATAGACAATATGTTTATAGCCACACAATTATGATATTCGTCAAAAATCATTCTTAGTGACCAAGTTCACAAACGAGACGGTTAGATTTATTCACTTAACTTAATTAATATTGTGCTGTGTCTAGGCGCACTCCAGAGTAAACGTAATTTTTAGTAATATTGGGTGCATTGTCATTGATTCGACGTCAAGACATATTTTGTTTTAATCTTTTGTCGGCATAGAGTATCACAACAATAACAATGACTGCAAATAACCTAGCAAGATCGACTGGCTTAAACTGCTTTGTAATGCACCGGCGTCAACAGGGTGAATTCACGTTCGCAGTTTTCTTCTATAACACTTCTACGGCTCTAAACTATCTTTTCTGATATAAACTAACGGGCAATTTGACGTCCGATCCTAGATTTTTCCCGTTTGGAGGGCACCGAATACTAGCAATTGCATACACTCTGGAGTGCACCTAGACATAGTGTTAATATTAATGTTAGATACAACTGCAATTCATAAGAGTGTAAATTGGTACACTTTACCCTTCCTAGCTGCTATACAATTCCCCTTTACTTTTCGTGTCGCCACCCCCGTCTACTTTTATCGTCTGTGCGAACGTTCGTGTAATGACTTCCTACAATAAAAACGTTCTGATTATCGCTTTGGCCCAAAGAATACTTAATGAAATCTTTTAAGTATTTTGGTGCAAATGCAATCGATTATTTCCTGTTTTGCAATTCTGAAATCGTTGCATTGGTGCCCTTTTATACAGTCCACACAATTTTCTAGTTTACATTTATTTGTCATTTTACTGTTGTTTTCTTATTTTGTTACATTTGATCTTACATTTATTTGTCGTTTTACTGTTGTTTTCTTATTTGGTTAGTACATTTGATCTTAATATAAATCATATCAAAGATCAAACAGTGGTAAGGAGGAAGCCCAAAAGATATTTGGTGATATTATCAGCCACGATTTTGTAGAATTGTTTATCAAAAACTGGGTACCGAACTCCTTGTGGTGGTAGAGACGTAATGATGCCGTCAAACGTAAGCCAGTATCTATACAGCTATGTTGGACAGAGACGGAAGTAAATATATTGAATATGAAATAAAATTACAAATATAATGTTATATATTTTATTTTGCAAGCAAGTAAGTTTAAAAAATTAGAGTGTAGGTATTCTGACATAACAAAAAGATATAGGTAATAAAACATTGTTTTTATTTCAGAAAATTTAACCTTCTATTCTGGATTCATTGGGCATCATTTTGACAGTCAATGCAGAAAAACTTTTTCACTTCTTTTCTGTGTGTGTTGCACACGGTCACGCCACAGTCGGAACATTTAATTCTTGACTTTCTATCTTCTCTTCGCGGACAAAACTGACATCGAGTGCTTGTGCCAACAGGTACGGAGTTTCTGTAAGGAGCTTCTACCCTTTCTGTCAGATTTTTGCATGCTTCGACAATTCCGCTCTCTAGTTTTTACGTCCGGAAGTGCAAGTTGTTGACCTAGTATCTGAAGGAATTTTCTGCGTTTTCCTTTATTTCTACACCGCTCAGGAAGTTTTTGGGAAAATATTGAACTAAAGCAGTTTTATGCAGCAACGATTAACGCACACAACCGATTTCTTCAAGTTACGACTTGTTTTAGCCGGGCGCATCTATAATACGTAGATGGCCAAGCGGGGTAACTAAGTTACCCCACGCACAAAATTCATAATTACTACAAATGTAAATTAGATAAATATAAAATTCCAAGAAAAGTATGTTTATCTAAGTATTTTCGAGGATTACCTAAAACATGATATTTTAAAAAAAAGTATTGCTAAATAGTGCTGAAAAAACGAAATTTGGGGTAACTCAGTTACCCCCCTTGGTCACGCGAGGGTTAAGGAGCTCCAACTTTAGCAAGGGATCTTTTACATGCTACACATCGTAGTAACATGGGACCCACGGCTTTACATCACTTCCGATCTTCCGAATGATGGCATTCTGTATAGGTATATGGATATGATAAGATTCTTAGTCGAAAGGTGAAAGAAAGCACATATTTAATGACAGAGGAAGAATACAATAAAGAAAACTAATGGGTGGAGAAGAAGGATGAACTAAGAACTAATGCAAATACATATATCAATAAACCCCCAATTACTAGTGGCAAAACTGCAGCGTTTAAAATGGGTAGAACCATATATCTAATACTTACTATATTGCTAGCGGCTATGAGTGGGAAACTGGCCGATGAAGTGAGACACACAACCAACTCCTTCATGTATACGGTGAGCTGTGCGCAAGCGCGGCGGCGTCGTCCGCCCAATGGGGAAGTGGTCAAGTTTAAAATTCGCTTCTAAAGGCGGAGTTCGAATTCTCACGCATGCGCACGAGACGCGTTATACTATAAGTGAGACTATGTCGGCGCCGTAATGTTTTCTGAAGTTTCCAGGCCCTACCAGCAATATATGTGTATTATATATATGGGTAGAACATATATTTATGCACACTGCAGGATATGAGGGTAAAAAGGGCGGTTCTGGAGGGTGGCCTCTGAACAAAAAGAAGAGGAAGAATAGAACAGTGTGGATGAATCCGTAAGATTTGAACATTTTGATACGACTGAGAAGGTGGATAGATTCAATTACTTATTATACAATTGAATAAATAGAAGAACTTCCTCATAGGTTACTAAAAAGTGGAATAATTCAAAACTTGTGACAAAGTAGGGCAAAAGTTTTTCTGAGTAAGACCTTTTATTAGAACATTTTTATGGATATGATATAAGGAATATTAATCAAGTGATGAAATAAACTATAAATATATAATGGCAGAGAAAGAGTACAATAAAGGAGACTAATGGGTGGAGAATAACAAACTAAAACCGAATACAAATACATCAAGAACCCACAATTACTACAGTGGAAACGTTTTAAGATGGGTAGAACATATATTTATGTATACTGCAGGATAGGAGGGTAACAAGGATGGTTCTGGAGGGTGAACCAGGACAAAAAGAAGAGGAAGAAGACCTAGAAGCGTATGGGTGCATGTCGTAAGATTTGAAAATTTTGGAGATAGTACAGGATAGAGATAGAAGACAATTGTAGAAGCCGTGGGTGTTTGCGGTCTGTGGCACTGATATGAATTGTGATTATCTAATTTTTTTAGTAAAAAATTACAAAATCAAATACAATAATATGCCACATTAGAGGTGTCCTCTAAAAATGTCAAATTTAAACCTAGGAGTTTCAACACAACAGATGTGTAGTACCTTGTTGTTTCCATGTATTTATTCTTGATATCTTAAAATCATTTGAACATGTAAATCTAATAAATGTTTAAAGATGTATGTTATGAATTACTAAATAGTTTTTAAGTACGACAAAGTCAGCTGAAGTGATTCGTTTTGCATGCCACAATATTAAATTGAAAAAACTTAAGTTCCACTACTTCGCTTAAAAAAACAACTCACGATTTTATCAGTGAACAACCTCAGATTAGAGCTGTCCTTAGGCACAGAGGTCGCTGTCAAAAACAAGTGCCACTCAAGCGAGCAATGTTTTTGTTCCAGGTAAATTTACAAAAAAAATGTCGCCTCCGACATCAGCCTGGTGTAATTCCAAGTCTGTTCAATTGTTGCCGGATTCGTGTAAATCCCACCTAATGCCATTAACCTCGGCGTGGAGTTTGTTTAGCGGAGTTTGTTTATATCGTGCTCTTTGTGCCTGTATCTACACAGCCCGTATAAACATTTCGTATCAAGCGCCTAACTGTCATTGAATAAATTGGGACTTACCTGACGGTCTATTCCTCGTACCGGACGCGTCCATTTTCTGCAACAGAATAAATAATTAGATGCAAAATCGACGACAAATTAGCTTTAAGTTTTATGGACAGCCGTGGGGCAACGGTCACGAAATCGGGCGATTGCAGCGATCCGAAGGACTCAAAACAATGAGAAGCAATTATCGGCACTTCTTTGTGCACAGCGGCGGCATTGCTGCAGAAATTAATTAATTAATACGTGTCCGCTTCAAGGCAGTACTTCAAAACTACTTCCGAATTCTCATAATGCCATTGGGAAGGCACTATGTTGCAATGAGTACTTGGGCGATTTGTTAGTTCATACAACGCTTTGATGTGTTGACAAATGTACACAGCACACCAAGTATTAGTTTTTTTCTATTTCTCTTAAGTAATGTTAGAATCTAACTTGTATTTTCAGGGTACAAATTGGATTTCGCTAAGGCATACAACAAAAGACGGTGCGGTCTAAGCTGAAATTCAACTACAACTAAGAACCTGAAAACACTATCTTACTTTCAGTATTTTGATAAAATGAAGGAAAACATCACAATAAAACGGAAATTGATTGGCCATAAAATTGAAAAGGCGAAAAGCTGTTAAATATGCGCATCAACGTATAATTAAAGATTCGACACGTTAAACTGTCACAAAAACAATGAATAGCATGTATAAATACATAATAAATCATAGGAATTGCATAACGTTTAGTTTAATTAACGCATTGTACAAACACTATTGTTCTGTTCTTGGCCTTTCTCATATTTAAGAGCTGTTAAAAACTCTTAGTAACAAAATTTTAACCAGGATGAATAACTAAGCATCCTATTATCAAGCTATGAATTTGCTTCGCGATTTTAAAAATTTTTATTTCTAACAATCGTCACTTACAAAAACGGTATAGCATCATCGATTAATTATTTCATTAGGATTTAACTGTGCAATGATATATTTTGTGAATATAAATGTGCTAATAATTCTGACATCATACAATCGTAATGCTTAAATAACACTATTGGCGATAGAGGAACAAGTTTGAGGGCAAATGATTAATAAGACTGGAAAACAAATATGCAAAAATCACTCTTTGGTTGTCATTTTCGTAAGCAATTTATACAATAATCACTTATAATCTCATAAGAGCATTAATTCTTTCCGGCAATTTTTTAGAGTGCACAGAAACAACGTATTAGGCTAGATCCACACTATCGGGCTGCTCTCGGTTCGATCTCGCTCCGCTCAATTTTTTATACATTGTTAGCAATGGGCGCGACCTGAGCTTGAGCGTTACCTATAGTGTGAATGTGCCCATTGCTAACAATGTATAAATATTTGAGCGGAGCGAGATCGAACCGAGAGCAGCCCGATAGTGTGGATCAAGCCTTAGGCTCGATCTTCTGTATAAATAATATATATACAGGTACTACTTGATTGGTTACTTCTTATGTTGTAATAACTATGTTGTATTAATATAAGACGAGAAAAGTGAGGTTCTACATTTCCTTGTGACACACCAAATAATTTATTTTTCAATTCATTCACAATTGCAAGACTATGCAAACTATATCAACATTTTCTTCAATAAATAAATGTGTTAAATTGAACAAACATTAACCAAATTAAACATAAAAATCTGGTGTGATACACGCATACAACTTCCTTTTACAGTGATCTTATAATTAGCAAAAAATTTTATTTTTAATTTTTAAGCACTTGTCAAAAATTACAAATTCTTCAGAAACGGTACAAAATAGGGCGTTAGTTCAAGAGACAAATATTCTCTAGAATTTTAAGCTGAATTCAAAAATGTAATAATATACCGGATGTTCTATTTAAAATAGGAGTTAATAAAAAAATAGGAAAAAAAAACAAAAGAAACCCATTTTAGAAGTATTCAACTGGAAAATTACCTATCTCACATCAATACACATTAAAAATGTCATAAAAACGTAGTTTAAAAAAATCGTTAAGAGCCGTTTTTGAAAAAATAGAAAAAAAAATAGAAAAAAAAACTGAAAAATCGTAAGAGTAAACACCTACTTCCGGTTATGCGATTTTCTTCAAAAGCTTGCTGTCTCATCTACATAGTACACAAAACATATATATGAAGTTTCAATGCCATACCTCTTTTCGTTTTTGAGATATTCTGTTCACAGACAGACAGACAGACACACAGACAGACAAAAACATGTTCTTTTGGATTCAGGGGACTCTAAAACGTGAAGATCTGTTGAAAACTCAATTTCGAATTTTTGGGGTGAATCCAATACTTCCTTGATTGTAAAAGGAAGTAAAAATGGAAAGATTAATATTCATGGATTTGACATAATCTGACAGATACAACACGAAACAACAACGAAAACAATAACTTAACAAAATATGCACATACGTCGACTATATGATGTTCAGATATTTGTTAAAATTTAAAGGAATTTCGAATTAAATATCAACATGAATACTAAAACTAGCGTATTTTGATAAATTAAGGCAGCAAATAAGCATTTCAAGGCATATTATACATTTATTTTTAAAATAACTTAAAAAAACTAACTGTCCCACTTTTTTTGTCGATCGGTGTATTTATATCTTTGACATGAAAATGGACCGGGAGGAATCGACGTTCATTCCTCACTTTTGTGAACACAGAGAATGAGAAAAAATCGCACAGTTCAAAAAATGACAATATTAGAAGCTTTTCAATAAATAACAAGACAGCAAGGTTAGGTACTTTAGGATATACCACGGCATTATCTTTTGGCATCAAATAAATTTGCCTGTTCAACTTCTTTAAAACAAATCAATATAAACAATCGCAGCTTCATTCCATCAACTTGATTATTGAAATATTCATATGAATTATCGCTCTGGAATATATAAACATATCCATTTCTCGTAAAATGTACCAGACAGTAGCGTTGTAATATATGATCGTCCATTTCTTCATATACGAAGAACAAGTTAATCTATACCTATGAGTTTTATAAATTTATGTTCACGTGCAATTCAATATCGCGGTCGACGGTAACGTTATCTGTTACTAATAAATGAATTCAGTGTTACTTTTATATAATATCCACAATTAGTCACAGCGCTATATTTGATGAAAACTTTGCGATCATCACTGCAATTGCAAACTCTGAAAACTATGTTACTACAGTAGTGACATAGTGATAAAGGCGTGGATCTATCACATTTCCTTGCGGCACACCAAAGAATTTTTCTTTGATTCAGATATTATTGTTACCAGATTTAGCAACTTCCCATTCACAATAATGTTATGATTGTTACATTGTTATTCTCCAAATTTAGTGTATCAACACATTATTGTTTTTTGTGAATGTGAAGTTTCAAAATTTAGTCAATTCGCATACGAAATAATTTCAAGAATGTTAGTTTCTAAGTTTAGTGAGTTCATACTAAAAATAATTTTATGATTGTTACAGTGTTAGTTTCTAAATTTAGTGTCTTGATATCCATAGCAATTTCATATGTTAGTTATTAAATTTAATTACTTCATATTCACAATAATTTCACGAATGTTAGTTTCTAAATTTAGTGACTTCACATTCAGAATAATTTTATGATTGTTAC
>OW679200.1:51612135-51773590 GCA_940337035.1 Agriotes lineatus | reverse complement strand
TACCATTTCCAGGCATTTTCTTATAATTTTAGTGTAGTAATTTCATATCACTTTATAACCATTCTACAATTAGAGCGAATCTCATATAAAATTATAAATGTTTCTACGTAATTTCCCCTAGGTTAAAGTTTTGCTTGTCAGTATTTTACTTACACTTTTTTTAAAGGTTTTTTCAAGCACATGCATGATCAATACAAAGTTAAATAATATCTGCAAAGCCACACACTGCTGTTTTTACAGCTAAGTGATCTATCTTTGATTTCTTAATTCTAATATAGTATTCATTTCTTAATTGTAACAATATTTATTACCATTATTAGCTTAAATAAATGAAAATAAATAACTCTATTATTATATTATTATTTCTATAATTTCATTACATTCTATAATAATTTCTACAATTTCAGAGCAACTTATAATCATTTATACCAATTCGGGGAATTTTATAATAATTTCTACAATTTCAGAGCAATTTATGCTACTTTCTACAATTTCTGAGAATTTTATAATTATTTCAGAATAATTTCATACCATTTTATTATGATTGAGTAGAATTTGGTAATAATTTCACGATGGTGCTACATAACACTTTTTACAAGTTCACGCATTTGGCAATAATTTCTACTATTTTGAGTCATGTTTTATAATCATTTTCACAATTTTAGAACCTCGTAGAGTCACTTCCACAATTTCAGGGCATTATATAATCATTTCAACGTAATTTCGTTATCACTTAATAATGTCTAGGATTTCAAGGCACTTAATAATAATTTCAATGTAATTTCACATCACTTCATAATAATTTCTGATATTCCAGGGCGGTTTATAATAATTTTAGTGATATGTATTTCACTTCACTTCATAATAATTTGTAGATTGTCAGGTCAATGTATAATGATGTCAGTGTAATTTCATATTATATGATATTTTATGATAATTTCTACAATTTCTGGTAAGTCCATAATTATTTCAGTGTAATTTCTTAACATTTTATAATGATTCGCTAGCATTTGGTAATAATTTCAAGATGGTGCTACATAACTATTTCTAGAAGTTCACGACACTTGGCGATAATCTCTACAATTTCAGGGTATTGTATAACAATTTCTACTATTAAAAAGCATTTTACAATAACTTCAGTATAATTTCATTTGCACATAATAATTTCTACAATTTCTGGGAATTTTATAATAATTTCTACAATGTCCAGGCATTTTATAATCATTTCCACAACTGCAAAGCCTTATATAATAATTTTAGTATAACTTCGTATCACTTAATAATTTCAGGGCATTTAATCATAATTTTAGTGTATTTTATAATAAGTTGCAAAACTTCGGCGAATTTTATAATTATTTCAGTGTAATTTCATATCATTTTATGATTCGTTTGCATTTGGTAAGAATTTCAAGATAGTGCTACCTCACAATTTCTACAAGTTCACGGCATTTGGCAATAATCTCTACAATTTCAGGGTATTGTATAATAATTTCTACAATTAGAGGCATTTTGCAATAACTTTAGTCTAATTTCATTAGCACATAATAATTTCTACAATTTCTGGGAATTTTATAAAAATTTCTACAATGTCCAGGCATTTTATAGTCATTTCCACAACTGCAGAGCCTTATAATTTCAGTATAATTTCGCATCGCTTAATAATTTCAGGGCATTTAACCATAATTTTAGTGTTTTTTAAAGTAAGTTCGAAAACTTCGGTAAATTTTATAGGTAATTATTTCAGTGTAATTTCATATCATTTTATAACGAGTCGTTTCCATTTGATAAGAATTTGAAGATAGTACTACCTCACAATTTCTACAAGCTCAGGGCATTTGGCAATAATCTATACAATTTCAGGGAATTGTATAATAATTTCCACAATTTCAGGGTATTGTATAATAATTTCTACAATTAGAGGGCATTTTACAATAACTTCAGTGTAATTTCATTAACACATCATAATAATTTTTACAATTTCTGGGAATTTTATAATAATTTCTACAAAGTCGAGGCATTTTATAATCATTTCCACAACTGCAGGGCAAACGTGTGATTGCGCAAACAAAATTTTGCATTTTTTATGATTAATAAAAAAGTAACGGACAAGTATTCACTATGAAGTATATTTGTAGAAAATATTTTCTATTTTACATAAATTCATAGAATTTGCATAGGAAAATGATAGTTTGATGTATGGCCCAAACTCCATTTTGCCTAAACGTCAGTTGACTCAAAACCAAATGAATCACGTGCATGGTGATAAAAAAGGTAGAGAAGGCGTTTGGGCCAAACGTCATACTACCAAGAAAAGTAAACCTGTAATACGGACTTCGTGAATATTAAATCCATTTCCTAAAATATATGTCATACCGCAGCTCAAGTGGAAGATACACAATGACACGATTATCCCCCAGTTATACATGTTTTTTCTGAGGCCATCTAGCGGTTGAAAGTAACACTTTTCTAGTCGATATAATGATGAGTAATATTGCCAATTTATTTGATTAAATTTCAAGGTTTGCAGTTACCACACTGCTGTGGTAACTGCAAACGAATAGTGAAGTGCAAGTAATATTACCAATTGTCGTTAAGTCAGTTGAACTAGTTTTACTGGCAACCATTGCAAAGTCATTGCGTTGTTATTTTTAACCACATAATGCAGTACTCTTGACAAGGTATCTTTACTTCAATCACATAATTACAATTACCACAAGCAAAGTAACTAGTAACTAGTAGGTACTACATTTCGACATAATTGATAGAACTAGTTTTGAGGTTACTCCTACCAAAAATTGAGTAC
This sequence comes from Agriotes lineatus, assembly GCA_940337035.1. Lineage (NCBI taxonomy): Eukaryota > Metazoa > Arthropoda > Insecta > Coleoptera > Elateridae > Agriotes > Agriotes lineatus. The sequence continues at coordinate 51,770,787 of OW679200.1, read as the reverse complement.
AATTTTCTATTTGCACATGGTAACTGCAACCGCATCTTTTTTCCCCGTGTGAAAAATATAAAATGCCATAACAAATCTGAGAATTCTAGGTTTTCCAGGACCTTCATTAAATTCTAGGTTTTCCAGAACGCGTATGAAACCTATCTTATTTTGAATGTGCCACAGTTATAAAAATAATTGTAATAAACAAATAATTATCAGAAACAGTGCTGCCATACCCACATTTGTACAATTATTTGTTAAAGTAGATAAGGCCTAAATATAGAAAATGCGCCATTGTTAGTGCAGTGAACTTTTAAAAAATTGTGATGCATAATTTCCAAAGTTATACAGGATTATTCCGGGAAGATAAATGTTTACTTTCAATTTCTATTTCGGGTTTATTAACTTTTTCTGTTAGTCTGTCAAAATCATTTTATATGTTTTGGCATTATTTCAAGTGAAATTTTATTGTTAGATCCACAGAAGTCGAGGACAATTAAAATCTGTTCCTCTTACGTAAGCAAAGAGAATTGTCTGATACTTTTCCTTAATACAAAACCCCATATGAAAATGTTCGACGAATAGCCCACGCCTTTCAGTCTTCACGACGTATTGGATTATTGCAAAAATAAATACTGAATCTCTATATTTGCCCAATTATCTCATCCTGATCAGAGGAGTTTCCACTTGGCTGCTAATCAAAAACAAAATTTATTTCTGCAAAAAAAATTAGGACGAACAGGTAGAACACCGCTGTGCATTAGCGGCAGCAGACGAAATTGATAAAAGAAGTTAGTGTCAGCAAGGTAACGATGTTTGTTTTGAAGTGGGTATTGGCACATCCAAAAATAAGGCCGTTAAATTTTAAAGAGCCCGAAACAACAGCCCCGATTACAATGGACTACGTTCATTCAGTCGCCGACGAATCGATATAAAAGTACTCGCAGCGAAGAAGATAATGTATGCTGCTGCTACTACAGCACAACTATTTAGAAATTACGCTCGCGCCCTGGTGGGGCCCGGAATTCGCACTCCAAATTTTTCTTTTTGAAAATCGATACTTTTGGAGAACACCTCGTAGACCACCAGGCATGCCAGTTTATTATGATTTGCGTAATAATGAATTATCGAAGGTCATAACGCAAACACGAGCTATTTACATTACTAAACGATAAGTCAGGAATTCCGACGTTTGTTTAATTCTCGCTTTAATCCCGCTGGAAATTGGGCGTGAAGATTCGGCTTTCCAACGACATGGTGCGGAATTCACGCAAGGATGCAGCCCGTGACCTCTGGCGGAGGCTTCGGCAAGTCGCCAAAAATCCCAGCGCGAAGTTGGCCGCTTCGCCCGGTGATGGCGCGGCGAACGGCCGAATTGGAATGGCGCCCATGCACTGAATTACTCATGCATTAATTACGGGAAATTTAATAAGGCATAGTTCATGCCAACCCGGAAGATTACTGCACGATATCACCAACGAGCTCGTCGCGAAACAACGCCGCATTCCTGGGCTATCAAGACATTAAAAATGCTACATTTACGCACTTGGTATTTTTAACTAAACTGGGAAACCAGGGCCGTGCTCAGATATTTCAGCACCAGCATCCTAAATTGCGTTAATTTGTACGCTTTATTAGAAGAACACCTAGAGAGGGTTATAAAATGTCCGGAAATGTTGATTGTACCAAAATGAACGAAAATCAGCTAAAATTTTGAAAGAGAAATGAAAATAATATATTTAGTTACTTGTTTATATAGTAAGTATATTTCATTTGTATAAGAAGTTTGAGATTTGAAATTATTATTCAAATATTATTTTATACTTTTTCTCATATATTAACGACGCTCAATAGTAGGATTCACAATTAAATGTGTGATTAACAGTTATTAATCGGGAAATCCCCTATGTTAATATTGTAAAAACCAGAAAAACAGCTACTTTCCAACAATTCCAGTTCTTGCCACAGTCTTTTCACACTCTAATCTGGACTTTTTAAGGAAATTAAAGGTCAAACTTGATTACAGAAGTACGGGATGTTACAAAATGTCGGCCCCGTGTAGGGGCATTTTGTACCCAAAATCGCCGAGTAACATGTTCCCGCAACAATTTGCTTTTCCAAATACTTTTATTTTCCACACGCGATTATTCATATTTTTTTTAAATCTTGTACAATTCCTATTTAACTATGACTCAATGATTACAATACAACCAAGGATATAAGTATTAGGTATGTATAGTTCATTCAGATTCAAAACCTGCAACTCAAGTTACAAATATCAGCAGCTCCGTCTATATATCCGGAACGCTCCGAAGTTAGCGTTAAAAGCCACCTACGCCATCTAGCTTGATACTGGCAAACTAATTACAGTTTCCTATAACTAATGACACTTTACGAATTACATGATTATTAAGATAGAAATAACGTCAGAATTGAAGCGCAAATAATAAACTTAAAAGCCGGAAGTAGGAATATACGTCCAATTTAGTTAAGATTTAGATTAGCATGTGTGCAACTATCGGTCGTAACATGTTACAAAATATGTAAAAACAGCACGTTTATCACACGTCTTGCCAAAAAGTAATCCAAACCAATCAAAATGTATCCCGTTGTTTGCCCAACTCTTAGTAACCTATATACAGGGACTCTAGAAAAATTTAAAATACTGACAACGCAGAATCCAAGTGAACTACTGAAATTAGTTCATGTGTAGCAACAATTGTAATTATGGTACTACGAACTGGTGCACTATTTGTACCGCCATTCTGGTAGAATGACCTATTTGCGCTTGATAAAACCATTTTACGATAGCAATACGTTGTTGGAGATTTGTATTCATATCTGCTATGCTGTCAGTTTGACAGCAGAATTTAATTTTGAAATTGACAGTGACTAGTGTTAATAGTTGGAAAAGTGGCCGGGGTTTTCCTAGCCACTCTGTATATATCCATCTATTAGCAACGACTTAAAATAGTTGCAACCTTCAACCACCTAGCGTCTGGGGACTTTAAAACACTGAATACCATGAAAAGAAGGTTTCTAACTATATTGTAAGGTAACATCGAAATTGTTGATTTATACAAACCTCTTTCTAAACGTGCTGCAAGGAATCACCTCTTAGCTTTTGAATGGATCTAGCAAGTACCACGTGCAGGCACGTTTACAAAAGAATCCAAGCGGTAGATAGTGATAGATAGATTCGGCCACTTCTAGTTAATTTCCAATGGTTCTGAACCCTACCAAGTCGACCAAATGCCATCAACATTATCATAAAGTTCTAATACAGATATAGTTGTCGGTCATAATGGCTGGTTTTGCCAAAGGTTTGGAACACCAATGTTATTATACAGCGCGAGTGCAGGTATAGGTTATCTGTATTACCGAATAGCTTTGGCAAGAGATTTTGAATAAGTCAGACGGGTAACTAAATTTACAACGGCAATATAAAGCGACTTTAGTTTTCAAGCGAACATAGTCGGCAATATCCGTAACATCAGCATTTTTGCCATTTAATAATAGTTTCACTGCCTACTGTGTGTCAAAATATTATTACACGCCCTCAAGACCAAATCGAAGAGTGCTACTGTATAAATGAAAACCATTTATTATGTATAGTATGCTTGACTCATTAGAGATTTTGATCTATGGGCAACCCGACTTACTAATAAATTAGGTTTATAAAGCATAGTGGACCTTATATCAACTTATGTCAAAAATAATATCAAAAAGCATATGTGCAGTAACTTTCACAATTTCCACCGAGCTCCGTGGCTTAGTGCGTAGCTCGTCCATTTAGCATTCGGGAGGTCGTGGGTTCGATTCCTGCGGCCGCCTGCCTTGATTCAGGTTTTTAGGTGGTTTTCCTGAGTCAACAGAGTACCTTCTCTGAGGTGAATGCCGGGGCAGTATTTCTCCACCTTTCCTGACCTTTCTTCCAGTCTCCACCCCTCCTTTCTCTCACTCATCCCGAGTTTCCCGTTCTTGGCTGAAGAGGGACTGAAGGTCCTTATAATATGTTATGAAAACCATAGCTCACTAAAATATACAACCACACAGTTCTGATCCAATCAACTGAGGGGGCGCTGTCGATCAAAAACGTCAGTATCGCTGTCATCACAAAACTTTCTAAGTTACGGAGGATGTCAGAACGCGTTTGTTATCGATATCGAAATAAGGTATGAAATAAAGTAAGGATTTTTTCATGTTCTTTCCAAACTTTACATGTGGCAACATTTTAAATCAACGTATGGCGCAATATATCGTGTTCAAAAAAAAAACTCATTAGCAGTATGCCATGATCGAATTGAAGTTTGCCGTGACTTGAGATATACGCATTGATGCAAATGAACTACTACGTCAGATAGAACTAAATTACATCTTGACCTTGAACTATTTTCCAAAATATACAAAAGGCTTAACAAAAACAATTTTTATTGACCGTTATGATTATTACACTCGTTGTTGTTGTGTAAATGCCATCTTATTTTCCTTTTTGCTTAATACAATTAAACTTAATGCAGTGTAAACTTTTACCTGTCACAGTGACATATGTTTTCATAAACAAAATGCAATCTGGCATTTACCCACAGATTTAAGTTAAGATATGACTAGATTTTCTATCTTTCTTTCCAAGGTCTACCCTAAATGAGTTTTTTTAACACACGATATTTAATCGAGGTGCCCTATTGAGTAAATTTTTAGCCAACCATATAAAACCATATGGTCATCGAATAAATAATAATTATTACAAGATGCTCAGCCGCAGTAATCTTGGCCTACACGCGTCTTCTAGAGGTCACTAGTTGTGGCCACCTATCCAACGGTTTACAAATTAAACCTGTTGGGAGCCAGAACTATTTTACAGATTTCTAACTCCTGTTGATTTAACACTGTTATCGGAATAGAAAATCTAAATGCTTTGCGCTAATTGTAAAAACTATCTTGCCAGTATAAGCCATTTTCTCGACATCCAAATATGGCCTTGTCATCATCTTACAATTTGACAACAGCGCGGCAGTAGCGTATTATGGCAGAAGCCTGAGAAGCCCTGGCTTCTGGCGCAAAATTTCAGGTTTCACCTTTTGTCATAAAATCTTAATTCCCAGGCATGTTGCCTGCTGGAAATTGTAACCAGAAATAATCAGAGCAAATAATTTCTAGTTTTTTAACGCTAAGTAAAATATGGACGACAAATTTTTAAGGAGTTTCTGGCGACAACCATTGCTAATTTATAATGGAACCATTTTGTACTCGTATAGGCAACCCATTTAGCAGTCATTATGCGTTACTTCATAAGGCTGGAACTATTTACTGTGTCTATTCTATGCTGTGGCTTTTGAAAGCCACGATGAAGAGGACAATAATGACAGGCCACGATAAGAGATGGCGCAGTGGCGTTAATATATTATGGAGTGTTAAATACTTAATATTAAACCGTTTTGATGGCTGAGAAATTTTGGAAACTTGGTATTCCGGTTTTTCCGTACCATCTAAAAATGTTATTATTGGAAAAATTTTAATATCAGAAAAATAAATGCACAGCACTATATCTGTATAATTAATGATTTCTCTCTCTTCGTTATTTGTTATAGTTGATACTACATCTCAACCAATTCGCGGTGGAATAAGTAAACAGTTTCCAATTGGACACTACTGTGAGTTGAGTGACTCGTCTGACAACAGATTTCAATACTATACACATAACACCACTAAAGGAAGTTGAATAATAGAATAATAATAATTTGTTAACATACAACTGCGAATTGAAATACATTATTGTTTTTAATTCAATTAAAATACAAAACTAAACAATTCGACTATTAAAAACTCAAGTAAAACATGGGGCATATCGACAACTGCAATTATATACAGGCGATTCATAAATATAGTTATTAAATTAAACGGATGCATACTGATCTCAGTCGAGTAAATTTCACAAAAAATTAATCGCTTACGGAAAAAAATTAGCATTAGCGTCTGGTCAAAACTTTTAAAAACTACTGGGTCACACCAAAACCTTAAGTAAATCAGATAAGAGTACATTAACCGCTGTCTCTCACAATTGCTTCAATACCTAATACACCTAAACAACGGTTTTTTGCTTTGGCATTTTATCCACGTTAGGTCTTATCGCAGCCAACTGTTCGAAATTATGTTTATAGAAACAGTAACCGTCGATCAGTTAAAGCAATTAAATGTTTTAATATTTTGTGGGATTATTACAAATGTTTGACGTATAGTTTATTATTCTGTTTAAGTCCTCTTAACTACCCGTAAAATTTAATGAACATCCTTACGAATCACCCTGTACTTATCATAGATTCAGGCATTGAATAACGATATGCGATAAAATCTTCAGTTGGATTAGTCAAAACTGCTGCTGTGGCTTTTGATTAAGATTACAGTCTCCGATGACTACTTGCCAATATATCAAGTATCTGATTTGAAAAAATTGTTGAACGATGAACCTCCGGCTGATTGTCCTACGACTGCAAGGTCACCATCTCACATTATCCGAAACTCATGCGTCAGCAAAACAATCGACGTATTGGCAATCATATGGAGTGATCAAAGAACTTGAAATATACCGGACCTCGAATTACCTACTAATTATATGACAAGAGATAGATGTCATACGAGCTCAACGCCCAGGCACAGGTAAAATTGTTACGCTTTGTTTTTGAGTTAACCGTAGCGCACTTTGGAATCACGGGGTTGTATTGGTTAACGGAGAGTCATTCACGGTGTTTCTATAATTTGGACGATGGACTGTAAAATTTTATTTACTCGAATTTCGTTTAGTCATGAAATATCCAGAAGTGTTAGTATGTCCAGCGAAGACTAGTTCTATTATACGTTTAGCTAGTTTTAGGAGATGTATAGCATTTGTAAATTTAATGTTGGATTTGAACACGTGCACGCTGCTGTATACCTAAAGGCGCGTTATTTTACGTATTTTCGTATTCGTTTGAATACCACTGTTGGTATGCTGGAGACTCATGCCTGCCTTAGCTGCTGGTTAAATCGAATTTGGATGCGCCCTTCGAATATCGATCGATCACCCTGGAATGTTACTGATCGTATTCTATTGGATCTGCCTGGAACACTACGTTTCAAGTAGACGTAGAGCAGTCTTCAAGGGAATGCTGCGCAAAAACCCATCCGATCATCAACTTTGTAAGATTATAGCATAAAATAATCACCGAATGCCATTTGGTATCGTAGAAATGCAGTAGTGACTAAAATGTGTGTATGTATGATATTACGTTGGAAGCAACGATATTTTGATTGATTTATCATTTATCAATTACTACTATTACTACATTACAACTGTTGAAGTTTGGTATTTCCTGTTGGGTACGCAATTCATTTACATTAGATAACCCCTACTCTACGACGATTTAGAATCTATAAAGCTAGCCATTTGAAGTTTTATTCGAAAATATAATGTTTTGGGCAAACTTCATACTTGATTTTGGTTCTTGGTAAACTAAGGTAACCAAATACTGAAACAACATTGACTGACTTCCAAACACACTCTCACAACTGCAACTAACCTAACAACGCGCCTTTCAGTACTGCAGCGTCCGCTGAGATATTTGCACGTTACTATTCTTGGTCTATTCACAACCCTTTTTTCCAATGCGGCATTTTTACGGCTGTAGAGTAAGTATGTCTTGTATAAGTTAGTCAGCAATTCGGGGTCCGATATAAGATACATAGGAGAAGCTGGGGTTAACTGGACCGCATTTTTTATTTATTTTATTTTATTTTATTTTCAATTTTGAATTTATCTAAGTGTATTTTTCTAGAAGTGAATTTTATCATGTAAGGAATCGGCAGATGTTACAATATCTTGTGCCAAAATACATGAAATAAAAAAGTATGTAAAGAAAGTGTTGGTCCAGATAGCCCCACTGGTAGGGTTAACTGGACCTAGTGGTTGGGTTAACTGGACCATTTTACAAAATGTACTACACATTTCTCAAATATCCTGGGGACCACATTTGAACTCTCTTTAGACATTGCCCAAGTTCTTACAAAATACTTTAACATTAGTCTTGCTGAAACTCGTGGCTCGGTTTAATCATGTCTGCTCTGGGGTACGTAAAGATAAGTTATGGCGTTTTCTGAACTGGGTCAGTCAGTCTTCTGCTATTTTATTGTGTTCCCAATTGGGCCTGATCACCTTATTATTTGCAACTGCAAACTCATATGCCAGACGTCTTGTTGATATTTTGCTTGAACCATAATGGATAAGGATGACGCTTTTATATAGTTCACAAGCAAAAGCTCTTCGTCGATGGTAAAAACTTGCAAATGTTCATTTTGAGGACGAAAGTTAACTTTGTTTGGGTCATCTGCTGCTTCAGCTTTATCCACATATCGTTTTAATGTACTTCGTGGCATTCCAGTACTTGTTGATGGCTGTCTATCCGAGAAATCACCATAAACAATTAATTTTACTGCATTACCGAGTCTTAGTGGTGCGTTTGCGATTTCTCGGCATTTTCTATAAAGAAAAATTAAAATGGGGTTCAGTTAACTCGAAGACACATTGCAGTTCTTCATGCAGGTTCCCCGAGAACCCCCTACTTTCTTGCACTTTCGCTTTGTACTGGCTTGGTAATGAAATACTAATATTAATAGATATAAACTTAAACTTACACTTCCACAAATTACTCTTACAATAAAAAAATTATGTAGCAAAAAACAATTACTCTTACCTGTCAATCGTTTTTATTTCGTGGAACTAACACGACCTTTGCTACGTCAACCATACTAACAGTGCCAATCATAGGGACTCCAAAGAAGATATTGGTGGGAAATTCAAACAAGCAAAATTAGTTTAAATCCAATGGTCCAGTCAACCCCACGGTACAGTTAACCCCGAACTCCCCTACTCCACCCTTCTTTTGTTTTTATAGTCTTGTTACTTTCCAATTTCGCCTGGTATACGAAATTTTATTCATGCATTGTCTCAACCCGCTGTTAGTGGTTATCAATAAACAACTTGGAAACGCTTTTGATTAGTCTTGTATCGTACGAGCCTTTCTCATTTCCTCTCAGAAAATTGTTCAAAGAACACCATTATCGTCCGTAATTCATATCATGGTCCTTTGGGCGGTACTCAAATTCGGATATTTGACGCCTCCTAAGGCCGGTCCTGCGCGGTCGCCCGAAATTATTAATGAAGGCCCAGACGGGCTCGTATGGCAAGGCCAGGTTAAGGCTGCGGTTACATAAGCCTATGCGCGCATTTGCCAGGTGCGATATTTCGGTCGGCGTTTGATTGCGAAATATTTACGTTCGTTTGTTTTGGTAGCCCCTAAGCGGAATCCCGAGTCGTCTGACCACGTGCGGCGTCGAAAGGGCATCGCGGTGCCGCTCGCCAAGGCTTTAATGAGAAGCCGGGTCAGTGTGTCAACTAATGCGTCAAATATCTGCACCAAGGTCTGAAAACAGACTTTTACATCGCCATACGAGTGCATTGGAGTAATGTATTCTGGGCGACGACACTCGTGGTTTTGCTAGACTTTCGGGTCCCAGTTTGCCGAGAACTTTTATTGGCATTGTAAAGATTTTAAATATGAAAATAACTTGTGAGCAAACGAAAATGAAATCAAGCTTGGCTTTGAAATATTTGTTTTATGAATAATATGTTGGTAACACTAAGTCTGTATCAAATTGAGGTTAGCAGGTTAGGTTTTGCGTCAGTTTTGACACGGACTGACAGTCTCACCAACATATTATTCATAAAACAAATATTTCACAGCCAAGTTTGATTTAATTTTTGTTTGCTCACATGTTATTTGAAATTTATTGGCAATGGCAACAACTGGAAAACCTGCGTTAATGTGGCGAAAAACGTTCCTCATGCCGGGGACACACGACTTCGTCAGTACCACTTGAAGTAAGGAACGGTAAACAATGTTGATTTGATATTTCAGGTTCAATAAGTACTGGCATTGAACATGCTGCAGATAAAGAAATAACTGGGTTTTTAATTGACTTGACTAATTTGTGTCAAATGGGCAAGGCCAAGTAGTGATGTAAGTAGGTGGTATTAATTATTCAGTTGTTCTATTGTAGGTGCATTATCTAAAATTGAAAACCGTCGGTGACTTAAATGCCACTGTCGAGCTCTATATTTTGTTTATGATTTTCTTTTATTATCCCTTATGCTGAGATCATGTGTTTTATTTATGTCTAATAAAGGTCAAAATGGAAAGTTCCATATTTTCTATTTTTGTGTGATATATTGTGCCATGTCTTTCCAACGTAAGTTATTATTTTTACAGCCGTTGGTTTTGTTTCATACACTACCAGTGACAGCAGCAAACTACTCATTTAAGATTTTTTAATTCTAAAAGAAACATGTGCTTATTTTTCATCATTCTTCACATTTTTCATCATTCTTCACATTTTTCATCATTCTTCACATTTTATACTTAAACAAAGGACGAGTAATTTTTATTTCATGGATAAACTGTACCATAAGTGCTGCTTGCTTTCACGGACGCATTGGAGCCAGATCGAAGTAGCTCAGCTTTTCGACAGTTTTATAGACTGCAGCGGGGGGAGAGCGGTTGAGAAGGTAGGCCAAAGAGAGAATATTTTTACGTTGAACGGGAACCACTTTAGCGTTGGCTCAAGCATCAAGCAGCATACGTCTGAACCCGGCTGGGATAGCAGGCGTATCGAGTTTTTACATCCATTTACGATAAAGGAAGTATTGGATTCACCCCAAAAATTCGAAATTGAGTTTTAAACAAATCTTCACGTTTTAGAGTTCCCTGAACCTAAAAAACATATTTTTGTTCATTGGTCTGTCTGTGTGTGTCTATCTGTCTGTCTGTGAACAGAATATCTCGAAAACGAAAAACATTTTTTTTTCAAACCTTACATTTTCTTTTTTATTAACTTCTATATAAAATAGAACACCCGGTATATTATTACATTTTTCGGCTTAAAATTTTAGAGAAAATTTGTCTCTTCAACTAACGCTCTATTTTGTACGGTTTCTGTGGAGTTTGTAATTTTTGAAAATTTTTGACAAATGTTTAAATATTAAAAATCAAATTTTTGGCTAATTATAAGATCACTGTAAAAGGAAGTTGTGTGCGTGTATCACACCAGATTTTTTATTACAACTTTCGCAGGTATGGTGACTGACTAAGAAACGTCGCGCCCACGGGCATAAACACCTAGATTGTCGCACATCTAGCAATAATTGACATAAACGCATGCGTGCATCTATGTAACTCGAACAGTGGAGACGCATTTTTTTTTGGTCCGAATTACACATCTGCACGAAAAATGAACCCGAGAAGTTCAAATCAGTTCATCATCTTTTATTAGCCTGTAATGTTTGGTATATTTTCTCACTGATGCTAACTTTTGCCAGTCCATATGTGAAAATTTGTTGATTAATACTAAATTTTCTTTGACCAAAGATGTATTTTCAACTAAAGATAATAAGTAATTCAAAATTCAAACACCATGGGTATATTTCACCATATATTTGGATGAAAATCGTACGACACTCATTAATGACCAATAGAAAAATTAGTTCACGAGCCGTAACCAAGACAACAAACATTTCTTGGAATTTTTTTGTAGGTAGACATTTCTTCTTTTTAGGGTTTGTGTCGTTACGATTTTCTTACCGAATCTGCATTCGAGCATTAATTCATATCCGGAAATTATTATTCGTGCATTCCAACAACGTCCTAATTTGCCCTCGCGTCCCGCTCGAGCAAATGAATACGACGGAACGCACTCAAAAAAAAATCCGGAAGAAATTAATGCTCTTATGATATTATATGTGACAATTTTTTTGAATTTGGAAATATAAAATATAAATATATGAAGTTATTCGTTTCCTTTTGTTGTAATGAAATATTGTTTATACTATACTCGCAGTACTACCAACATGATAGCCGTACGATCGTCACTTTATTACTATGCTTTAAGAAACACAATTGCGGGTCTGTTATAATGTAAAATTGCAAAATTAAATATTTAATAAGTCATATTTGCAATCTATGCATAGCTGTATTGTTTTGAATGACACCTTGAAACGGAAATCTGTGTGTTTTACTAGTTACATATACCCAATTTGGGCATATGTTGCAATATTTAGATATACGCTTCTTTCGTCAGTTTATATGAATTTGAATAGATTTAACTTAGGCGCTAATATGCATGCATCCGGCCAAATCACGCCGCAGTTTTGCTTCTGAAGTTATTTTAACATAATGATCAGAGGCGTAGCTAGAGATCAACGGGCCCTGTATCAGAAATTGCCAAGTGCCCCCCCCCCCCCCCCCAACAGGGTATTATCAAATAAACTTATAAAGATACGAACTCAATTTTTATTTTTTTAACAAAACGAAATATAATTATAAAAACTAATAAAATTAAATAATAAAAAAAGTAAAATTTAATTACATATTACGTAAAAAGAGGGGTAAATCATAGTTTACAGTTCACATATATTTACATAAGTAAGCAACAAGTAAATGGTAAATAACAAGAAAAAAGGTTGAAGTAAATAATAATTATACAGAGTTACTCTCCGAACTTTTTTCTCCGCGAAAATGTTTATAAGACGTACCATATTTTTTCGATAGATAATATGGCTAAATCCGATAACCAAACACTTTCCGCCTATATAAACCTAAATTCTTAAATGTGACCAGAGCAAAAGTTTTCAAGTTCATTTATATATATTTTTTTTTAGAGCTTGAGTATATTCTTAGTTTACATTGTTGTATTTAGGAATCGTAATTTATTCTAGGGTTCAATTCCGATCCTCTTCATTGTTTTATGTGTGTTTAACGGGAAAATATATGTGTTGATTCGTGTAAACAAATTGGATTTTCTGTGAAAATTGTATGCCGTTGATTTTAGAACTCGAGTTGTCGGCCAGCTTCCTGTTTTGCGAAAACTTGTTTTATTGTTCTTTACAACTTGAAACTAACTATTGTATATTAATTCATTGTATATGGCGCAAAAACGATGATAAATTAATTTTGTAACCATAAAAAATTACATATATATTTCGGAAAATACTTTGAAGTTGTTTTAGCTAATAAATATAACTTGAGAGTAATTGCTACTTGACGATAGTGGGACGGAACCTGCAAATATGTAACTTTAAAGTTGTGACTACCACAAGCTTCCTCTTCAAATTCCCCATTACCACTTCTAGGTTCCACATGAAACTTTAACTCTATGTAGTTTTTAATTTAAGACACGCACTTTATAGTAACCGAGCACAGTACCGTTCTGTTTTGGAGATAACAGAAACGATATTAACACTACTAAATATTACCTCCACGACTGTAAATAGTAAAGGTCTCCAGAACATCGTGGCAACTCTCAAAACTCCTTAAAAGTAGTTGCAGCCGCCTTTCAGTAGCAAGAATTAGTCACCGCTACCATCGTGTCATCTTAAAGTTTGTAAACTGTCCCAAAGGTCGCTACGATATTTCAGTCTACGTACAAGTCATATACAACTACAAAGTAACCACAGTGGTAAAAACTACGTGGCAGCAACTAGCGATTCGTCAAATAAAGTTATTTATACATCAAATTTACGGTTTTAGTGGCAGTTACGTAAAAGTTACTCATTTTTGTCTCAGTTACGGGTAGTTTGGTGCTGCTAGTTGAGATATATCAAACTTATAACTTTATAACCTACAAAGTCGTAAAAATGTTCTTATCGCAAGGGCGTTGCTGTATTCGAGGCCTGAATAGCTAGCTGGCTACAATCCCATTTTCTAAATTAAAAATTACAAATTATGCAAATTTCATGGGAAAAATTCAACTTGACATTCCAACAGATACTAAAACAATTTTCAGATAGTAAGACTTACATCTGTAACACACATGCCTGTTATAAACTGTATGAAATAGATAAAGACAGCTAATGTAATTGTACAACAAAACACCTTTTCACTGCGCTCCTTGACTTGTGAATTAAGACCTGGCCCGACCTAATTAAAAAACAAGGCTAAGTAACTACACAACTAAACCATGCTAATTAAACAAATTTAAATTGTATTTTATAAAATTTATAACTATGCTTATCCAGTTGTTTCTTAACAATACGCTTCCAACGCTTTTGTTTGTCAAACCACAAACTAAAATTGTAGAGCGTAGTATATTTAACATTTGCATAGCAATATGGAAGAAAAACGTTAACAATTCTATACTAGTTGAAACAACTTAAGTAGGTTAAGTTTAAAGTCGCAGTTCTACTTTTGTAAGTTTTTCCTCCTTTCAAGAAATCATTGCACAGAATCATAATTACAGGTATTACTCTCATATAGTAAATTAACTACAATAACCAGGTACAGTAGCTTTTTCTGAATGATCCTAATCCTTCAGTGTCATCGTAAATAATCAATATCATACAAAACTATAGATAATAATTAATCTGTTTAAAAGCTGTGCAAACTGTAAGACATTGTACAGACAAATCGAAACTATGTTTAGTAGCTTTCTACAAAAAAAATCATTTTTAAACTTCAGAAGCAAGCGAAAAACTCAACAAACATCGTAGTCAGATTTTATGAATTATTTTTTGAAAATTGTCAGAGGATATGAACAAATACACAGCCATTTGTTATTGTTGAAATTCGATATGCTGCAGAAATATCAATTCGATTGCATATCTTACATAACTGTGAAAGTAAAAACTGCATTTTATTTGTAAATGTTCTCTCAAGGAGAGAGTAACCGAAAGTGAACATCCATCATTTACATTTTTACGCCTTTGTTAAATACTCTGGCCTTTATACTGAATAAAAACCGCAAGGTGGTATTTTACAAAAACTACAGCCACAGTAAAAAAATTAAATATTAATTTAAACAATTAAATTGAGGCTTGAACGCCTCACAAAAAAAGGCTTCAGATTCAGTGTATTAAAATTTAATGACTGGTTTACATATGCACAATGCAAATGTCTGTTTTCCCACGGTGTTTCAAAAGTGGATAACCTCCAAATTTATGCCGCGTACTTTACATTCAACATTTCTCCAAAAGCATTCTGTTTACGATGTACATCAAAGCTGATAATGTAGATTGAAAGGTATTAAAATGCTGTTCAAAATGCCGTTTAAAAGTTAAAATAAATTTAAAAATTCCCAACTTTAACGGACATGAAAAACTGAAACCCAATTAATTATATTAGACCGATGTGAAGGACCAAATGTTTTGGAAATTGTTATTTGTACACAATTAATTATGCCTAAAAGCACGATTTTCAAGTGGGCCTTGAATGGGTCTAAATGTGCTGCAAAATTACCAACATTTACAATATGTTAACTAAAATTGAAAATAAATGTGAATAGTAAATGAGAATGTATTTAAGAGTAAGTTCCAATACTCCCAACAAAAAATTCTATAATGCTACCATCTACCACTAACCATTTCACAACGTGGATGTTGTCCCATTAACGATTTAACAACGCTGAGCAGTTAAATGTCATTGGACATATTTTAACAATGATGCATGCAGCATTGCTCACAATGTTTTACTTTCTCTTCTCTTCCACATACGAGGTGCGTTAAGATATTAGATAACAATATTATCTCACGAGAAATAAACCCTAAGGCGGCTCACTTTTTAAGGTTGATGTAAAAATTGGAGTGCATTTGTTAAACCATAAAGCGCTTTTCCACGACCTCGAAATGATTTTCTTAAAAAAATTTAACCAAATGGTTGAGAAAATAAAATTACCATTAACTGAGGCACATCAGCGATTTTGATTTACACTGTGTTAAACGGTAGTTCTTACCTCCGATTGCAGATGGCGTGTGGTGTAATTAGTGTTTGGTGTGTATTATTTCTTAGAGCTCTGAAGAAAAAGTAATACATACTAGTTTCTTGCGACTTCTGCCTGGATATGAACGGTCACGACACGTATAATATAAATAATAACAATGTTAGTTGCAAGCAAAATGTAAAAGTAAAAAAAGCAACTTGAAGATAAGTAGTAAACATAACAGTAGTATAGTTGATCATTACATTTTCAACATCCTAGTCGACGCAGATTTAATTTTCAACCATGGCAAAAGTGGTAAAACATGTCGGTCAAACTCAACAAAAAAAGGGTAAGTACTTATGCCGACTTTCATCTAGCGGCAAGTACTTATGCCGACTTTCATCTAGCGGCCACCTTTGTCATTGTTACATCTATTTCAAGCTACGATCACGTATGCAAGGAACTCCTGAAACATGCATAGGTGGAGGGTGTCCGTCCTGGTTGTTCAGGGCATCCCCGATTTGTTATTCCATCCGAAGGTTGTCTGGCAGAGGTGGGCGGCAGTCGATATAGATGAAAAGTTTACTTTCTCGGCGATCCCGATTTGTCACTCGCGCATGAGGAAGCAAATTACCATTCCGAAGTTATCACGCTCGAAATTACTCCGCGTCACAAATCGGCATTGTCAGTTTGGGAAGATCCGCTTTCTTCTATTTGCATACAGTAACTAGAAATCGGTAGATGTCGCCGCACCTGTGCACGGGCTGATCGCGGGCATTGAAACCGTGCTAAGCAGCAGCTTAAATTTAGTCCTCTATAATTACTTTCAAACAGTGTTTCTCAAACTGTTTTGCAAAACCCCGGGGGTTCATGGGAGAATTATTGCGCTGAAATACTAAGAAAAACACATCCGCAAATGCCTAGGATTACTGGCGGAAATTATCAAAACTAAGCGCGAGTTGTTCGGGAAATTACCGGAAACTCCCGACATTGTGCGTACAACTTCCGAGAACCCCCGACAACGCGCGAAATAATCCATTCGGGATTTCAGGATCTAGATAAAGAGAGCCAAGGAATTAACATATCCTCAGATACCCACAAGACTTGGCAGAAGATCGTCAAAAACAGGTGTCAATTGTTCGGGAAATTACGGGAAACTACCGACGTTGCGCGTAGAAGTTCCAAGAAACCCCGACACCGCCCGAAATAATTCAATATTCTTGCGTTTGTAACTTTGGGAGCTGGATGAAAAAAGCAAAGGGGTATTACATATACGTCCTCAAATACCTACGATACCTGGCGCGAGTTGCTCCCAAAATTTCCGTAAGCTCCCGACGTTGCGCGTAGCACTTCCGGCAACTCCCGACACAGTGCGAGATAATTCGAAATTCTTGCGTTAGGGATTCAAGAAGCTAGATGAAATTAGCACGAATATAATAAAGTATAAAATCCCACGGTGCTCGATAGTTCTGCTAGACTGATTAGTCCGTAGCTGTGAATATAGTGATGTAGCTAACTACCGTAAAACAAAGAAAATTACATAGCGGAGAACAGTAAGAATTTCAATAAAAAGTAACAAACAAGTGATTTAGTAGGGAATGCAAAATAATGATGGAACCATATAAGCTGCCGGATGAAAATATACATGCAGATACGAGGTATATCAGAAATAAGAGAACTATAAAAAGAAGAGCGTTGTGGAAACAACGGAAGGAACGGAAAATATAATTATACATGTTACAAGGTAAAAGTATAAAAAAATGTGTCGGAACCAGAACAACACACTACGAGAATAAAAGGAAGGTAGATAGTGGGCAATGAGAAAGTGACAAAATTAAGAGATTACCAAGGGCCATTGACCACCTTACAATTTTTATTACACTCTCTATAAAAGTTTAACTTCATATAATATAAACAAAATGATAGTAATGCAGTTACATAAAGTAGTAGCGAGACTAGCTATTTGCATATGGACATGAAAGCTCACAGATAAATCTATGAGGAAATTGTCAGTATAAGAAAGCAAACTCATGTAACGAATCTGCGTGGGAATACAAACAGATGAGGAGTTGAAAAAAAAGGACTAATGAAGAGATTGCCTATACAAAGATATGACGGCCTAAAACGTTTTCTTTTCGTAAAATTTTAAAATTCTTTTGTAAATTAACATTTAGTAGGTTCCAAAGCTCCATTCTTTCAAATACGTATAGCGATGCTGTATCCGTGGGATTAGGTTACTATTTATTGTTTACAACTTTTTGCTTGTTTGACCATAGTGAAATCATTTTAAGTAGCGACGAAGTGGTCACTTTAATTCCTTATAAATGTGCTTCGTTCTCCAAAGGATTCTGAGATAATCATTGCGTATAAAGACATTTATATTAGGGATTAGCTGTTTGCACGCGGCAACTTAGTAAGTGTCATTTCGCTAATAACTTTCTGGATTGTTTTCAAAATACAACAATGATGTAATCATTAACTTGAATCTAAACTATGCTATTTTCCAAATTTCTTTGAATTTATAAATTTGGCGTTAATTATGTGTAACCGAAAATTTTAAAAATATTATTTGATTCCGAGTACTATATTCGTTAAAGCCTTGATACTTATACTTTTACTTAGGATATCTTCTTTTATGTGATCCATCGATACCTTCTCGCCTTCAACGGTAAGCGGGATCAATTTGAACTGCTGGTTAGACCGAAATTATTATTATCAAAAGACGGCAACTGGCGCCCATTTTGTTTCTGTTTAGAAGCTATAAGAGTAATTTATTTAATCCAGCCAGCATACGTGGAAACAAAAAACCAGTAACCTACTTCATGAATAACGAGAGTTATATGGAAAAAGTACGAAATACCAAACGAATAGAAAGAATTAGTCCATTTCGTAAAACATGGGTTACACTTTTTTGCTCAAATTCTACAGGAATATATTAACTAATTGGCTAAATATACGTACTACGACAGTTCTACGAGACTATCAAGGACCATTGACCACACCACAATTTTTGCTACACTCTTTATAAAAGTTTAATTTTGACCATATGACCAAAGCAGTCGGTGTCTAAGGTACCTGGTATTCTGCACACCTAGACCTTGTCCATTAACAAACAAACAAACAAACAAACTTCAAATATAAACAAATTGATAGTAGTACAGTTATACATAAAGTAGTAGCGAGACTAGCTATTGTATAAATGCATATGGATATAAAATCTCACAGATAAATCTAGGAGAAAATTGTCAGTATACGAAAGAAAAGGCCTGTAACGAATCTACGAGGGAATACATACAGATCTGTCGAGCTGTAAACAAGGGGCTAATGAAGATGTGGCCTATATAAAAATGTGACGGTTAAAATGTTTTTCTTCTCGCGCTTTTTTTAAATTCTTTAGTAAATTAACATTTTAGTAGGTTCCAAAGCTCCATTCTTTCGAATATAGCCATGCTGTGCCCGTGGATCACAGTACTATTTATTGTTTACGACTTTTTGCTTGCTTGATCATAGTGAAATCATTTTAAGTAGTATGGAAGTGATCATTTTAATTACTTATAAATGTGCTTCGTTCTCGGGAGGCTTCTGCGATACACGTTGCGTAACGCGATTTATATTAGAGATTAACTTTTTGCGGCACACGTTGCGTAACGCGATTTATATTAGAGATTAACTTTTTGCGGCAACTTAGTAAGTGGTAATTTCGCTAATAATAACTTTCTGGGTTTTTAATCTAACGAACCCAGCGTGATGTAATCACTAATGTGAATCTAAACTGTGCTATAACTTTCAAATTCTTTTGCATTTATGAATTTGGCGTTAATTATGTCACCGACAATTTAAACATTTATATTTTATCCATCTCGTTGTACCTTCCGGGTATTATATTCATGAAAGCCTTGGTACTTACAATTTCACTTAGAGAAGCTTCGTTTTTTTAAGGTTAGGGTTGTGTGAGAAATATGCCTTTCGTAATCGCAAGATGGCAACTAGCGACCATTTTGTTACTGTTTAGAAGCTATAAGAGTCATTTATTTAATCCGACCCATGACCACCGCCGACGTAAATCTTGAGTTAGTCTGGGCTGTGTATCTATCCAAAAGTTGCATTGTGAAAGACGTGGAGAAAGATTTATGTCTGCAACTGCGAATACGAAAAATAGCTAATTGTTATGCAGCAAGCTAAGTCTCTTGAACGAACTGCAGTGCTAAGAAAGGATAGGAAGAAGACACAGATTCGAAACGAAACATTATGATGAAGTTATAAACCAACTGATGATACAAGGTACTTTCATAACGAATACTAACGGGGAACTACATGACGAATCGTATTAATGAAAATGCCATGGCCATTGAACAACTAAAATTTCCCAACAAGCAGCAGTTATTTCGGCCAGATTATTACAAGATACTGTCCATAGTATAGGCCCTAGGGGGTATGATTCTACCTCTTGAAGAACAAACATGTGTTTGTATTAAAAAGCGTGGAAAATTAATGCTTCTTCCAGCTTTGGTGACTCTAATAACTCTATATTAAAATCATTTAATTAGTCCCTCTAAATAGATATTGTCTCGAGATCGAGAATGGATATTTGTATGAAAACTTTGAGAACCACTGCTCTGCAACGACTAAGTGAAAGTGAACCTATGATTCAGCCACCGGAGATGCAGTTGCTGGCTGCGTCTACAATTATTCAGGTACCTTATCTCGCTTTCTATTGTTTCTTGATACAATAAGCCGCTCAGCGGGTACGAAATACTTCCAAGTGCTTAAGTGACGGAGCAGTTATCTCTGTAGCCGCTATTTAGTGTAATGTAAAAGCGAGTCATAACATGGTAACGCTGACTTGTCCTTCCTGTTGTTCATTTAAAGCAGTTTTTCAGTTCCAGCAACAGAACATTAATTTCCCTGATAACCTGATTAAGCGCTTTGTCAATTACAAATGAACATGAATCCGCTGACGTACACACCGGGTTCATCGCGTCTGCAGTAGTCATGACGCTGCCATAGCAACCACGCTATATACAATATTGTAACAGCATTCAAAGCAATGCGATGGATAGAATGTGCCAACAGGTTGTGATAGGCAAAGAATTATTTAGGGTAGAACATTTAGTAAGTCAAAATCGATAGAAGGAGCTCCACACGTACGGAAACGTTTCTGACAACCAAAAAAGGGTTACGATTAAAGCTGTTATCGCATCAGACGTAATCACATACCCTGTAGTTTTGATATGCATTGATTTCAGTTCAAAATGTAACACTTTATGAGATAATGTCTGACCTCAGAGATCAAGTGACGCGCGAATCCATTAAATTTATGGAAAATTCCCGCATAAAACGCAAAGAAATTGCAGACACGTTTCAAACCCCATCTTGAACTGACAAAAGCGAGCGCAAGATAAGTATTCGGAAACCTGACTGCGCATCAAAAACAGTATCGTCCAATGTAGTGGCTGCAATTCAACTGTTATTACCATGAACCCGTACACAACGTAATTGCTACCTCTTTCCTAACTAGAAAACGACGTTCATGACGACGACGAATAGGAATTATAGCGCTAGTAGCTGGCGAACATTCGCATAGAAAACTATCAGAACTCTGCCATTCTGTTGTCAACACGTCACAAATTATGTATTTTGTGTATACATTGATTTATGATGTGTATGTTTTTGTGGAAAACGACCACTGAAACATACAGTAGGCGAGTATATTTACACTACCTGATGTGATACTTCAATTACATGAGGTCACACACAACTACCTGCGTCTCCGCCGTAAATGATTTAATTAAGAATCACTCACCATGTGATCTGTAGGCTAGCAGACCAAGTGTTGTAAATATTCATTAACATCTATGACTGGGCGGAATAGAACTCAAAAAAGAACAGGACACTAGACTGTTGCTACGTGCTCTTGGAGCATCGATCGAGATACCAATAATTCCTCATTATTGGAAAGCATATTCACCATTAAGTCGCTGATGTTTAATTGTACGTAGAAGCTGTGTGACTCTGAAAGTACCATTCTCATGAAGTTCTGCGATTTTGACGAAGTAAAATAAGGCTAATGATTCTTACACCGTTCTTATCTTTGTAAAGCATATTCGGAATGAAGTCACTGAATGTTGCTTGGAATTCTTGAAACTGTGTCGTTCTAGAACTACATACTATCATGAAGTGATTGCTACTCGTTCCTCGAACGGGGCACTAGTGCTTCCTACAGCTTTCTCATTGCTGGAGAACATAATCAGGACTACACTCCAGATTACCTGCAGTTCTGGGAGCTGTGTGGCTCTAAAACAACTACCACCACGAGGTTCTGCGAATTTAATGAAATAAGACTAGGTCAATGATGGTTGCTTGTGGCAGTATAGCTCTAAAACAGCTGATATCATGAGCTTCCACTGCTCTAACGAACTAAAACGGCCATCCTACAGCCTCTATCTAAATACTAGTGATTCCAGCCGCTTTCTCATTTTGAGAAAACACAATCAAGACTAAATCCCTCAAGATTACATGTAGTTCATCGAGCTGTGTGGCTCTAAAACAACTACATGACGAGGTTATGCAACTTTAATGAAGTAAAATATTTACCTTACAGACGCGATCGGGATACGCAGTATAACATTCACCATACAGCCTCTATCGGGATACCAGTAATTCATACAGCTTTCTCATTCTGGGAAAGTATAATCAAGACTAAGTCACACAAGATTATCTATAGTTCATAGAGCTGTGTGGCTCTAAAACCACTACATCACGAGGTTCTGCGACTTTAATGAAGTAAAATATTCACCTTAGACACGCGATCGGGATAATAGTGATTCCTACAGCTCTCACATTTTTGAAAAGCATGTTCAGAACTAAGTCACTGATGATTGCTTGTAGTTGAGAGAGCTCTGTGGCAATGCTGCTCTAAAACAGCTGCCATCAAGAGGTTTCACGACTTTAACGAAGTAAAACATTCACTCTACAGCCTCGATCGGGATACTAGTAATTCATACAGCTTTCTCATTCTGGGAAAGCATAATCAAGATTAAGTCACTTGAGATTATCTGTAGTTCATAGAGCTGTGTGGTTCTAAAACCACGACATCAGAGGTCCTGCGACTTTAATGAAGTAAAATATTCACCTTACAGACGCAATCAGGATACTAGTGATTCCTCTAGCTCTCTCATTTTTGAAAAGCATGTTCAGAACGAAGTCACTGATAATTGTTCGTAGTTCAGAGAGCTGTGTGGCAATGTTGCTCTAAGACAGCTGCTATCAAGAGGTTCCACGACTTTAACGAAGTAAAATATTCATTCTATATACTCGATTCGGATACTATTGATTCCTGCAGCTTTCTCATTCTGGGAAAGCATAAGCAAGGCTAAGTCACATAAGATTATCGGTAGTTCATAGAGCTGTGTGGTTCTAAAACAACTACATCGCGAGGTTCTGCGACTTTAATGAAGTAAAATATTCACCTTACAGACGCGATCGGGATTCTAGTGACTCCTACAGCTCTCTCAGTATTGAAAAGCATGTTCAGAACGAAGTCACTTATGATTATTTGTAGTTCAGAAAGCTGTGTAGCAATGTAGCTCTAAGACAGCTGCTATCAAGAGGTTCCGCGGCTTTAACGAAGTAAAACATTCGCTTTACAACCTCGATCCGGATACTAGTGATTCATATAGCATTCCCATTCTGGGAAAGCATAATCAAGACTAAGTCACACAAGATTATTTGTAGTTCATAGAGCTGTGTGGCTCTAAAACAACTACATCGCGAGGTTCTGCGACTTTAATGAAGTAAAATATTCACCTTACACACGCAATCGGGATACTAGTGATTTATACAACTCTCTCAGTATTGAAAAAAAAATTCAGAACGAAGTCACTGATGATTATTTGTAGTTCAGAGAGCTGTGTGGCAATGTTGCTCTAAGACAGTTGTTATCAAATGATTCCACGGCTTTAACGAAGTAGAACATTCACGCTACAGCCTCGATCCAGATACTAGTAATTCATACAGCTCTCTTATTCTGGGAAAGCATAATCAAGATTAAGTCACACGAGATTATCTGTAGTTCATAGAGCTGTGTGTGGCGCTAAAACCACGACATCACGAAGTCCTGCGACTTTAATGAAGTAAAATATTCACCTTACAGACGCGATCGGGATACTAGTAATTCCTACAGCTCTCTCATTTTTTAAAAGCATGTTCAGAACTAAGTCACTGCTGATTGCTTGTAGATGAGAGAGTTTGTGGCAATGCTACTCGAAAACAACTGCTATCAAGAGGTTCCACGACTTTAACGAAGTAAAACATTCACTCTACAGCCTCGATCGGGATACTAGTAATTCATACAGCTTTCTCATTCTGGGAAAGCATAATCAAGGTTAAGTCACACAAGATTATCTGTAGTTCATAGAGCTGTGTGGCTCTACAACAACTACATCAGAAGGTTCTGCGACTTTAATGAAGTAAAATATTCATCTTACAGACGCGACCCGGATACTAGTTATTCCTGCAGCTTTCTCATTGTTGGAAAACATGTTTAGGACAAGTCACTAATGGTTGCTTGTAGTTCAGACAGTTATGTGGCTCTAAAACCACTACAGCCTCGATCGGAATAATGACTATGTTCTCATTTTTGAAATTCAAGATCATGCCACTGAAGACTGCTTATAGTTCTAAAACAATTATGTACTACCATGAGGTTTTGCGACTTTACCGAAGCAAGATATTCAACTCACAACCTCGAAAGGTATACTTGTAGTTCTTGAAGACGAGCGGCTCTAATACAACTACCACCATTCGGTTGTCCGACTTTAATGAAGTACGACATTCACACTACAACCTCGAATGGGATACTGATGCTTAGTATATCTTTCTCATTTTTTGGAAAGCATTTTCAGGTGTAAGTCACTAATGTTTTCTGGTAATTAAGAAAGCTGTGTGGCTCTAAAACAACTACTATCAGGGAATCAGAGAGACTTTGAAGAAATAATTTACCCTGTAGCCTCAAACAGGATACCAATGATCCTTACAGCTTCCCCATACTTGGAAATCATATGCAGTATTAAATCACTAAAGTTATTTGTAGTTCTGGAAGCTGTGTTGTTCTAATGTTCTAAAACGATTACTATCAGGAACTTCTGTAACTTTAACCCTACAGCCTCGTTCGGGCTATGATTTCTCCATCTTTCTAATTTTTGGAAAGCATATTCAGGATTAAGTCACTTTGGTGTTTTGAAGCTGTATGGTTCTAAAATAGCTGGTATCATAGGGTTTAACGACTTTAACGAAGTAAAAGATGTACTCTACAGCTTCGATCGAGATACTAGTGATTCCTACAGCTATCATATTTATTATTTTTGGAAATCTGGAATAAGTCACGCAAGATTGCGTGTAGTTCTTGAAGCTGTGTAGCTCTAAAAGTACGACCATCTTGAGGTCCTCCGACTTGGGCGAAAAAAAGTCATTCACCCTACAACCTCGATCGGAACACTAGTGATTCCTACGGATTTCGCTTTTTTGGAAAACTTATTCCCGACTAATTCACTTAAGGTTGCTTGTAATTCTTGGAGCCGTGTGGTTTTAAAACAAATGCTATCATGATGCTCCACGACTTTAACGAAGTAAAACATTCACTTCACAGCCTCGATCGGAATACTAGTGATTGCTACAGCTATCTCAGTGTTGAAAAGCGTATTCCGGACTAAGTCACTGAAAATTGCTGTAGTTCTTAAGCTATGTAGCTCTAAAACAACTACCACCATTAGGTTCTGCGACTTTAATTAAGTTAACATTTACTCTGCAACCTCTAATGGAATACTAATGATGATGATTATATTATACCTTCTTCATTCTTGGCACTGATGATTGCTGTTAGAGTTGCGTAGCTCTAAACAGCTACTATCATGAGGTTATGGAATCAACGAAGTAACATTTCACCCTACGCACTTGATGGGAATACTAATGATTCTTTATTATTTTTTAAAACATATGCCATATGAAGGACTCAGTCGCCCAACGCTATTTCTAGTTCATGAAGCTGTGCGACTCTAAAACTACTACTGTCATAGGATACTGAGACTTGAACGAAATAAGACATTCACCCTACAGCCTCAATCAGGCTAATGATCCTTACACCTTTCTCATTTTTGGAAAAGATATTCGGGATAAGTAATTGAATGTTGCCTGTGTTCGTGAAGCTGTGCTGTTCTAAAACAACTAATACCAGGAAGCTCGACGACTTTAAAGAAGTAATTCACTCTACAACTTCAATCAGGACACCAATAATTCTTACATCTTCCCCATTCTTGGAAAGCATATGCAGTGCTAAATCACTGAAGTTACTTGTAGTTCTTGAATTTCTGTATTCTAATGATCTAAAGCAATTACTATCATGATATTCTGTGACTCACACGAAGTAACATATTAACACTAGGGCTTTTATCTATCTAATGATAACTATATCTTTCTAATGTTTGGAAAGTATATTCGGAATTAAGTCACTAAAGATTGTTGGTATTCTTGAAGCAGTGGAGTTCCACGACTTTAACGATGTAAAAAATGTATTCTATAACCTAGATCGGGTTATAGTGATTCCTACAACTGTCTTATTTGTTATTTTTGGAAAGCATATTCAAAACTAAGTCAGTGAAGATTGCTTGTAATTCTTAGAGCTGTGTAGATTTAAAAGCGACTTTAACAAAGCAAGATACTTACCCCACAACCTCACACAGGATACTAGTGATTCATACAGCTTTCCCATTTTTGGAAAGCATACTCTAAAACAACTACTGCAATGAGTCTCAGAGACTTTATAGAAGTAAGACATTCAATCTACAGCCTCGACCAGGATATCGGTGATTGTTAAAGTTATTGGAAATCATAATTCAGAAATTGGCTGTAGTCATTGACTCTAAAAGTACTACTATCATTAGGATCCGCGACTTTAACAAAGTAAGACATTCACCCTCGAGACTATGAGAATTCTAATGATTCTTATATCTACCCCACTCTTAGAAAACATTCAGATTCAGGACTAAGTCACTAAAGGTTGCTTTAGTTTTTGTACTTGTGTGACTTTAAAACAACTACTACCATGAGGTTCTGCAACTTTATCGAAGCAAGACATTCATTCTACAGCTTCAATCAAGATACAAGTGATTCTTACATCCTCCCCATTCTTGGAAAGCATATTCAGGACTAAGTCATTAAATGAGTTCTAGGAGCTATGCGGCTCAAACACACCTGCCACCATGAGGTTCTGCGACTTAAAACGAAGTAAGCCTACAGTCACCCGTCAGCCTCGTACGGAATATTACTGATTATTACAACTCAGAACTCACTCTCTCATTCTGGAAAGCATATTCAGGCCTAGGTCACTGAAAGTTGTAGGAGACATCCACCATTTTATAGACGAAGCTTTAGAAGATTTAGAAAAGCTAATTGACGACACTACACACGTACAGTTCCCCAAAAGGCTTGATAGGTTTGGACTGAATCATCCTTGATTCATCATCACTTGTCAAAGATTAAAATTTTAATCGTTCCGAAGTAAGTTTCGGGGTCAAATATAGAAAGAAATGCGGAGTAGTTAGGTCGAAGCCTTGTCACGAACTCCTAGAATACATCTGATGAAATATGAAGACAGAATGCGGCAGACGTTAAGGATACGCCTTCTCCGACCTCACAACGTTAATTAGCAGGTATGCTATTACGAGCAAGTTTGGGAATAAAACTTCAATTCATACACGAGCTGTACCTAGTTATAAACTGTCGAAAAAACCTTGACGGCCTACATGCTTTTCGTACATGACAGCTGATGCGCAAGGAGAAAAATATTTACCTACTTTAAATATTGTTTCGACCATGCCCAACATTTAAATATTTTGGTATAAAAACCAGTTCCTGTTATTATAATTAGATTTGCAAATTGAAAATCGGACCTTCTCGCGCAGTTCTCGGCTGTTAAGCATCAGCGAATTGCCAATGCCAAGTTAAAAGCGCACTGTTATCATTGTTTAGATTACCTTGGACAATATTTTTGTTTAATATAGGTTTTACGACCGAATGCGGCCATGGTGGAGGACGCCGAATAATAGCTACTTGCACCGAAACGATGTAAGCACTTAATTTAAATAATACGTGATGGAAAATGACTGACGGGTGAAATAACAGCTTGCGTGATATACAATTTTTCTTCTACAAAGTTGCTCCCACTTAGCAACCGGGTATTGAGGTTAAGAGTTTTCCGTACATCCAATTTTGCTTGCTTTCAAATTAACATGGATTTTGGTTCCTTCCAACGTAATTTTAATCTGAAAATGTCGATGACGGTGCTTGGTGGGCGTGTGTGTATGTGCGTACATGCAAGACTTATGACAAATTTTAATACTAGAGAGATTTACGACAAAATTGTTTTGTAGACTAAACAGTTCATCAGATTAAACGTCCACTAAAGCGAACATGACCTCCTTAGGCTAGACAATTTCTCGTACGTGTAGTTTGTAATATAGCAAAAAAATTACGTGTGAACCACAACTAGAGAATAGCATTCAACAACCATCCTTAAGAAGTATTTCAGAAACCAATTTAGGACCTAGTTATAGAAAACTGGCGCTTTTGCATTGAAAATTACTTTTTCTAGTGTCAATCTAAACAGCTCTGATGTTTTCACACCGCCGTCACGATGTGCCTTGCTAATTAAGGCAATAATAAATACAGTTTACTGTTACAGCCCGATAAAAGAACCGGTATTTATTTTATGGGACACGAAGTTACCACAAAACTAAAAATGTTGCGAATTCCCAAGTATTGAAATATATCTCATATGACACGTGCCACACGAATAAATGCCGTTTGACATTTACTGTTGATTTTTAGCTTTACAGTAGATCTCTATAACAAACTACAGAATCGTGTCACCATGTGCGAGTCTACTGCTACTTAGTGTCATCCCTTATTGCCCTAATCGCTGTCGTTGTACTTCTTATTTATATTTTATATTTTATCTGGGCTATTTAAAAGTTACAGAAAGATCTTAAAAAAGTGGCTACGTATGAGACCTTATTGCTGCATTAACGCTCATCAAGCTATTATAGTTTGCCTAAAATAACCTAACGGAATTCTAATTCGGCTACTTGGATTATTGTAACGATGCATTAGTAAACAGAAAACAATGTGAATGCGTCATAAGCCGAGTTAATTATTGGAAAAGGTGTTTGTTTCGATAGCAACAACCAAAAACTGCTAGCAATAATTCCAACACTAGTAGTGCCCAACTTGCCATAATAAAATTCTAAAAATTAAATATTGGAAGGAGCGGAGCAAGAATGTTTTATTCGATTATTCTTGCCCTAATTTCTACAAGAAGCAGCTCAAGGGTGTAAGATATTGCATTAGCAAAGAACGTATTAACTGATACGTCAAATAAGACTTCCATTTAAATTTAGCTTTGACCATGCCTTAATCTCTTTTTTGCTTTTCTTGTACAGCAAAACATGTAGGCTAAGTTTTCTTGAGTAAATTGTCGAACGCCGAATCTTGGGTGAACATTTAATCGTGAAACAGAACTGTAACAAACTTCAACTTCTTCGTGACAACGCTAGGCCACATATTGTCATTTTGACCAAAACTATACGCACCGAATGGAAATGGGAAACACTTCCACGTCTTATCTACACGGCGAATGTATCCACACGCGATTGTCGCCTTTTTAGACCACTGAAAGAAACTAATCTGTATTATATACAAATTCTGGCTCATATTTCGACTATCCTCGAATATTTGTCTACTTACAACATAATTCGAACCTACACAGTGAAAATCCTACTCAAGAAATTATTTCATTTTTTTTTACTAGAAGATATCTACAATCCACGCAGAAAGGTTGCCAAATATACTGTGCAAATATACGTTTCAATCTATAAATTGTGCGCAAATAAAAAATAAGGAACTTGTTTACTTACAACGGGATTAGGGTAACAGTCGACGCTTTATAGTATGTGCCTACTGCCTGCAATTTACATTTTCAGGTGCAAGTTTATGACGTCGTTGACGTTATTATGCGAGTTTTTACTGCAAGCACGGCAGTATTACCGGTAGCGTACTAAAAACGCTTTTATTAACGACAAAAAATCTAAAGCTACAAAAGAAACACATCCAGGGGTTTAATATTTGCATACACTGAAAAATATTTCAAGCGGCTTCGAAGTTCATAAGTTTGACTTTCAAATTCTATGGGATGGTAATTAAATTGTGTTTCAATAATTTCAATTAATAAAGCGTCCTAGTAATAATAATAATTTACAGTTTTACATTTTAAATCAAAAATATTAACACAACCCATTGTACTATTTCCCATTTTGATCAGAGGCTTAGCTAGAGATCAGCGGTTCCTATATCATAAACATAAATTTATATCATTATTATTTAAACAGTCCTATCAGCCGATTATTTTTTAAACATTTCTATCAGCCAATAGTAATAAGAAAAAATTTCAAATCGACCAATAGCATTAAAATTACACTGTCTATTTGCTAGTAGCATCAAAATTACACGGACTATTTGCTAGTAGCTGATTACAGCGACTATTTTTTCACAAACCATTCAAATCGTTCTTCTCCTGTAACACAACTAACTAAAAGTGGAGTAGGTGAGCATCAGTTGTTAAAAATAACAGGACACTCATCTGGAAGCTCCATCAAACCCTATCTACAACTTGGGACTGTTTAGAAAATAATCACGCCGAATTACATTCGTGGTAATAATTTTTTTAATCATTTTAACTAGATTAGCACTCATATTTGTTGCTATTAAGAAATCCCACGAGTAGACAAAGATTCGTGAATCTAGTTAAAATTATCAAAAAATTATCACCACTTATGTAATTGCTGTTGAATTTTTTTTTTTGAGAGGTTGAGTGCTGATGGGCCCCCCTGGCTCGTGAGCCCTGTATCATTGATACGGCAGATATAGCAGTAGCAATTCTAATCACTGTGTACAAATTCTTGCTTCGTGTGCCTAAAGCACGCCCTACACCCTACAATGAGTGATATATATAAACAGCACACGGTTTGTATTTTAAAACCCTTTTTACGTTTTCAATTTGTGTTTGTTATAATGATTTTGCGGTTTCGTTAAATGCAACTATATAAGCTGTATGTGCCTAAAACCAGCCCTGCACTGCCTCGCATTTTAAAATATTACAATCGAATGGCATTTAAAACCAGCAAAATTAAACAAACGTTGAATAAGAAATATTCGCATAATTTTGAAGTTCCCAATATGTCTGTTTTTGAGTTTTCAGTCCCGTATATGTGTCTAAATCGCACGTGCCTAAAGCCGACTCTCCACTGCCTCGTAAACCTTAAATTTTGCGTTTTAGTGGCAAGTAAATACAGCAAATTAAACTCAAAACTCGGTGCTTTTCTCTTTTTCGAAAACTATAATTTGTCTATGTTTGGGTCAGCGTTCAGTCACGTGCAATTCTATAAATTCTAAATGCAGTAATTACTGACCCGCACTACCTCGCAAAATTTAGAATTTTACATTCAACTGGCATTTTGAAAGAGCAAAATTGAACAAACGTCGAATAAGAAATATTGGCAGAATGTTGAAGTTCTCAAAATGTCTGTTTTTGAGTTTTCAACCCCGTATAAGTGTCTAAATCGCACGTGCCTAAGGCCGGCTCTCCACTGCCTCGTAAAACTTAAACGTCAAATTTTAGTGTATGTTTGTGCTTTTCTCCCTTTTGAAGTTTTTCCAATTTATCCACGGATTGGAAAGTCATCAGACCCTTTCATTTAAAAATGCAAATTAAACGAATCTAAAATAAGAAATTTCCCCAGAATGTTGAAATTTCGAATTTGTCTGTCTTCTACTTTTTTCACTCTTGTGTAATTTTCAAAATGGCAAGTGCCTAAGGCCGACCCTCCACTGAGTCGCAAAATTTAAATTTTACATTTGAATGGTATTTAAAAATAGCAAATTGAACTCATGTGGACCAAATAATGTGAAGAAAATGTGAACACGTGTACTTTTCTCTTTTTTCAAGTCTATGGCTTGGAAAGTTTTCAAATTGGTGCAATTAATGGCACTGAAGTACCACATATGAAAAAAAAGCTGAAAAGAAACTAATTTCCGGATATAGAAGTTTCCAAATGTGGAATTTGTACTTCTCTCCTATTCGAAGTCTATTATAATTGTTCTATGTCATTGTGAGTTTTCAGTTTTGTGAAACTGTATAAAATTCCATATGCCTAAAAGACCGGTCCTGTACTGTCTCGCAAAATTTTGAATTTTATATTCGAATGACATTTAAAAATAGCAAAATTAATGGAATGTTGGTAAGACTGACATCGTAACCAAATTTAGTTTATACTTTTTCTCTTTTTGAAGTCTCGAGTATGTCCATGGATTGGTCAGTTTTCCGACTCCATTTAAAACGGTAAAATAAACGAATGTTGAATAAGACGGTGTCAATAAGAGTTTTCACTCCCGTGCTTCGCGTAACTGTCAGTCAAAAGTAAGTACCTAAGGCCGGTCCTCCACTGCCTCGCAAGGTTTAATATTTTACATTCAAATAGTATTATGTAGAAATATAGCAAATTATTATTATTAATTTTTCTCCTTTTCGAAGTTTAAAATCTGTCTATAGATTAATTGGTATTGCATAAATTCCGTATGCCTAAAACCGGCCCTGCACTGCTTCCCAAAGTTTAAAATTTTACATTGGAGCGGCATTTAGAAATGCCAAAATTAAACGAATGTTGGTACGAAAAGAGCGAGTTTTCAGACTGTTTGTTGCATTTGAATTGCATTTAAAACCAGGGTTCGCCACAGTGGGCCCACGTGAAAAAACCCGCTCGAAAAACCCATTGAGTTTTTCGGTCCTGGATTCATTCCAAGGGACTAGTAAACTCACAACTTGGGTTAAACAATTTGAACAAAAAACCTCAACTTTTAGAATTTTATTACAAATTAGTAAAACACAATTAATTACTTTTAAGAATAATAGAACATTAGAAATATAATTAATGATTGTAAAAAACAGAATATTTGAGCAAGAACAATTAATTATTACTAGTCAATAGGGTGTGTATTAGTTGAGCGCAAATGTCTGTACACTTGCACTAGTTTTGTGGCTTTTTCCACGCCTAGGCGATTTCGAAGTTTACTCCAAACAAGTCCGAATGTAGAAA
Organism: Agriotes lineatus; assembly: GCA_940337035.1. Taxonomy (NCBI): domain Eukaryota; kingdom Metazoa; phylum Arthropoda; class Insecta; order Coleoptera; family Elateridae; genus Agriotes; species Agriotes lineatus. The sequence goes on along the minus strand of OW679200.1, from coordinate 51,737,827 downwards.
AGTATCGTTCAATGGAAGCTGAAGATGCCGGCGCCGAAGATAGACCTAAGAAAAAATCGCAAAAACCATGTGGCAAGGTTGACATTTTTTCGGTTCTTATTGCAACAAGTGTCCACCATTGAGGGGATGAAAACTGATTGATGACAGCATCCGTCATCAATGACCGATAAGCCCGGGAAGACGGGAAAAACCCGAAAGATCCCGAAAAAACCCGAAAAAAACCCCATGGGCCCAGTGGGTTGGGTTTTTCTGAAAAACCCCAGGTTTTTTCAAACCCTGTTTAAAACCGCCAATAAAACAAATGTTCAATAAGATACATATTGTCAAAATGTTGAAGGTCTCACTTTTTCTATCGTTTTAACTCTCCTGTAACTGTCAAAATTAGAAGTACCCTAAGGTCGGCCCTCTACCGCCTCATAAAGTTTAAAATTTTGCATTCGAATGCTATTTAAAAATAGCCTCATGTGGACTGTGATGTGAAAAAAATGTGAAATTTGTACTTGTTTGCATTTGAATTGCACTTAAGAACCGCAAATGAAACAAATGTTGATTATGAAGTATTTTCAGAATGTTCCCAAATGTGGACGTTTTTACTTTTCCTTTTCCACGCTTGGAAGTCTATTATAACTTTAAAATTCTATGTAGGTACGAAATTTTAACAAAATGTGGAAGTTTGCACTTTTCTTCCTTTTTAAGACTCCAATTTGTCGATACGTTCGCGAGTTTTCAGACTGTTACATTTGAATTGAGTTTTAATACCGCCAATATGGCAAATGTTAAATAAGATATGTATATTGCCAAAATATTGAAGTTCTCAATTTGTCTAGGTATCTTATGAGCAGACAAAAATGCCCATAATTAGAGTTGTTGTATTCCAGTGTGAAAAGTCATTTGGTTTTTTCATGAAAAAAGAAATTGCTTTTTATTTGGAAAGACCATTTTTATAAGTTATTATGTACTACAGTTAAATGATATCATTATTTTTTTAACTCGAGGGGCCATCTTTGAGTAAACATCATTGAGTCATTGTTCACGAGTATAAGCATTAGCAGTGGTTTTTACTATTATTTTAAAATCTCGCTGTGAACTGAAAAAACTTAAAAAATGAAAAGCCCGTAAGTTTCTTTCTAATAAAAACAGAAGAACATTTTTTTTCTATTTAGAACACTACCCACAATATGCATTAATATGTAACGTCAATATTAAATATGCACTCTAATAATGTAAAAATACGTACTTCATATAAGTTAAAACAAAAAATAAACACTTCAATTTTATAACATAAATACTTTCAGGAATGAATAATTATTCGCACAAAAACAACAACCGATATGGCACTCATAAACTTACAATGTAACAGATATTTTGAGTAGTAGTGAATAATAAATATAAATAAATTATTGCCAATAGCATACTTCATTTTTGAAATTCGTAGAATTCCATTTATAATACGGTTTCTTTACACAAGTTTGTCAAAATCTGAATTTTTTCTCAGCATATCTTGGAATTTTTGATATTTTTTTCTCTATTCTCGCTTTGCTAACTTTACTGAACTGTCGAGAGGTACATTTTTCTTGTAATTTTTCTAGCGTATCAGCAACTCAAGCAAAATTATACTTTACATAAACCATACGCAAGCAATAATACTTCGTCTTCAACAGTTTTCATACATTCTTCAATAAATATTTCGTAATATGCAATAAAACGAGGTCCTAGTGCACCAAGTAGTCAAAAATGCAAAAATATGCAATTTAGAATTTAAAATTCAAATTTCCTGCAAGCGGAAATGAAAAATTACAAAAAAAGTCGCGTGCTGCATATTAATACACAAAACATGCAAATGCATTTTTTAAACTCTCATAAAACTGTCAAAATTGCAAGTACCTAAGGTAGGCCCTCTACTGTCCGGTAAAATCGAAATCTTACATTCGAATGACATTTAAAAATAGCAAGTTAATTCATGTGGAACAAGTAACGTTAAAAAATGTGGAAATTAGTGCTGTTCTCCTTTCTAAAGTCTATAACTTGGAGATGGTTTGGTGTTTTGCATTTGATTTGCACTTACATACATATCCTGTGTTCCAAAAAAAACCTCATTCACAGCATGCCATGATCAAATTGAAGTTTGCCGTAACTTGATATATACCCATTGAAGCGAATGAACTAGTACCACAAGTCAGAGAGAACTAAATTACATCTTGACCTTGAACTATTTTCCTAAAAATATACAAAACGCTTAACAAAAACAATTTTTACTGACCGTTATGATTATTGCACTCGTGTTGTTGTGTACGTGCCATCTTATTTTCTTTTTTGCTTGATACAATTAAACTTAATGCAGTGTAAACTTTTACCGGTCACAGTGACAGTTGTTTTCATAAACAAAATGCAATCTGACATTGACCTAGAGACTTAAGCTAAGACATGACTAGGTTTTTTATTTTTCTTTCCAAGGCCTTCTCTAAATATTTTTTTTAACACGCGATATATAATCTGCAACCCATTATATCGTTTACACATTAAACGAAAAATGAAACAAATGTTGAATAGGAAATATTTCCAGAATGTTCAAGCTCCCTACTTCCTTATGCCTTAACGAGTTTTCACTCGTCCCTACACTGGCTGCGCGAAGATGTTTTCCACTTCTGGCAAAATTTAGTATCTTACAGTCGTATTTAAAACCCGTAAAGCTAGCAGATATTGAGTAAGAAATGTTATTACAACACACGGTTTTAATTTTCTGTAATTTTCTAATTCGTCGGTTTAGTACACAACTGCTTAGGTGACATGTGCCTAAGGCCGGCTCTCCACTGTTTTGCAAAATGTAGTTTCTTAAGATCAATTTCAAACCCGTAAATCGAGCAGATATGGAGTAAAACATTTTATTTAGAACACACGATTTTAATTTTATAAACTAGCTCCAATTTGTATATACATCAATTTTTCCGTTTCATACATACAGCTGCTGAAATCGCATGCGCCTAAGGTTCGCCCTACACTACTTTACAAGCGGAAAATTTTTGTTAAGTGAATGGCGCAAATTAAAGGAATGTTGCGTAAGACAATTTTAAACACGAAAAAGTTAGCATAGGCGATTTATTTTCCATAGGATTATAAGGAAATCGTTACTATTAAAACTAGGAAACTTCAAAGTTGCAAAAATATCAAAGGCACTTCAATTCTTACTGCATATAGGATTGTATTAATCTAACTTAAAAGTTGATTTAGAATCATTACTTTGTTCTGTGATAGTTAAAAAAACCAAGACGTCAAATTGAAATGGTAAAGGTTTCGTTTTTCAATTGTAGCTTGCAAACCAGGAGATATTAGATTTGTTTTTTCTTGACCCGCAATTTGCGAATCAATTCCTTCTCGCTGTAATAGTAACAAAGATTGCCGTTTAATCCCACGCAAAATAGAACAAACACCCTTTTTCTTTTACGAGCTCTCAAATCTGTTTCCGTCTCGGTGACTTTTCCGCTTCACGCAACAACCCAATTGCACGCGTCTAGGCCGGCCCTGGACTACCTAGCGGTTTAGATTGTTGCGTTTGAATGGCATTTAAAAATCATCAATTAAATCCAACAGCAGGAGTTGTTAATGCCAAAGACGGACGCACTTTTAGGTTGCGATGTTGCGTCCCCGTAACCTATCTTTCGATCTGCTGAATATTGCACGAAATTACGTTGCGTCTACTTTTACAGGCGTTGCAGCAGGTCCGACGTCGTCCTGTCGGCGTCTGTTGTTGGAACAGTAGCGAGCATTGATCGAGATGCACGTGTTCTATTACGCCAAATTGGGTCAATTAGCGGCAGATCGACACCTAACATGTGCCCCAGCAGCCAACAGACAGACGGGCAGATATCGAAATTGCGTCGCTGGCCTATGGGGCGGAGGTTATCGCGTTTATTGACTTGTTGAAAAACCGGGCACCTGAATTACATATAGCATAAATAATTCCGCCCTGCGGTCCGGAATAGTAGGCTTCGATTAGTGCTCGGGTGAGATAATGAAGCTACGTACGTCATTGGAAGATAATTCGGGCTGATTTCCCATTGTTAGCGATAGCCCCCAAGGGCGGGCAAGTACAGCAATAATTAAGGTCGCTCGAATCGTAAACCCATCAAGCTACCGATGGCTGACTGCCAAAAGCATCCCACAGCAAACTCATCAAAAGCAACAAACCTCGCAATAAAAACAGTCGAACGTGCTACCGCCCTCCAGCTAGAACACTTCGGCACACAACAAACCTCCCTTGGGAGTGCACTGCACAGCCGAGCCGCACAAACAAACTCGCATCGCGCGATCAGCTGAGGTTTGACAGCGACACGCGGATGACTGACGGCGTGATAACCGTACCTGCCGCGACGCATGCGTCCGCTTTATTAATGCAAGATTGTTTAGATTAGGGGTCCAGGGCGGCCTTGCTCCCGCCAAGGCGACTCCCAAATTGTAGCATTTTTCTCCGAGAGTCGCTTACGAGTTGTTGTTAGCAAACAACACGCACGTGTGCATTAATTACTGGCTGACTACTCAGGTTTCGGTGGAAAGCAGTTGGCGCTGGACGACAAGAATGGACAACTGCGGCGTGCCCGAGAATAAGTAGGCGCTGATTATAGCTATTCTGGTCAGGGACGTACTGACACGGAATTGTTGCGCTGCTGGAAGGTAAACGTGATTCTGAATTGTGTATGAACGGTTAAACGAATTACTGGAAAGCCTCCATTGCAACTGAATGTAGAAAGGAAGCCAATTGTTATTGAACCCTCTAATTGGTATTCAAGCTGGTAATTATACATTAAAGGACATTCTGCATTGTTCTGTAAAAGTTACACACGATTATACAACTAAACAATAAAAAGCTATAGAGCGGCAACTAAATATCGATACAAAGTGGTCTATTTATAGCAAGCATTTTTAAATTGACGCAACCACTTGATTGTTTAACAACATTTTGGAGGAAACTTACTCAAAACACTTTTGAAGCCATATTTGTTGCTTAACGACAATTTTGAAGGTACCGTTAGTGCAATCAAGCAATATTTGCTGTTTAGCACCGTTTCTTGAGGCAACTTTATTGCATATTTTTTATGCAACTCTACTGCTTAGGTTCATTTTTAAGGCAACTTCATTGCTTAGTAACATTTTTTAAAGCACCTATTTTTTATCAACATTTTTGAAGACAATTTTACTGCTCAGTGATAGTTTTTAAAGCATCTTTACTGCCTCGCAACATTTTTGAAGCCATATTTGTTGTTTAGTAACATTTAGAAAGGTAACTTTAATGCTTAGTGACGTTTTAGAGAACAACTTTATTCTTCAGCATTATTTTTGATCACAATTTCACCGCTTATAGACATTTTTGAAGACATCTTTATGGCTTAGCGACGTTTGTGTTGCCATATTTGTTGCTTAACATCTTTGAATGTATTTTGGTCACGCTTTCAAGCCATATTTTCTGTTGAGCAACATTTTTCAAAAGATTTTTAGTGCTTAGTGGCATTTTTGCAGGTTTTTTTTACTGCTTGGCGACGTTTAGAACCCATATTTCTTGTTGAGGAAACCTTTGAAAATTAAAATTTTTTTTAAGGCAACTTTATTGCTTACCGACATTTTAAACACAACTCTCATTGCTTAGTGACATTTTTGAAAGCATCTACACTTTAAAGACAATTTTACTAATCAGTGATATTTTTCAAGGCATCTTTACTACCTCGCAACGTTTTCGAAGCCATATTTGTTGTTTAATAACATTTACAAAGGTAACTTTATTGCTTAGTGACGTTTTTGAGAACAACTTTATTCTTCAGCATTATTTTTGATCATAATTTCACCGCTTAGAGACATTTTAGAAGGCTCTTTATTGCTTAGCGACGTTTGTGTTGCCATATTTGTTGCTTAACATCTTTGAATGTATTTTGGTCACGCTTTCAAGCCATATTTTCTGTTGAGCAACATTTTTCAAGAGATTTTTAGTACTTAGTGGTATTTTTGCAGGTTTTTTACTGCTTGGCGACGTTTAGAACCCATATTTCTTGTTTAGGAACCCTTAGAACATTTAGAGACTTTTTTAAGGCAACTTTATTGCTTACCGACATGTTAAACACAACTTTCATTGCTTAGTGACATTTTTGAAAGCATCTACATTTTAAAGACAATTTTACTGCTCAGTGATATTTTTCAAGTCATCTTTACTGCTTCGCAACGTTTTTGAAGCCATATTTGTTGTTTAGTAGCATTTACATAGGTAACTTTATTGCTTAGTGACGTTTTTGAGAACAACTTTATTCTTCAGCATTATTTTTGATCACAATTTCACAGCTAATAGACATTTTTGAGAGCATCTTTATTGCTTACCGACGTTTGTGTTGCCATATTTGTTGCTTAACATCTTTGAACGTATTTTGGTGAAGCTTTCAAGCCATATTTTCGGTTGAGCAACATTTTTCAAGAGATCTTTAGTGCTCAGTGGTATTTTTGTAGGTTTTTTACTGCTTGGCAACGTTTAGAACTAATATTTCTTGTTTAGGAAACCTTTGAATATTTAGAAAAAATTTTAAGCCAACTTTATTGCTTACCGACATTTTAAGCACAACTTTCATTGCTTAGTGACATTTTTGGAAGCATCTACACTTTAAAGACAATTTTACTGCTCAGTGATCTTTTTCAAGGCATATTTACTGCTTTGCAACGTTTTTGAAGCCATATTTGTTGTTTACTAACATTTACAAAAGTAACCTTATTGCTTAGTGACATTTTTGAGAACAACTTTATTCTTCAGCATTATTTTTGATCACAATTTCACAGCTAATAGACATATTTGAAAGCATCTTTATTACTTAGCGACGTTTGTGTGGCCATATTTGTTGTTTAACATCTTTGAACGTATTTTGGTGAAGCTTGCAAGCCATATTTTCTGTTGAGCAACATTTTTTTGCTTAATCATATTTTTGTAGGTTTTTTTACTGCTTGGCGACGTTTAGGTTTCCTAAATAAGAAATATGGGTTATTTCTTATTTAGGAAACCTTTGGACATTTACAGACTTCTTTAAGGCAACTTTATTGGTTACCGACATGTTAAACACAACTTTCATTGCTTAATGACTTTTTTGAAAACATCTACATTTTTAAGACAATTTTACTGCTTAGTGGTATTTTTCAAGGCATCTTTACTGCTTCGCAACGTTTTTCAAGCCATATTTATTGTTCAGTAACATTTACAGCGGTAACTTAATTGCTTAGTGACGTTTTTGAGAACAACTTTATTTTTCAGCAATATTTTTGATGACAATTTCACGGCTTATAGACATTTTTGAAGGCATATTTACTGCTTAGCGACGTTTGTGCAGCCATATTTTGGTGAAGCTTTCAAGCCATATTTTCCGTTGAGCAACTTTGGTGCTGAGTGGCATTTTTGTAGGCGTTTTTACTGCTTGGCGACGCTTAGAACCCAAATTTCTTGCTTTAGGAAACCTTTGATGGTTTAGCGACGTTTTTTAAGGCAACTTTATGGCTTAACATTTTAAACGCAACTTTGCTTAGTTCAATTTTTAGAGCTAAGTGTATTTTGCTTAGTGATGTTTAAAAAACAACATTATTCTTTGGCAATTTTTTTAATTCTGACGTGATAGCTTAGTGACATTTTTTAAAGCAGCTCTACTGCTTGCGACGTGTTTTAAGCCATATTTGTCACTTAAGGACGTGTCTGAAGGTATTTTTATTGCTTAGTTTAGTTTTTAAGGTAACTCTATTAATTGGTGAGTTTTCGAAAACAACTTGATTATCCACAGCATTTTTCAAGGCAACTTTAATGCTTAGTAACGTTTTTGTACGCATCGTTACTGTATGGCGACTCTTTGAAGCCAGTACTGCTTAGATGTTTTTAAAGCAATGTTTGTCGTTTAGTCACATTTTAAAATGCAACTTTATTTCTTAGTGGCGTTTTTTGAGAACAACTTCATGCATCAGTAATATTTTTGAAGGTACTTATTTTAGTCGAGGTATTTTCTATTGAGCAACATTTCTGAAGGCAGCTATAGTGGTTACTGCATAGTGACATTTTTACTGCTTATCGACGTTTTGAACTGATATTTGTTGCTTAAGGAAACCTTGGAAAGTATATATCTTTGCTGCGTAGTAAATGTTTAGCGACGGTTTTTGAAGTAATGTTGTTGCGTAGCGACATTTTAAACGCAACTTCATTACTTAGTTTAATTTTTAAAGGTAAATTTATTTTGAAAACTTCATTCGTTGGCAACACTTTTGAAAACAACTTTATTGCTTACTGACATGTTTTAATGCATTTCTACAGCTTGCAACGTTTTTCAAGCCATATATGTTGCACAAGGACGCCTTTGAAGGTATTTTTACTGCTTAGTTAAGTTTCTAAAAACTTTAAATCTTCAGCGCCTTATTTCAGGGCAACTTTAATGCTTAGTGGCGTCTTTGTATGCATTTTTACTGTATAGCAATTTTTTTAGGCTATATATGCTATTTTGCAAAATTTGAGGAGAACTACCGGTTAGTTTCATTTAAACGGCAATTTTATTGCTTAGTGATATTTCTGAAAATAACGATATTATTTACCAATATTTTTGAAGTCAGCTTTAGTACTTCGTAACATCTTTACTGCTTAGCGACGTGTTGAAGCAACGTTTATTGCTTAAGGAAACCTTTGAAGATACACATTTGTACTTCTTAGCACATTTTTCAAGCCATATTTGCAATTTACTGACATTTTCGAGGCAACTTAATTGCTTAGCGATTTTTGAAACGCAATTTCATTGCTTAATATAATTTTTAAATGTAGCTAGCTTATTTATGCTTAGTGACGTTTTTGAAAATAACTTTATTGCTTAGTGACAATTTTTTAAAGCATATCTACTGCTTGCGACGTTTTTCTAGCCATATTTGTTGCTTTGAACGTATTTTTATTGCTTATTGAATTGTTTAAGGTAACTTTACTACTTAGTGACGTTTTTAAAAACAACTTTAAATCTCCAGCTACATATTTCAAGGCAACTTTAATGCTTAGTGACATTTTTGTATGTATCTTTACTGTATAGCGGCTTTTTGAAGCCGTATTTGATGTTCGGTGACATTTTGCTGACAACTATACCGCTTAGTTTCGTTTTTAAGAACATCTTTACTGCTTACCGACAGTTTTTAAGCCATATTTGTTGCTTAGCCACACTGTTAAAGGCGGCTGTATTGCTTAGTGACGTTTTTTAAAGCATATCTACTGCTTGCGACGTTTTTATAGCCATATTTGTTGCTTAAGGACGTGTTGGAGGGTATTCTTATTGCTCATTGAAGTGTTTTAAGGTAACTTTGCTGCTTAGTGACGTTTTTAAAAACAACTTTAAATTTTCAGCAACATATTGCAGGGCAACTTTAATGCTTAGTGACGTTTTTGTATGTATCTTTATTGTATAGCGACTTTTTGAAGCCGTAATTGATGTTCGGCGACATTTAGAAGACAACAACTGCCGCTTAGTTTCATTTTTAAGAACATCGTTACTGCGTAACGACGGTTTTTAAGCCATATTTGTTGCTTAGTCACATTTCTAAAGGCGACTTGATTGCTTAGTGACATTTTCTAATGCAGTTCTACTGCTTATTGTCGTTTTTCATGCCATATTTGTTGTTTAACGAGGTAAGGAAAATTTTCAAGGAATTTTTAATGCTTAGTGAAGTGTCAAGCCGCATCCTGTTCAGCGATGTTTAAAATTTTATTGCTTAGTGACATTTTGTACGCATCTTTACCATGTAGCAACATTTTGAAATCATATTTGCTGTTTAGTTACATTTTGAAGAAAACACCTACAGCTTAGTTTCATTTTTAAGGGCAACTTTATTGCTTACATTTTTGAAAACAACAATATTATTTACCAATATTTTTGAAGCCAAATTTAGTATTTAATAATATTTCTGAAGGCATATTTACTGCTTAGCGGCATTTTTGAAGCCACAGTGGTTGTTTAGCCACATTTTTAAAGACGCATTTATTGCTTAGTGATGTTTTTAAGAACAACTATTCATCAGCAATATTTTTGAAGACATCTTTACTGCTTAGTGACGTTTTGAAGCTATATTTGTTGCGTAACGACATATTTGAAGGTTTTTTACTGTTTAGTGAAGCTTTCAAACCATATTTACTGTTGAGCAACACTTACAAGACAGCTTTACAGCGTAGTGTGATTTTTGTGGGCATCTTCCCTCCGTAGTAACGTTTTTGAAGCCATATTTGTCGTTTAAGGAAAATTGAAGATAGTTTTATTGCTTAGTAGAGTTTTCAAGCCCTATTTGCTGTTCATCGACATGTTGAAGACAACCATTATCGCTTAGTTCCATTGCTAAAGGTAACTTTATCGCTTTGTGATATTTTTTAAAACAAAGATATTCTTTACAAATATTTTTTAAGTCAGCTTTACCGTTTAAAAGCAATTCTGAAGGCATTTTTACTGCTTGGCGACGTCTTTGGGGCTACATTTGTTGCTTAGCTTAGCGACGTATGCGAAGGTATCTTTACCGTTTAACGGGGGTTCTAAACCTATATTTGCATATCTGCTTAGTGATAGGTTTTGAAAATAAATGTATTGCTTAGCGACATTTTGAATTGTATTGTCGTTTATTGTTTTTAAACTTTATTGCTTGGTGCATTTTTGAAGACAACTGCTAAATTTACTGCTTAACAACGTATTCGAAGCCCCATTAACGCTTAGCGAATTTTTTCAAAGTTTTTATACTGCCTGGCACGATTTTGAAGTGCTTAGCAAAATTATAAAGGCACATTTACTGCTTAGATAAGTCTTTGAACCCAATTTGTTGCTTAATTACATATATGATGATCGCTTTACAGTTTAACGAGGATTCTACACCCATATTCGCTGCTTAGCGAACGGCTTTGAAGGCAACTTTATGGCTTAGCGACATTTTCAATGGCAAATTTCTTGCTTAGTTTTGTTTTTAATGTAACTTGTATTGCTTGGCGATAACTCAACTGCGTACCGACGTATTTGAAGTCACATTAATGCTTATTTTAACCGTTAAAACGGGAGTTTCTAACCATATTTGCTGCTTAGTTACATATTTGTATATATCTTTACTATTAAACGAGAAATCTACACCTATATTTGTTGCTTAGCGACGTTTTTAAAGGCAACCTTATTGCTTAGTTTCGTTTTTAAAGCAACTTTATTGTTTAGTAACATTATTTACTGGAACATAAATTATTTTGCGACATTTTAAATGTGGCTTTAAAGACAAATTTGGTGGTTAGCGATATCGTTGAAAGAAATATTAATTCCAATGCGTAACAGCTCTCCTGTCCTGTTTTAAAGCATATTATCTTACGGTTATGCTTGTAGGCGACACATAGATCAAATCAGATCTTCTTGTGCTACTTGCTAGTCCACTATTAAAAAATTGTCATAAACAGTAATATAAAAACCTCCTTCGTTATGTAATGTAAATAAACCAAATTTCAATTCCCCTGGAAAGTGACCCTAAGTTCTATTTTCAATCAACAACTCTAATCATATATTGTTTTCCAATAATAGCCGACTTTGTAACCTACAAAGTTCACTGTGTGCTAAAAATCCTTTACTAAATATAATAATATCTGATGAGATTAGCTTATTATCGCCACGGAAACAAAAACAATGTTCTATCATTGACTACTTTAGAATTGTTAGAATATTATGAGCCTCTTCAAAATGAATTGCATACAATCCAAGTAGATTAATGTGCTTAGTCCTAAGTACTCTTATCACACTGGATAATTCATATCCAGAGCAAAAACGTCAAAGTGTTTTGATTTTAAGCTATATTCAAATGTTTTTTAATAACTTAAATGACATTGTACCTCATTTATGGGTTTTTAATTTCCTTAAAATTACCTTTAATATACTTTAAGCAGTTTAGAAACTCTTCGAAATGGTTTTTATCTCTTCAAAACTTTAAATCTTGTTTAAAAGTGATATTTAACAACTTTCCATCACTAGAGATTTGTTTAAGCAAGGATTTAATAAATCCTTTGGTCTTAAGCCTGTGTAACTAAAACTGCAGAGTAACTTAAGAAATTAAGTTTACTCCTTGGTATACGTTTTAGAGTTAACAGAGAAAAAGTACAATAAGAAGATTCAAAGTCATTTAAACGCAATTTAGTTACTTAACGATATTTAATGAGGCGTACAGAAGTTTCAAGAAAGTAAAAGTAACAAAATGAAAAGATTTACAATCGACTTAAAAATAAAGGCCATTTTAACCATTACTAAAATCATATTAAAGCACTAAATACAATTTTAAGGAGATTTAAAGTCGTTAAAGAAACCTGGACGTAATAAAAGTAATTTTAACGAAATTTAAAATCGTCTTAACGGGTCTTAATGAAATTACTAGCGGTTTCAACGAGACTATGGCTCGTTTGAAAGTTCTTTTAAAGGTTATATTAACGAGATTTAGGACTATTTCAAAGCATTATTTCCTTAGCTCGATTTAAAATCGTTTAACTGGAATTTAAAACTTCAAAGTCATAAAAACGGTATATATTTTTTGTAGCCTTCAGGAAGCGATAATAGAGCCAAATCGACAATTACCCCATTCAGTTTTAAATTTAAATAATTTCACTTGTTTCTTTGTTAACAAAACGGAAATTTCTAGTGCAGCTGAGAGTGCAGATATTGTTCTTGTTTACGAATATTGCAATGGCAATGCTCTCTGTGGGTTCAAAGAATGCCAATGTATATAGATATCCAAATAGACGTCAGCTTGCTCATAAAACTGTTGCAAAGAAAAGCATAAGGAATATTTGCAAACGCCCTTTTGTAATTTATTAATTTTGTTTGTATTCCCTTGCTTTCAAAAATACTCGCTAAGACACTGTTTACTAAGTACTAATCTATGAATTTAACCTGCCTTTGATCCAGAAAGAACCAGTTCTAACTAAATGACTTTATTTCTTATGTTTAGTTCAAATGCAAAAGCGATACAATTTGCATTCGCCCAATATTTTTTAACCAAGCTTGCACTTATCGCCTGTACGACCCACCCTTCCAACAACTTTGTTTTGCAAGATAAGGAAAACAAACATCGTTTTTTTTGACATTTACTGTACTCCAGAAGCTTATCTAGCACTATTTACGGAAGTGCTCGTCATCGCACCGTTAATGATGTTTACAGTTCCCAAACTTCGGCGATTGGCTTCTATTTCTTCTCAAAAAATGGTGGGATCGAAGTAATGCTTCTGATTTAACCGCTATTTCAACTAGTGCTCACATTGGGGTTTTAAAATCGTGATAACAAATTGTAAAAACGAAAAGCTATAAATACTATGCAGCAATAACAACACGTCACAAACAAATTTAGCAAAGTGCATTAATTTTCCAGGACTGATAACATACTTGACTATATTGTCTATTTGTGTCTCTATTAAATACATGGCATCGAGGAATCCTAATTTTCTCCTTGGATTCTCTAGCACTTACTCGTTGATCGCTCCATATTTAATTATGGAATCGATATATTCGTTCTTTCTAAATTAGGCCGAAAACAATATTGTTCTGGCATTAATTTGATATTATCGCGATTAATGACTGCTTATTTGTCCTTCTGCTTTGTGTTTACAAAAGCCTAGATTTTTATGGCCGTTAAAAAAGTTAAGTCGACAAGATTTTTATCAATGTTTTGAGCGCAATGCAGACGTTGGGCGACTAAAATTTCGAAAAAATACTTTGTTTTCGTCGTCATATCACCAAATTCAACCCTTTAAAAATATCTAATTATAATTATAATCAGTAATGAGCAGGCAGTATGGTTTGATTAACGGTGGACTCATCTAAAAATAATCTAGAATAGTAACCATAATTAGCCTTGAACTTTCGGCAGGCAGCAATCTATACCTAATAAAATTTTTAACAATTGAACAATAAACAAGGTTATTGAATTCTGCTCGAGTATTGAACTTAATTTCGTAACTAATCGGTCTCTTCCTTTCCACAGCAAAGCTGCCGTTTTACCTTCCACGCCTCAATTAGAAGTTCAAATACTGACCACTACACAAAATAAGATGATACGGAATCTAGGAATTCGGAGATTAGAATATCAAGTCTGGGAATTGTCGTCAAGTGATACTATTTCGAAATTAAGATGAAATGTTTAGAGTAATTAGCACAGAAATAGACGAATAATTACAGCGAAGTTACTGTTGGCCACCGGTTATAACGTGCAATAGTAAAAATATACCGAAATATTTCGGCAATCTTGGTTATAAAGATATCTGTTTTCGAGTGAAGAAGTATAAATAATACAGTTCAGTAAACCCTTTAACAAACCAGCATTTGTTTAAAGGTTGACGTTACGGTGTAAACAAAAGGATTTACTAATCAGCATGTTTATGTATATTGAGAACTAGGTTTATGTAAATAGCATAGTTCAACTTTTGTTGGTTTTACTGTTTGAGGAATTATAAATATTCAATGGTAGGTGTGATGTTGCATCTTACTTGTTATTCTGACGTCAACAATACAAGCTATAAATAATTTATATTCTATTACAAAATATTACTCAGTGTGAGTAAAGTAGATTCAGAGGTACGAGGCGGTGGTTTTGGACCAGAAAATCTGGGTTCAAAGTCCAATAACTCCAATTCAGATTTGGCAACCGTGGGGTCTTGATGTCTAAACTTCCTCAAAGAGGAAAATGACAACAAAGTATGAAATAATGGTTATACTGAAAATATCATTTAAGGAGGAAAATACAGGGCTTCCTTTCAAACAAATCGATGACGTCATTAGTCATGCACATCAAAAGAAAAAGTTCGAGCGAAAACGACAAAAAGGCTTATTTAATAGCTTGATAATTTTATTCATCGTAATAATCCAACAACTACGAAATGAGTGGTATAATTAAACCAAGTACATAATAAATATTAAAATATGAGAATTATTAATTGTAATTCAAATCGATGTGCTTAAAACAACACGCTTCAGCTTGAAGGTCTTGCATATAAATGAAATTCCCGCATTTCTTCATCGGCACTTGATGAAATCATCCTACGTGCAAAAGTTGCAAACATCGAAATCAATAACTCGAGAAGCCACAGTTAGACTACTTGTTCCAAACGTGAAGTGTCCCAATTCAATGCTAAACAGCCTATCTTTAAAGCTACCTCCTTCAGCTTCCCCGCCATCTGCAGCCCATAAACTGTCGAAAAGCTGGGCCACTTTAATTTGGCCCCGATGCGTCGGTGAAACCAAGCAAGCAATATTCATGAAATAAAAATTACTTAACAATGACGAACCACAAGTAGATTTTTTCTTTCAGAATAAAAAAAACTTAAATTACTATCTAGGACGATGGCTCCTTATAGCGAGGCACCAGTGGAACTGGATTGGACTAAATTTGTAGCCTGTACGAAGGCTAGTTGCCAAGTGCCAATGAAAGTCATGCATTTTCATAAGGATCAGTTGCGTTTCATATGACACAATGGCTAAGTTAACCTTGCACGGCGCGCTGTGTAAGGTTAGCTGCAGCGTCCCGATTTTTTACCAGATATGGGGACGCTAAATGTCCCGATTATGAAGTTTAAGACACGAAGTTACAAAACGTACAGTTGGGAAAACACGCAATTTACAATTTTCATCAAGAATATTTTAAATTTATCATTATGTTTTTGTCGTCTCAGATGCGGCCTCGTGGTACGGCTGCTACGGAAATAGTTGGTCCCGGATGTCATAATAACATCATGACAGTCGTTAGTGGGGATGGAAGTACTGCGACGCCTATAATTGGCCTAACGGCTGTTGGCTGAGTACAAAAAAAAATAATTTACTCTTACAGAAGTCTCATTCGTTCTCATAGTCCAGTTCCAAACATTATTTATCATTTATAAATAAAAACTATATCTTCTTCTTCTTCTTCTTCATCATCTGTCTTTCTAATATGGATAACCATATTTAAGTAGGCTACTGCCTGTTTTAAACCTTCTTATGCCTCTTCGGATGTAGATGTCCAACATTCCTTCCAGCGCTTCGGTGGTCTTGAGATCTTTTTCCGACAGGATTGTTTAGTTTCGCAGTTTTTACAAGTCTGTTGTCATCCATTCTACTTATGTGCTTATTCCAGTATGTATTTCCTTCGTTGTCTTACCTACTTCTAATTCTGTCGTGAAATGTTTTTCCGTTGATGCTTCTTATTATTTTCATTTCAACCGTTCTCATCATTTGTTGCGTCTTGGAGGTGTCTGAACTTGTTTCAGCTGCATATGTTATAATGGGTCTAATCGCAGTCGTAAATGTTCTTATTTTACTGCCTATATTAAGATACTAGTGAATCACGTGAGCTACGCTTCGATTCGCTAATTTAAGAGAGATTCATTAATATATTTAAAAAAGGATGCATCGGCTGTGAATCGAACCCGCGCCGCCCGCGTGGCAGGCGAGCATTCTACCACTGAACTAACGATGCTTCGTTGAATAAGGCGCTGCTATAATGGTATATAGTGAATCACCCGGTAGCTCAGCTTCGCTAATTACACGATTTAAGTGGACCAGTATCTTCGTAGAAGATAGCGTACAAACATACAAAGAGACCACCGATTTTATGGTATAGATTTGTTTTACCATACGATGTCTCTTAAGCAACCTGAAATTCGGGATGCTTTCATCGTGTGTTCTCTAACTTATTATATAGATTTCCGAAACTCGTTATCTCGGCTCCCAAATATATAAAAACTACATTAAAAATTAAATTTATGTTAAATATAAAAACAAAATCAAACTTTACAAAAATTCTCGTAACCTTACAAACTTTTAAATACGCCAATGTTCTACTGGCATTGCCTCCTGTATCGAGGCTAGATGAAGTCTGAGGAGGAGTTTTAGCATTATAAAAATAATTGCTTGCAACTGAGACTCCTCTAAGAATAGATTTTAGAATATTTTAAAAATAATTTTCGTCGACTGCAGATACAATGATAATTACACTAACCGCAAATGCCACGACCGCAAGTCCGAGGACTTCGTTATTTTGATAATGCTCTTGTACAAGGTGTTTTATAGTGATTAATAATATCGTAAGAACGATTTTGAAAATATTTTAAGTATTTGGACGTAACTACTTATATTACATTTGTTTTATATTTTTTTTATTTGGGGTCTGGCATAATAAAGTATACAGGGTGTTTCAAAAATGGCGCATTTCCTCTGGAGGGGTTTTTGGGGACTACTAGCGGAGTACAGGAAAATAACAAAAAAAAATCTTTACAATCATTCCTCTGAAATATAAACAGCTGAAGATGCATTTTGAAATAAGCTATTTACCAATATTTATTAAAAATTCAACGTTTCTAAACGTATTCTAAACGTATCTAAAATTTTAGTTTTCAAAACTTCAGCTTTTGGTGCTTAGTTTTGCAAACTAAAATTTTAAGTAAGTTTGATGAAACTGTCAATTTTTTGAATTGGGATGTTTAATAACAATAATAATCTTCGATTCAAACGTTGATTTTTTTAAAAATATTGGTAAATGGCTAATTTCAAAATGCATCTTCAGCTGTTAGTATTTCAGAGGAATGATTGTAAAGATTTTTCTTGTTATTTTTTCCGTACTCCGCTAGTAGTCCCCAACAACCCCTCCAGAGGAAATCCGCCATTTTTTAATCACCCTGTACTATTCGATTAGAACTTATGAAGTTGTATTAGTTATTAAACCAATGTGCTAAAACAGGGCATTTTCAATATTATATCAATATGCAATTAAAAGAAGACTATCAAATAATTCAATAGAACACGCTAGTTTTAATTTAATTATTGATCAAATCAAACATTAATTTTGGTAATACATATTTCACATGCTTTTTATTGTATCTCTTATATCCAGGAGAATGGCCTAAAGATCCCAGTTTTTTAAGGATTAAATTGTAAAAATGCCTCCCGAGGGTGAATTGAGTTAATTTTAGGGTCTATAACTGTATATGAGATGTTAAATTATATTTTCAGGACAAGCTAGGGTGGACCACACTTTCATTTTGACCCGAAGACTTCGGGTTTGGCAATGATTCTTCGGGTTTCGGATTTTCAATAAAATTCTTCGGGTTAACTAAAGGTTCATACAGACATGGATTGCTAAAAATGTTATTCCTATGTAAAACCAGAGCAGAAAGCATTGGTAGAAAGTACCCAAAGAGTCAAAAAATATACATAAATGTAGAAAACAATATTTTTTGTTCAGAAAAATGTAGTTTTGTAATAGTTTACGTAACTTCTACGACGGATTTAAAAAAAAATATTTTATGGAATGTAAAAAGTAGCTTTGCTCTTTAATTCCTGATTTACAATGGACGAAAATTGTGCTATCTGTAACGGGTCAGCTGGAACCCTCACCGATAACGTTTATTTTCATGCTTAAGTATAGAAGCCAAGTTGTATTTCTTATGTTTTATTATTAGATTTAGTGTTGTATTTTATTTAACCAAATGTTCGCAAATCCGGTCCTGACATGGACGTGTATTGCAGCAAGAAACACGCTGTACGCGGGATGCGGGGATTCCCAACTCATGCAAATTTAACAAAGAAGACGCCAAAGACGGCTGTCGCACGCAGCCTCTTCTGAAAGAGACATGGATTGTTCAACTCGAAAGTATAGTACGTGAATTCGCCCAGAACGATATAAGTTAATTCGAAGCGGCCTGGTAACCAACGTTTGCTGCAAATAGTGTTAAAGTGCAGCAAGCCAGCGTTTGTAAATTCCTAAAACGCATTTTCCCAGTGTACATGTAAGTACACCCATTGCGCTATATTTAAAGGCTCATTTAAAGCATCCATTTCGAGAGGCGCTATATGTCAGCATGATAAGGTTGCGTTTAACTGCGACCTTTTTCAAAAGCGAAGGAATGTGTTTTATCAGCGAATAATATGTGTGTAGCACGTGAATATAAACAGGGCTGGATTCAAATAAGTATCAGCTTCAAGCAATTTTGACATTGGGATTTTGGTAAAGACATTTTAACGTTTGCGTTCTTTTAAAAGACAATTATTTCAACGTTCTTTTTGATGATGTTTTACGTTGTTTATGTATGTTTGCAACATGCCTGCGGTTTACTCGCTATATCGCACGTAGGTTGGTTGAAAATTTAATTATCTTTTCTTTTATTTCTTTTGTTTTTAAAAGTGTCTTCTTTGTGTCTTTTATGTGTTTCGAAATCAATAGGTAAGGTAAACCAATCGGCTGTTCTTGTGCATTGTTTAAAGTTAAGTTTTTGAGCGACCAACACTACAGGTCATGTTCCTACATGGAATGAAGTGTCTGAACTTTACTAACACTACAAGAGGGAACCAGATTTGGGTTCTGGCAGATAGTGATACTTTATAAGCCACTAACTGCAATATTAAGGGAATTTCAAGTTCATTGAGCTAGCTAAGGGATAAAAAGGGCAAATAATTATTTAAATATTAGGGCGTACCAGACGTCTTGTTCAAATTGAATGTATCCACGAAGGGGTAAAGAATGTCGCATTTCATATACTACTAGGTCCTACTTAAAAAATATAAAATAATTTTTGGAATCAAACCTTTATAATGTAAAAAAACTGTTTTATCTTGATCTTTTTTATTAATTTTATCCCCCAGTTTTCTTACTCCAACATTATTTTCTTCGGGTCAGCATCGACTCAATGTTGGTAACCCTAGGAGAAGCACCTACATTGCTTATCTTATAATACTGATCACGCTAAAAATGAAGTTGACAACTGTAAATAGTTCTTGTTGTGCAAGTAGCGTATCCTTCACTGCACACGTCTGTCCTGCCAGAAGTGTTCTGTACACGACAAAACATACAGAGTGATTTTTTAAAAACTCAATTGCAGCAGGCCCTGGATAGTCGGAATCAGTTGTCAGTACTGAAGTGTATTGTCAGTCTGTGTCAAATAACAAACAGAACCTAACCTACTAACCTCGAATTTGACATAGACTGGTAATGCACTTCAGTATTGCCAACTGATTCAGGCTATCCAGGGCCCGCTTCAATTGAGTTTTTAAAAAATCACTCTGTACAATGGAACAGGGTGAATAGGGATTTTACGACTTTTAAACAAACAATAAGTCCTACAACACCATTTATATTATATTATCGCTTTATTTCAAGTATTTGTATTTAAAGAAAAATACCGATTACATATAACGTGTTCATTTGTACTCGACAAATAATTACAACGAAAGAATAATTGACATGGCAATTTCAATAGTCAAAATGACAGGTCCAAGTTAATATTTAATTTTGCTTAATTTACAGAAGGTCATCCAATATTTATTTTACTACAAAATTGTTTGAATAGCTCCAAATTTAGGCTAAAACTGATCCTCTGGCGTATTTTCCGGGCCGATAGCGGCAGAGGTTGGGTTAGTTCCCTTCGATTTTTGTCCAAATATCAAATCTGGGTTACATGATTGCTATTTTTTAAGCCAACTCGCTAGGTGGAAACAGAAAATGTAACGGTTACATTTCTTGTCAGCAAGCTTCCTGAAATGCTGCTAAAATTGCCGCTACGCGGAAAGTCTAGTTTAGAAACCGTACCTGAGGCGCCAGCAAAGAGCTGTCGATGGTTGAAACCCGACGTGGAGCCCAACCGACCGATATCACTTATCAAAGACTCGCCACGAACCTGAATCAGAGCTCCGCTAGGCGTCGGTACGATTTGAATAACAAATTTTTTTCTTTATCAAAGGTCGCACTTGCAAATGCGCCAAGGTTGCCCGGCGGATTCGCGTGCGAGGCCCTTTTGGCGAATTTACAGCTGCTTATGCAAGTGCAAAGAGCCGCCACAAAATTTTAACAGGGAAAATCAGGCTGCGTCGTGAAGAATAGGTTTTAATTAGCCTGCACAGTTGAGGGTACCTCGGTGCAGCGAAACTGACACGCTGCTGCGTTTCTACTCTTTGTGTTTCGATGCAAAGTGCGCTCGTGTTCTCCAATTAATTAACGTCCGTTCCTTCAACGGCAACAAATAAGAGGATAATCTACTGTTTCCACGAGAAAATGGAAAACGAAGTAAACGTAGCCCCAGTTGTTCATGCGATGAAAGTTTTAATGGCGGCGCTTAAGATGCCGAAGAATCAAGCAACTGCATTTAGTTTCGTTTTGTTAGTTATTCCTGGTAGCTATTACCAAAGGCTACTACAGCTCCATAATGCTATACACATATTCGAAATTTTGAATACAAAAAAGCTCTAATCAATAAAGTTTTACTCGCAGCCGCCAAGTGGCGTCAAACATTGATTCACGTGGTCATTCGCTTAGTTGTTTTGGAATATTTTCCGCAAATTATGCACACGACCCATAATGCAAATAGTTTTCAACCTAAGCGAATGATAACGAACGGAAATAGCGCATCATAACTGGAAAGAAACTGGGAGATAGAGTGAGGAGTGAATCCATCCGCCAAAACAAACAATTACATTAACTTTCAAGTTCAGTATAATCGTTAACGATGTATTTAAACACATCAAATTGCATTATAATGCTGTGTAATTAAACATCTCAAAAAAGTTCAACGTGCTTGTGTAGTTCAAAAACGTTTTCCATTAGTTAGAATAGAGTTTAGGATTATGAGCTCACTTCAAAATTAAACTAAAGTGTGAGTCATGGCAACAGCAACTACTAACACCAACTTAAATGAGATTAAAGTTGATTGTAGTCATTGAACATCATACTGCCAAGAAATAATGTCTTACTTAGTATCTTAAAAAAGTTTACCATTCGTCAAAGTAGAGTTTAGGTTTATGAGTCACTTAAAATAAAACTCAAGTGTGAGTCATGGCAACAGCAACTACTATCACTAGTTCAAAAAAGATTAAAGTTAAGTGTAACCATTGGACATCCAATTATCACGTAATAATGCCTTATTTAGTATTTTAAAAAGGTTTACCATTCGTTAGAATAGAGTTTAGAATTATGAGGTTACTTAAAAATTAAACTGAAGTGTGAGTAATAACAAAGCAACTACTATCACTAATTTAAAAGAGATTCAAGTTGATTGTAGCCATTGAACATCCAACTGCCACGTAATAATGCCTTATTTAATATCTTAAAAAGGTTTACCATTCGTTAGAATAGAGTTTAGGATTATGAGCTCACTTAAAATTTAACTGAAATGTGAGTAATAACAAAGCAACTACTAAAACTAATTTAAAATATATTAAAGTTGATAGTAGCCATTGAACATCCAACTGCCACGTAATAATGCCTTATTTAATATTTTAAAAAGGTTTACCATTCGTTAGAATAGAGTTTAGGATTGTGAGCTCACTTAAAAATTAAACTGAAATGTGAGTTATAACAAAGCAACTACTATCACTAATTTAAAAGATATTAAAGTTGATAGTAGCCACTGAACATCCAACTGCCACGTAATACGGCCTTATTTAATATTTTAAAAAGATTTACCATTCGTTAGAATAGAGTTTAGGATTATGAGCTCACTTAAAAATTAAGCTGAAATGTGAGTAACAACAAAGCAACTACTATCACTAATTTAAAAGATATTAAAGTTGATAGTAGCCACTGAACATCCAACTGCCACGTAATAAGGCCTTATTTAATATTTTAAAAAGGTTTACCATTCGTTAGAACAGAGTTTAGAATTATGAGCTCACTTAAAAATTAAGCTGAAATGTGAGTAACAACAAAGCAACTACTATCACTAATTTAAAAGAGATTCAAGTTGATTGTAGCCATTGAACATCATACTTCCACGTAATAATGTCATATTTAATATCTTAAGAAAGTTTACCATTCGTAAGAATAGAGTTTAGGATTATGAGCTCACCTAAAAATTTATCTCAAGTATGAGTAATGGCAAAGCAACTACTAGCACTAATTTAAAATAGATTCAAGTTGACAGTAGCCATTGAAAATCCAACTGCCACCTAATAATGCCTTATTTAATATCTTAAAAAGGTTTACCATTCGTTAAAATAGAGTTTAGGATTATGAGCTCACATAAAAATTAATCTGAAATGTGAGTAATAACAAAGCAACTACTA
Organism: Agriotes lineatus; assembly: GCA_940337035.1. Lineage (NCBI taxonomy): Eukaryota > Metazoa > Arthropoda > Insecta > Coleoptera > Elateridae > Agriotes > Agriotes lineatus. The sequence goes on along the minus strand of OW679200.1, from coordinate 51,714,788 downwards.
AAACTAATTTAAAAGATATTAAAGTTGATAGTAGCCATTGAACATCCAACTGCCACGTAATAATGCCTTATTTAATATTTTAAAAAGGTTTACCATTCGTTAGAATAGAGTTTAGGATTATGAGCTCACTTAAAAATTAAGCTGAAATGTGAGTAACAACAAAGCAACTACTATCACTAATTTAAAAGATATTAAAGTTGATAGTAGCCACTGAACATCCAACTGCCACGTAATAAGGCCTTATTTAATATTTTAAAAAGGTTTACCATTCGTTAGAATAGAGTTTAGAATTATGAGCTCACTTAAAAATTAAGCTGAAATGTGAGTAACAATAAAGCAACTACTATCACTAATTTAAAAGAGATTAAAGTTGATTGTAGCCATTGAACATCATACTTCCACGTAATAATGTCATATTTAATATCTTAAGAAAGTTTACCATTCGTAAGAATAGAGTTTAGGATTATGAGCTCACCTAAAAATTTATCTCAAGTATGAGTAATGGCAAAGCAACTACTAGCACTAATTTAAAATAGATTCAAGTTGACAGTAGCCATTGAAAATCCAACTGCCACCTAATAATGCCTTATTTAATACCTTAAAAAGGTTTACCATTCGTTAAAATAGAGTTTAGGATTATGAGCTCACATAAAAATTATTCTGAAATGTGAGTAATAACAAAGCAACTACTAAAACTAATTTAAAAGATATTAAAGTTGATAGTAGCCATTGAACATCCAACTGCCACGTAATAATGCCTTATTTAATATCTTAAAAAGGTTTACCATTCGTTAAAACAGAGTTTAGGATTATGAGTTCACATAAAAATTAAACTGAAGTGTGAGTAATAACAAAGCAACTACTATCACTAAATTAAAAGAGATTAAAGTTGATTGTAGCCAATGAACATCATACTTCCACGTAATAATGTCTTATTTAATATCTTAAGAAAGTTTACCATTCGTAAGAATCGAGTTTAGGATTATGAGCTCACTTAAAAATTTATCTCAAGTATGAGTAATGGCAAAGCAACTACTATCACTAAAGCTGTTATATGCACTCAAATGTACGAAAATATGCGCATATATATGCATACATTTTGTTGAATATATGCTCATAATATGCTCTATTTTTTTTTAAATAAGTAGAAGTATTCTAAATAATGTAAAAATTTTAATTATTTTGTATAAGTATATTTATTTCTCTTAGTTTTTATTCAAAGACGTCATTCATTTTAACGTTTGACTATATAAACATGGACTGCCAACTTCACGTTGTAAGTCAACATAAAAATGAGATTTTCCCTAACCCCGCCAAAGTATTATACACCCAACACTCGAAGTTCCACTCTTGGAATAGATTCTATGTTGGCCGATTCCGTATACATTGATTCTATGGGAAAAGTGGGGTTGCTGGCAGGCTATACTTACATAGTCGAAGATTTTAACTGGGACTTCCCCTTTCCTCTGCTTATTTCGATACACGCACTGCACTACAGTAGTGAAAGTAGATATCTCAGTTGCACACAATTTTTTTTAATAAATTTAATGAAATAGTAAATTTTACAAAAAATTCTCAAAAGTTCATACAAATTATTGCTAAATATAACCAAATATGCAAAATCCAGAAAGTATGCCCAAAAACGTATAAATATGCAAAATGAAACTTGGCTTAAACGATTTGTCTACATATAATTAGTATACATATGCAAAGAGTTTCGCCGGCATATCAATTATCACTAATTTAAAATAGATTAAAGTTTATAGTAGTCATTCAACATCCAACTGTCACGTAATAATGTCTTATTTAATATCTTAAGAAAGTTTACCATTCGCTAGAATAGTTCAGGATTATGAGCTCTCTTAAAAATGAATGTGAAGTGTAAGTAATAGCAAAGCAACTACTATCACTAATTCAAAATAGATTAAAGTTGATAGTAGCCATTGCACATCTAACCGTTACGTAATAATACCTTATTTAAAATCTTAAAAAGTTTACCATTCGTTAGAATAGAGTTTAGGATTATAAGCTCACTTAAAAATTAAACTGAAGTGTGAGTAATAACAAAGCAACTCCTATCACTAATTTAAAAGAGATTAAAGTTGATTGTAGCCATTGTACATCATACTTCCATGTACTAATGTCTTATTTAATATCTTAAGAAAGTTTACGATTAGTTAGAATAGTTTAGGATTATGAGCTCACTTAAAAATTAATCTGAAGTAGGAGTAATGTCAAAGCAACTACTATCACAAAGTAAAAAGAGATTAGAGTTGATTGCAGCCATTGAATATCATATTGCCACGTAATAATGTCTTATTTAGTAAAAAAGTTTACCATTCATTAGAATAGAGTTTAAGATTATGAGCGCACTTAGAAAATAAAATAAAGTGTGAGCTATGGCAATAGCAGTCTCCCGCCTACGCGAAACGCAAATAATGCAGAATGTGCAAGAGGCATAAGCAATACGCCGGACGCCGGTGAATACCCGTCCTAATTCTCTGATATCGCGTATACGCACGCATGTTGACATGGTCCCGGGACTTCGCTCGGGCTGGCTGTGGTCCCGGGACTCGGTTTTTGTGGTAGAATCCCGGGACTGTCCCGGGACCGGATCCCGGGACTGGAAACCCTAGTTGGAGCAGTGTACCGGCTTATCAACTTCAGAATTAATCTAAAATGTGAGTCACGGCGACAGCAACTACTACTAGTAATTTAAAATAAGATAACGTTGATTTTAGCCTTTTAGCCATTGAAATAGTTTTAGATTCATCAACTCACTTAAATAGTTAAACTGAAGTGGGAGCCACCGTCGCAACAACTACTACAACTAGTAATTTAAAAAAGATTATAGTTGATTTTAGCTACTGAACGTCAACTACTACGTACTAGTGTGTAAATAAATTTTACATTACTTATAATAGAGTCTACGATTATCAACTCACTTCAAAATTAGGAGTGTGAATCACGTAGTCACGGCAATAGCAACTATTACTAATAATTTAAAAGTGATTGAAGTTGATTGAAGCCGTACTAATTTGTAAGTTAATATTGGTTACCATTGGCTAGAATATGGTACAGGATTATCAACTCACTTCTAAATTAAACTGAAATGTGAGGCACGGCGACAGCAGGTACTACTACTACTTTAAAAGAGATTAAATTTGATTTTAGCCCTTGAACATCACACTGCTGCGTACTAGTGTGTAAATTAACATCACTATAGAGTTACAGTTGGTTAGAATTAAGTGTAGTATTATCAACTTAAAACTTAATGTAAGATGTGAGTGACACCGATAGCAAGTATGAATAATTTAAAAGAATTCAACTTTATCTTAACCACTGAACATTTCAGGAAAGTTTCTCATAGGGTTAATATAATCAACTCCTTTAAAAATTAACCTGAAGTATGAGTCAAACCAATAGCAAATACTACTGCTAATTTGATAGAGCTTAAAACTGACTAAGCATTGAACATCAGACTTTCACGCACTAGTGTGGAATTTAACATCTCGATAAAGTTTACCATTAGTTAGAATAGAGTTCAGGATTGTCAATTTACTAAAAATTAAACCGAACTTGTGAGTCACGCCAATAGCAACTACAATCCTCTAAAGGACATTCTATTTGATTTTGGCCGTCAGATATCACACTGTCACATACTAATGTGTAATTGAATATCCCAAGAAAGTTTACCATTGGTTAGAATAGAGTTTACGATTATCAAGCCATTTAAAGATTAACCTACCATATGAGTCACGCCAACAGCAACTACTACTACAAATTTAACAGATGTCGATATCGAAATTGACTTGAATTGTTAAACATCACACTACTACATACTAGTGTAAATATAACATCTGAAGAAAGTTTACCATTGGTTAGAATTCCGAATAAAGAAAATTGAAGTGCGTGCCACATAAACACCAACTACTACTACTATTTCAAGACATTAAATTCGATTTTGGTCGTTTGATACCACGCTGTAGCAGAGTAGCGTGTAATTTAACATCTCAATCATTTACCATTGCTTAGGATAGAGTTCAGGACTATCAACTTAGTTACGGCAACAGAAACTACTACTAATAATTTAAAATATATTACAGTTGATTACAGTCGCTGAACACTACATTACCATGTACTAGTGTATAATTTAACATCTCAATAAATGTGAATCACGACAACAGCTACTACTATTCATTTAAAATAAATTAAATTTGATTTGGTCGTTCACACGACAGCGTACTGGTATGTAGTTTAACGTCTCAATAAAGGCAAACATTTATTATATGATGGATTAGGTAGAATAATTGTTTTAAATTAAGAGTATGAGCCATGAGAACCGCAATGTAACTAATTGTAATATTTTTGTTTGTTTGTTTGCAATGGAGAAGATCTAGGCATGCGGAGTACCAGGTATGTTAAACCCTAACTGCTCTGGTTAAGACTAAGGAGTTCCAACCCTAACAAGGGATCTTCTACATGCTACACATCATAGTAACATGGGACCCACGGCTTTACATCACTTCCGAATGATGGAATTTCGTAGTGGCTTCCATCGGCATTTTTTATTTTTAAACACCACACCGGACCCGGGAATCGAACTTGCGATCCTTTGATCAGTAGTCAGAATAATTAACCACTGAGCTACCAAGCCCGGCTATTGTAATTTCTATTTCAATTATAATAAATTCGGTTTAATTTAACTGTAAAAGTCTCCTATCTCAGAAAGAAAGCTTTGGACGACTTCGTGCTGCATTTGGCAACCAAGCGCCTTCGCAGAGGACTGTTTACAGCTGGTTTAATGAATTTAAATTTAAAATTTCACTGAGCGACGATTAAGCGAAGGAAGACCAATTTCAGGAATTACCGAAACAAACATATAGACACCGTGCGAAGAATGATGCAGGAGCACAATCGAATCACATATAGAATTATTAGGAGCACCTTGGTCATTGGCATGACTGTAATAAACAAGATTTTACATAATCATTTGGGTTTGGGTGTTAGAAAAGTCTGTTGTCGGTGGATACCACACAGTTTAACAGAAGCACAAAAACAACAGCGTGTGGAATGATGTAAGAAAACACTTAAGAAATTTGATGAAGGTACACCTTCCTAGAGAAGATGCTGTCGGAAGCTTCAAAAACCTTGTTTCACAAGTGGCCCAAGAAGAGTGGAATTTATGTTTTGAAAATTGGTTTTATCGAATGTTTAAGCGTATAGTTTAAGTGGGAATAATTTAAAAATCAATAATAAAAATATTTTTTGGCTGCAAAACTTGGTTATATTAGATTGCACATATTTTACTATGCCATTATTTCCACGTAGAATTTAACAGTTGAGCTTTCCATAATTGGTAAATGACCTAAATCAAATTATTGAAGTGTGAGCCAAAGCTACCAACAACATGACCACCACGCTCATTATAATTAGAGTACTTAAATGATGGGAAATTTAACTTTCAAATATCACAATATATTCGACGTCAGCATGAAATTTCAAAAAAAAATGTACATGATAATGTGAAACACTAAAACTAAAGGGCAAAATGGGAGGATTGAAATAATACTTCGAAGCATAGAACAATAGTATATCAGTCAAACAAATTTGCTATGATTGCTCCATTCAACATCTGTGGATGTATGCATACAATCAATGAGATCTAACGAACCTAAAACCGACATTGTTAACTGAATTAATGGTCGAGCACGGAATGGGAGGTATTTATACTTATTACCTTTTAATATGTTTATGACAGATGTTTAATTAGGAAAATTACTACCTTTCTAGCAACAATTAGATACGCAACAAAAAGTGTGGGTATTTAAGAGACTTTCCTGAAATTAATAGAAGCAAAAAACAGCAATCACAACTTTCTAAACTGTAAACGAGGAAGTGATTTCATCCCGTTCTTTAAATATATATTTTTTAATAGAACATCTTCAAGACTACGGGAATTGTTTCTCCATTTTGTGTATAAAAAAGTACGCAATTTTTTGCTTTTACGTCCTATACTAACTGAAAAATGTTATATAGGATGTCCCACACCAAGAGACGATTTTAACCAAACTTAAATGGTAACAAAAGTTCCATCTATGCGTTAAAAAATTATTTAATATCGCTTCTGGTAAAAAAAAACTATCAGGGTCAATCTAATATTTAACAATTAAAATTCATATATCTATTGTAAAATACTGTACTAACACGAAATCTAAATACAATACGAAGGTAGGAGCAGACCCAATTCAATAACATTCTTAATATCATGCAATTCCACAACCGCTTGAAATTATAATCTCGCCTGTGGGGTGCGGGCAACGAATCCATTTCTATCTGGCTATGTAACGAACATCAAGTGCAAATAACATTATCCTGCATGAAACGATTATTGGTAATCCATTACGCAACGGCAGTGAAGCTTATATTTAGAATACCACCAGCCTCGAGCTATTTTTGCACCATTGTGAAGAAAAAACATCCGTGGAATAGCTCCACCGTCCAATGTCGAGCAGGAAATGCAAAAAGCTCGCTACAGTTGCATTTTGTGTTAATGAAAATCGATCCGGATAATTGTTCTATGCGAGAGGCAGCTTCTGGCAGCAATTTTGCGAATTATTTTTGCTAGTCGATGCGGGAGTACTTTCGGAATTCTGGCTTGCTCTGAAATCACTCACTCAAAAAAGACGGCTAATTTTAAATTGAGTGTCTCCGTTTAGATCCAAACATTGCCACATGGTGCTATTATTACAAAATACATGTCAACACTGCAGGTGAGAGTTATAAAATTTGGTAGATGTACAACTGGAATTGTCTCAAAAAATGTGAAATGATGTATTATGGATTGACAAATAAGTCATGTGGGTAACGTCGATTTTTTCCATTAGAAAACATGAAGTGTCAACCCAACGGATAGGTCAAACTTTCCAGATACACGTTGCAACAATTTTATAATAAAGGGCTAGAGCAGCTTTATGAATATAACAAATTTAAACGAAATTGGAAGTTTCTATAATGAATCTGTGGTGTGTTTGGATGCGAGAGGCCACACCCTATGGATTACGCTGCACTTGAACGACCAATCAGCGTTACGTCACTCTGAGCGGCTGGCACACAAGACTATAAATAGCTCCACACCTTCAGTTCTACCTAGCATTCGGGAGGTCGTGGGTTCGACTCCCGCGACCGTCTGCCTTTTGACGGGTTTTACTGAGTCAACAGAGTACCTTCTCTGATGTGTACGCCGGGGCCGTATTTCTCCACCTTTCCTGACCTTTCTTTCAATCGCCAACCCTCCTTTCTCTCACCCATTCTATAGTTTCCCGTTCTTGGCTGACGAGGGACGGAAGGTCCCTATAGCAGCCCGCCCTCAGTTAAGGGATTTGAAATGACTTTAACCTCCTTTTTTTCCTTTCAGTTCTTAGTTCGACTTTCACTCTGATGATGCAAGCTGCAAGGTCTTGCGAATCGTCCGTCAATATGGGTGCCTCAACAGCAACAAGGTCATGGGCATGGCCATCGCCTTACTAGAGTTCACAAGGTGCAAGCCAAAGAACGCTGGGTGTTTATCCACAAAGACTACGCAGTCTAAGCCGAAATTCTATGTTAAAAATAAAAAGATTACAACTAGCTTTGTAAGAGCAGGATTATTTTCAGTCATTTTGTCGACCATAGTGATAAATTTGTCCACGCAACAGATGTAGTAAATATGCTCCTTTAAAATGTAGCCACTTCACTGTTTACCACTTTCGTCGATATTTCACATAGTCATATTTACTACATTTTTTTTTCTATACATTGATATACTCGCTCTTCTGGGATATGTGGAACAAATTTATGAATATTTAAAAAACAGGATATATCAGGTGACAAATGAATAATTTGGAGAGAAGGATCATAAAAAAGCAAGGAATAGAGAATTGGTACGAAGATACATGAAATGGCTTAACACGAAAACGCCAAAAAGCAGACACATGTGGAGACAACATAAAAGAAGAATAAGACAAACAAAAAACTGGTACATGAAATGTAGGAAGATAGATAGTTATATGGGAGGACGGGAATCTACAGGAACGTGGAATTTTATTTTATTTATATTAATTTGGTTCGCAAAGATAATAGTCAAACACTCATACAGACCATAACAATAGAACAATGTCAAGACTATTAGAGAATACTAATCACAAAAGATGGAGAATGCATAGAAGAACAGCCTGATACTGCAATTGAAGATTATAGTAATAACCGTTGAAAGAGTAACAAAGATATACTGTAAAATTTCCTGCCCGAAACGAAGTAACGGAGATTTATTAAAACATGGAACTAGCAAACTTTTCAAAATTATATCATACATGATAACTAGATGCATACATGGTGAAACTCCCCCAAAATAACGGTAAACTGCATGCATATTGTCAATACATAAAAAATGCGACCTGAAAAAGACGGAAAACTATAGAGGTATAACAATGACAACGACGTTTAGCAGACCCCTTTCCTGGACTCTCTTCCATTATCCACCCTCCTTTCTCTCAATCATTATATAATTCCCGTTTTTGGCTGAAGAGGGACGCAAGGTCCCTATAGCAGCCCGCCCCCAGTTGGGGGAATTGAAATGGCCCTCAACCTTTACCTTTTACCTTAAGCGGACTATATGGTAGAGTGTAAAGAGGTGTGGTGGAGGAAGATATGATAAAAACGAAGCGGACGAAGACGTCGGCTTTAGAGCTAGTCGCCCCGGCTTAAGTAACAGGAGAGGAAATACGTCTGCTGTTAATAGATTTGGCTAAAGCATACGAATCCTACAATACCGTATAGTAGCTCAAGACACGGAAAATCTAGAGATCCCAACAGTGGGCAATAAAAATTATAGTCAAAAAACTAGAAATATTTATGTATTGGCGGACCAAGCAACATTCTAGAAGTCGACAACGGAGAACTATCTCGGAGTGGCTATAGAAAAAGATGCTAGACACACGAGAGATAAGAAATATAGTAAAACAGGGAGGAATAGCGCTTCAAAGATTAAATAGTATCTAGCGGAGGAAAGAAACATCCAAGGAGAACAGTTAACATCTATAATACCATTGTAAAGAGTATAGTTTACTATGATGCAGAACTGTGGGGATTGGCGCAAGCCGAAGATCAGCAAGAATATCGCCAAGTGCCTAAAATATTGAGGTAAAACAACAATAACCGAAATCATCGTACACGTCAATTGATGTACACAGAATGCCAGAAAATAGTTTACTAATAACAGTAATGAAATTGATACCTCCAAAAAAAAGAAGAAGAGGGGGGAGTATCCCTTTAACACCGAAGATTAAAAAAACACAATTTTTTCTTTATCTATGTCCTCTTGGGTGATCTAACAGTACTTCGTGCAACAAAACTGATTTGAGATTTAGATTCTCCAAAGTGCGTCCATTGAATCTCATAGTTCTCTAACAAATCAATGTTCAGAAAAGTCTCACTATCAGACAAGCCTGGAAGACACTTAAAACGAACACGAACGAAATGCACATAGGATACCCAATACGTATGGAAAACTATTAGGAAAGTATATTAACGGAAAAAACAGTTAAATTTCAGGAAATAAGTTAAGAAGTAGAACAAGTAATCGAAGCACTTAGAAATACACCCCCATAGAGCAAATTAAAAATTCCCCCATTAGTGACAATAGCTCAATATATAAAAAACAAAAAAATTGATTGTAACAACTATAAGAGCATAAGCGTAGACTGGACGGACGAGTATTCGAGAAAAATAGAAGAACAGAGGTCTAACACTTCATGATAGTACAGCCTATAAAGCACGTGAATTATAGTCGTGAATGATGTGCTTTCAGTTATCGATTATATTGGCTCTCGATTGTTGAAATACAAAACATAGTAATTTCGAGACAGAATTATAGTGGAAAACAAATTAATTATAGCACTGAAATATTCGGTTTTGGTTCGTAACTTAACTGTATTTATTCATCGACTAATGACGCAACTACATTGCAAAGCAAATTAATTGCGCTCCTGAAATAGATTGTTTTGGTTTGGGTCTGCGCTAACACATCAACATTGGATTTAAACAATGGTTGAATTCATGACGGCAGAGCCAATAAAACACATGGATTATAGAATTACGAAATATTTGGTTTTGATTATGAATCCTATTCTAGCCACTGCCGTTCGATTGTTTAAATAAAAATCGTAGTACAATTAGTAGAATAATAATGGAAAAAATTATAAAGCGAACAATAAATTGCAGTATTAATGGTTTTGATTCGTAACTTATCTGAATTCATACAGTTTAAATGAGTTACTAGAAATTAGAAATGCTATTCATTTAAACAAAACACAACCAATAACGCAACTACATTGTAAAACAATGTTTTGGTTTGCGTCTGCGCTGGGGCTATTCAACATTGAAATTTAAAAAATGTTGAATTCGCACAGTCAATAAAACACATAAAAGTAGTGGATTATTGGATCTTGGTTATCAATTCTATTCTATCTATTGGCTTTCCATTGTTTAAATAAAAACCATATCAATTGAGAAACAGCAAAATTGCGATGAGAAAAAAAATAAGGAATTGCAGTATTGAAGGTTTTGATTCGTAACTCAATTGTATTCATACATTTTTAAATGTGTTACTAAAAATGCTATTTATATAAATAAAACATAACAACTAACGCTGCTGCATTGAAAAACAAATGAATTGCACTATTGAAATACATTGTTTTGGGTTGAGTCTGGGCTATGACTATTCAACACTGGATTTAGAAAATTGTTGAAATCATGAAGGTACAGCCAATAAAGCATATGAATTACAGTCGTCGATTATTTTGTTTTGGTTAACAGTTATGTTATATCCATTGGTTTTCGATTGTTTAAATAAAAGTTATAGTAATTTAGCAGAATTATATTGGAAAAAATCAGTATAGTATAGCAATATTCATTTTTTTCGTAACTTAACTGTATCCATACTCTTTTAAACGTATTGCTAAAAATATTCATTTAAATAAAACACAACTAATAACGTAGTTACATTGGGAAACAAATACACTGCACTCCTGAAATAAATTGTTTTTATTGAGTCTGCGCTATGACTATTCAACATTTCAATAAAGAAATTGTTATATTCATGACGGTACAGCCTATAGAGCACATGCTATGGATTATTTGGTTTTGGATATGAATTCGATTGTATCTACTGACTTTCTACTGTTTAAATAAAATGCGTACAAATTTAGAAACAGTAGAAATACGATGAAAAAAATTGTAATATTCAAGGTTTTGATTGGTAACTCACTTGCATTCATACACTTTTAAATCCGTCGCTAAAAAATGCGATTAATTTACATGAAATACAACTAATAACGCAGCTACATCGAAAAACAAATGAACTGCACTCTTGAAATACATTGGTTTGGTTTCAGTCTGCATTATGACTATTCAGCATTGGAATTAAAAAAATTGTTAAATCCTTGGCGGTACAGCCAATAAAACACATGAATATTAGTAGTGGATTATTTGGTTTGGTTATCAATTATATTGTATCCACCGACTTTGAGATTGTCAAAATAAAATACGTACCAATTTAGAGACAGCAGAATTATGATGGAAAACAAATAACGAATTACAGTATTGAAGGTGTTGATTCATAACATACTCTTATAAACGTGTTAATACTAAAAATGGATTCATTTACATAAAGTACACCTAATAAAGCAGCTACATTGGAAAACAAATTAAATGTGCTCCTAAACTACATTGTTTTGGTTTCAGTCTGCGCTATGACTATTCAACATTGGAATTACAAAATTGTTAAAATTCATGATGGCACAGCCAATAAAGCACATGAATATTAGTGGTGGATTATTTGGTTTTTGTTATCAATTATATTGTATCCACTGACTTTGAGATTGTTAAAATAATATACATACCAATTTAGACACAGCAGAATTACGATGGAAAACAAATAACGAATTGCAGTATTGAAGGTGCTGATTCGTAACTCAATTGCATTCATACACTTTTAAACGTGTTAATACTGAAAATGGATTCATTTACATAAAGTACAGCTAATAAAGCAGCTACATTAGACAAAAAAATGAGTTACTCTCCTGAAATACATTGTTTTGGTTTGAAGCTGCACTGTCTGTTCAACTTTGGAACTAAAAAATTGTCGATTTTATGATGGTACCGTCAATAAAGCACGTGAATTATAATAGTGGATATTTGGTTCTGGTTATCGATATGCTATACCAACTGGATTTCAATTATTTAAATAAAAAATTAGCAGTATTATAATGGAAAAAAATAATTATAGTATTAAAAAATTCTATTTTGGTTCGTAACTCAACTATATCGACACCCTTCTAAACGTGTTACTAAAAAAAAGCGATTTACTTACATTAAAGAACTATAACTACGTTGGAAGACAAAATAATTGTTTTCCTAAAATACATTGTTTTGGTTTTAGTCTGGGCTATGACTATTCAACATTGGAATTACAGAAGTGTTGAATTCATGACGGTACAGCCAATAAAGCACATGAATTATAGTCGTGGATTATTTGGTTTTGATTGTCAATTGTATCGTGTCCACCGACTTTCGTTTGTTTAAATAAAAAACCGTGGGTACTAATTTAGAGACAGAATTACGATGGAAAACAAATAACGAATTGCAGTATTGAAGGTTTTCATACACTTTTAAACGTGTTACATAATACTAAAAATGGATTGATTTACATAAAATACAACTAATAAAGCAGCTACATTGGTTAACAACTGAATTGCACTTCGGAAATACATTTTTGGGGTTAAAGCTGCGCTGTCTGTTCAACTTTGCAATTTAAAAAAATATTGATTTTATCATGATACCGTCACTAAAGAAAACGCATGAATTATAATAGTAGTGGATATTTGGGTTAGGTTATAAACGTGTTCCTAAAAAAGCGATTCGCTGTTCAACTTTGCAATTTAAAAAAATATTGATTTTATCATGGTACCGTCACTAAAGAAAACGCATGAATTATAATAGTAGTGGATATTTGGGTTAGCTTATAAACGTGTTCCTAAAAAAGCGATTCGCTGTTCAACTTTGCAATTTAAAAAAAATATTGATTTTATCATGGTACCGTCACTAAAGAAAACACATGAATTATAATAGTAGTGGATATTTGGGTTAGGTTATAAACGTGTTCCTAAAAAAAGCGATTCGCTTAAATAAAACACAATTAATAACGCAGCTACATTGGAAAACAAATGAATTGTGGTCCTGAAATATATTGTTTTGGTTTGAGTCTGCGCTATGACTATTCAACATTGGAATTTAAAAATGTTGAATCTTGGACGGTACAGCCAATAAAGCACATGGATTATAGTCGTGGATTATTTGGTTTTGATTGTCAATTGTATCGTGTCCACTGACTTTCGGTTGTTTAAATAAAAAACCATAGGTAATAATTTAGAGACAGAATTACGATGGAAAACAAATAACGAATTGCACTATTGAAGGTTTTCATACACTTTTAAACGTGTTACATAGTACTAAAAATGGATTAATTTACATAAAATACAACTAATAAAGCAGCTACATTGGAAAACAACTGAATTGCACTTCTGAAATACATTTTCGGGGTTGAAGCTGCGCTGTCTGTTCAACTTTGCAATTTAAAAAAATATTGATTTTATCATGGTACCGTCACTAAAGAAAACGCATGAATTATAATAGTAGTGGATATTTGGGTTAGCTTATAAACGTGTTCCTAAAAAAGCGATTCGCTTAAATAAAACACAATTAATAACGCAGCTACATTGGAAAACAAATGAATTGTGGTCCTGAAATATATTGTTTTGGTTTGAATATGCGCTCTGACTATTCAACATTGGAATTTAAAAATGTTGAATCCTTGACGGTACAGCCAATAAAGCACATAAATTATAGTCGTGGATTATTTGGTTTTGATTGTCAATTGTATCGTGTCCACTGATTTTGGGTTGTTTAAATAAAAAGCCGTAGGTACTAATTTAGAAACAGAATTACGATGGAAAACAAATAACTAATTGCACTATTGAAGGTTTTCATACACTTTTAAACGTGTTACATAGTACTAAAAAAGGATTAATTTACATAAAATACAACTAATAAAGCAGCTACATTGGAAAACAACTGAATTGCACTTCTGAAATACATTTTTGGGGTTGAAGCTGCGCTGTCTGTTCAACTTTGCAATTTAAAAAAAAATTGATTTTATCATGGTACCTTCACTAAAGAAAACGCATGAATTATAGTAGTGGATTTTTGGGTTAGGTTATAAACGTGTTCCTAAAAAAGCGATTCGCTTAAATAAAATACAATTAATAACGCAGCTACATTGGAAAACAAATGAATTGTGGTCCTGAAATATATTGTTTTGGTTTGAGTCTGCGCTATGACTATTCAACATTGGAATTTAAAAATGTTGAATCTTTGACGGTACAGCCAATAAAGCACATAAATTATAGTCGTGGATTATTTGGTTTTGATTGTCAATTGTATCGTGTCCACTGACTTTCGGTTGTTTAAATAAAAAACCGTAGGTACTAATTTAGAGACAGAATTACGATGGAAAACAAATAACGAATTGCAGTATTGAAGGTTTTCATACACTTTTAAACGTGTTACATAGTACTAAAAATGGATTAATTTTAATAAAATACAACTAATAAAGCAGCTACATTGGAAAACAACTGAATTGCACTTCTGAAATACATTTTCGGGGTTGAAGCTGCGCTGTCTGTTCAACTTTGCAATTTAAAAAAATATTGATTTTATCATGGTACCGTCACTAAAGAAAACGCATGAATTATAGTAGTGGATATTTGGGTTAGCTTATAAACGTGTTCCTAAAAAAGCGATTCGCTTAAATAAAACACAGTTAATAACGCAGCTACATTGGAAAACAAATGAATTGTGGTCGTGAAATATATTGTTTTAGTTTGAATATGCGCTCCGACTATTCAACATTGGAATTTCAAAATGTTGAATCCTTGACGGTACAGCCAATAAAGCACATGAATCATAGTCGTGGATTATTTGGTTTTTGTTATCAATTATATTGTATCCACCGACTTTGAGATTGTCAAAATAAAATACATACCAATTTAGAGACAGCAGAATTACGATGGAAAACAAATAACGAATTGCAGTATTGAAGGTGCTGATTCGTAACTCAATTGCATTCATACACTTTTAAACGTGTTAATACTGAAAATGGATTCATTTACATAAAGTACAACTAATAAAGCAGCTACATTGGAAAACAAATTAAATGTGCTCCTAAACTACATTGTTTTCGTTACAGTCTGCGCTATGACTATTTAACATTGGAATTACAAAATTGTTAAATTCATGATGGTACAGCCAATAAAACACATGAATATTAGTGGTGAATTATTTGGTTTTTGTTATCAATTATATTGTATCCACTGACTTTGAGATTGTTAAAATAATATACATACCAATTTAGAGACAACAGAATTACGATGGAAAACAAATAACGAATTGCAGTATTGAAGGTGCTGATTCGTAACTCAATTGCATTCATACACTTTTAAACGTGTTAATACTGAAAATGGATTCATTTACATAAAGTACAGCTAATAAAGCAGCTACATTAGACAAAAAACTGAGATACTCTTCTGAAATACATTGTTTTGGTTTGAAGCAGCACTGTCTGTTCAACTTTGGAACTAAAAAATTGTCGATTTTATGATGGTACCGTCAATAAAGCACGTGAATTATAACAGTGGATATATGGTTCTGGTTATCAATATACTATACCAACTGGATTTCAATTATTTAAATAAAAAATTTGCAGTATTATAATGGAAAAAATTAATTATAGTATTAAAAAATTCTATTTTGGTTCGTAACTCAACTATATCGACAACCTTTTAAACGTGTTACTAAAAAAAGGCGATTTATTTACATTAAAGAACTATAATGGGGCAACTACGTTGGAAGACAAAAGAATTGTGTTCCTAAAATACATTGTTTTGGTTTTAGTCTGGGCTATGACTATTCAACATTGGAATTACAGAATTGTTGAATTCATGACGGTACAGCCAATAAAGCACATGAATTATAGTCGTGGATTATTTGGTTTTGATTGACAATTGTATCGTGTCCACTGACTTTCGGTTGTTTAAATAATAAAAAACCGTAGGTACTAATTTAGAGACAGAATTACGATGGAAAACAAATAACGAATTGCAGTATTGAAGGCTTTCATACACTTTTAAACGTGTTACATAGTACTAAACATGGATTAATATACATAAAATACAACTAATAAAGCAGCTACATTGGAAAACAACTGAATTGCACTTCTGAAATACATTTTTGGGGTTGAAGCTGCGCTGTCTGTTCAACTTTGCAATTTTAAAAAAATGTTGATTTTATCATGGTACCGTCACTAAAGAAAACGCATGAATTATAGTAGTGGATATTTGGGTTAGGTTATAAACGTGTTCCTAAAAAAATTGATTCGCTTAAATAAAACACAATTAATAACGCAGCTACATTGGAAAACAAATGAATTGTGGTCCTGAAATATATTGTTTTGGTTTGAGTCTGCGCTATGACTATTCAACATTGGAATTTAAAAATGTTGAATCTATGACGGTACAGCCAATAAAGCACATGAATTATAGTCGTGGATTATTTGGTTTTGATTGTCAATTGTATCGTGTCCACTGACTTTCGGTTGTTTAAATAAAAAACCGTAGGTACTAATTTAGGGACAGAATTACGATGGAAAACAAATAACGAATTGCACTATTGAAGGTTTTCATACACTTTTAAACGTGTTACATAGTACTAAAAATGGATTAATTTACATAAAATACAACTAATAAAGCAGCTACATTGGAAAACAACTGAATTGCACTTCTGAAATACATTTTCGGGGTTGAAGCTGCGCTGTCTGTTCAACTTTGCAATTTAAAAAAATATTGATTTTATCATGGTACCGTCACTAAAGAAAACGCATGAATTATAATAGTAGTGGATATTTGGGTTAGCTTATAAACGTGTTCCTAAAAAAGCGATTCGCTTAAATAAAACACAATTAATAACGCAGCTACATTGGAAAACAAATGAATTGTGGTCCTGAAATATATTGTTTTGGTTTGAGTCTGCGCTATGACTATTCAACATTGGAATTTAAAAATGTTGGATCTTTGACGGTACAGCCAATAAAGCACATGAATTATAGTCTTGGATTATTTGGTTTTGATTGTCAATTGTATCGTGTCCACTGACTTTCGGTTGTTTAAATAAAAAACCGTAGGTAATAATTTAGAGACAGAATTACGATGGAAAACAAATAACGAATTGCACTATTGAAGGTTTTCATACACTTTTAAACGTGTTACATAGTACTAAAAATGGATTAATTTACATAAAATACAACTAATAAAGCAGCTACATTGGAAAACAACTGAATTGCACTTCTAAAATACATTTTTGGGGTTGAAGCTGCGCTGTCTGTTCAACTTTGCAATTTAAAAAAAAATGTTGATTTTATCACTAAAGAAAACGCATGAATTATAGCAGTGGATATTTGGGTTAGGTTATAAAAGTTTCCTAAAAAAAGCGATTCGCTTAAATAAAATACAATTAATAACGCAGCTACATTGGAAAACAAATGAATTGTGGTCCTAAAATACATTGTTTTGGTTTGAGTCTGCGCTATGACTATTCAACATTGGAATTTAAAAATGTTGAATCTTTGACGGTACAGCCAATAAAGCACATGAATTATAGTCTTGGATTATTTGGTTTTGATTGTCAATTGTATCGTGTCCACTGACTTTCGGTTGTTTAAATAAAAAACCGTAGGTAATAATTTAGAGACAGAATTACGATGGAAAACAAATAACGAATTGCACTATTGAAGGTTTTCATACACTTTTAAACGTGTTACATCGTACTAAAAATGGATTAATTTACATAAAATACAACTAATAAAGCAGCTACATTGGAAAACAACTGAATTGCACTTCTAAAATACATTTTTGGGGTTGAAGCTGCGCTGTCTGTTCAACTTTGCAATTTATAAAAAAATGTTGATTTTATCACTAAAGAAAACGCATGAATTATAGCAGTGGATATTTGGGTTAGGTTATAAAAGTTTCCTAAAAAAAGCGATTCGCTTAAATAAAATACAATTAATAACGCAGCTACATTGGAAAACAAATGAATTGTGGTCCTAAAATACATTGTTTTGGTTTGAGTCTGCGCTATGACTATTCAACATTGGAATTTAAAAATGTTGAATCTTTGACGGTACAGCCAATAAAGCACATGAATTATAGTCTTGGATTATTTGGTTTTGATTGTCAATTGTATCGTGTCCACTGACTTTCGGTTGTTTAAATAAAAAACCGTAGGTAATAATTTAGAGACAGAATTACGATGGAAAACAAATAACGAATTGCACTATTGAAGGTTTTCATACACTTTTAAACGTGTTACATAGTACTAAAAATGGATTAATTTACATAAAATACAACTAATAAAGCAGCTACATTGGAAAACAACTGAATTGCACTTCTAAAATACATTTTTGGGGTTGAAGCTGCGCTGTCTGTTCAACTTTGCAATTTAAAAAAAATGTTGATTTTATCACTAAAGAAAACGCATGAATTATAGCAGTGGATATTTGGGTTAGGTTATAAAAGTGTTCCTAAAAAAAGCGATTCGCTTAAATAAAATACAATTAATAACGCAGCTACATTGGAAAACAAATGAATTGTGGTCCTGAAATATATTGTTTTGGTTTGAGTCTGCGCTATGACTATTCAACATTGGAATTTAAAAATGTTGAATCTTTGACGGTAGGTACAGCCAATAAAGCACATGAATTATAGTCTTGGATTATTTGGTTTTGATTGTCAATTGTATCGTGTCCACTGACTTTCGGTTGTTTAAATAAAAAACCGTAGGTAATAATTTAGAGACAGAATTACGATGGAAAACAAATAACGAATTGCACTATTGAAGGTTTTCATACACTTTTAAACGTGTTACATAGTACTAAAAATGGATTAATTTACATAAAATACAACTAATAAAGCAGCTACATTGGAAAACAACTGAATTGCACTTCTGAAATACATTTTCGGGGTTGAAGCTGCGCTGTCTGTTCAACTTTGCAATTTAAAAAAATATTGATTTTATCATGGTACCGTCACTAAAGAAAACGCATGAATTCTAATAGTAGTGGATATTTGGGTTAGCTTATAAACGTGTTCCTAAAAAAGCGATTCGCTTAAATAAAACACAATTAATAACGCAGCTACATTGGAAAACAAATGAATTGTGGTCCTGAAATATATTGTTTTGGTTTGAGTCTGCGCTATGACTATTCAACATTGGAATTTAAAAATGTTGAATCTTTGACGGTACAGCCAATAAAGCACATGAATTATAGTCTTGGATTATTTGGTTTTGATTGTCAATTGTATCGTGTCCACTGACTTTCGGTTGTTTAAATAAAAAACCGTAGGTAATAATTTAGAGACAGAATTACGATGGAAAACAAATAACGAATTGCACTATTGAAGGTTTTCATACACTTTTAAACGTGTTACATCGTACTAAAAATGGATTAATTTACATAAAATACAACTAATAAAGCAGCTACATTGGAAAACAACTGAATTGCACTTCTAAAATACATTTTTGGGGTTGAAGCTGCGCTGTCTGTTCAACTTTGCAATTTAAAAAAAAATGTTGATTTTATCACTAAAGAAAACGCATGAATTATAGCAGTGGATATTTGGGTTAGGTTATAAAAGTTTCCTAAAAAAAGCGATTCGCTTAAATAAAATACAATTAATAACGCAGCTACATTGGAAAACAAATGAATTGTGGTCCTGAAATATATTGTTTTGGTTTGAGTCTGCGCTATGACTATTCAACATTGGAATTTAAAAATGTTGAATCTTTGACGGTAGGTACAGCCAATAAAGCACATGAATTATAGTCTTGGATTATTTGGTTTTGATTGTCAATTGTATCGTGTCCACTGACTTTCGGTTGTTTAAATAAAAAACCGTAGGTAATAATTTAGAGACAGAATTACGATGGAAAACAAATAACGAATTGCACTATTGAAGGTTTTCATACACTTTTAAACGTGTTACATAGTACTAAAAATGGATTAATTTACATAAAATACAACTAATAAAGCAGCTACATTGGAAAACAACTGAATTGCACTTCTGAAATACATTTTCGGGGTTGAAGCTGCGCTGTCTGTTCAACTTTGCAATTTAAAAAAATATTGATTTTATCATGGTACCGTCACTAAAGAAAACGCATGAATTATAATAGTAGTGGATATTTGGGTTAGCTTATGAACGTGTTCCTAAAAAAGCGATTCGCTTAAATAAAACACAATTAATAACGCAGCTACATTGGAAAACAAATGAATTGTGGTCCTGAAATATATTGTTTTGGTTTGAGTCTGCGCTATGACTATTCAACATTGGAATTTAAAAATGTTGGATCTTTGACGGTACAGCCAATAAAGCACATGAATTATAGTCTTGGATTATTTGGTTTTGATTGTCAATTGTATCGTGTCCACTGACTTTCGGTTGTTTAAATAAAAAACCGTAGGTACTAATTTAGGGACAGAATTACGATGGAAAACAAATAACGAATTGCACTATTGAAGGTTTTCATACACTTTTAAACGTGTTACATAGTACTAAAAATGGATTAATTTACATAAAATACAACTAATAAAGCAGCTACATTGGAAAACAACTGAATTGCACTTCTGAAATACATTTTCGGGGTTGAAGCTGCGCTGTCTGTTCAACTTTGCAATTTAAAAAAATATTGATTTTATCATGGTACCGTCACGAAAGAAAACGCATGAATTATAATAGTAGTGGATATTTGGGTTAGCTTATAAACGTGTTCCTAAAAAAGCGATTCGCTTAAATAAAACACAATTAATAACGCAGCTACATTGGAAAACAAATGAATTGTGGTCCTGAAATATATTGTTTTGGTTTGAGTCTGCGCTATGACTATTCAACATTGGAATTTAAAAATGTTGAATCTTTGACGGTACAGCCAATAAAGCACATGAATTATAGTCTTGGATTATTTGGTTTTGATTGTCAATTGTATCGTGTCCACTGACTTTCGGTTGTTTAAATAAAAAACCGTAGGTAATAATTTAGAGACAGAATTACGATGGAAAACAAATAACGAATTGCACTATTGAAGGTTTTCATACACTTTTAAACGTGTTACATAGTACTAAAAATGGATTAATTTACATAAAATACAACTAATAAAGCAGCTACATTGGAAAACAACTGAATTGCACTTCTAAAATACATTTTTGGGGTTGAAGCTGCGCTGTCTGTTCAACTTTGCAATTTAAAAAAAATGTTGATTTTATCATGGTACCTTCACTAAAGAAAACGCATGAATTATAGCAGTGGATATTTGGGTTAGGTTATAAAAGTGTTCCGAAAAAAAGCGATTCGCTTAAATAAAATACAATTAATAACGCAGCTACATTGGAAAACAAATGAATTGTGGTCCTGAAATATATTGTTTTGGTTTGAATCTACGCTATGACTATTCAAAATTGGAATTTAAAAATGTTGAATCCTTGACGGTACAGCCAATAAAGCACATGAATTATAGTCGTGGATTATTTGGTTTTGGTTTGCGATGTTAAAATAAAATAACTATGATGGAAAACAATTAACGACTTGCAGTATTGAAGGTTTTGATTCGTAACTGTATTGCATTCATACACTTGTAAACGTGTTACATACTAAAAATGGATTGATTTACGTAAAATTGCAGATATACAATGGAAACAAATTGATCCATAGATTTTTAAATGTGTTACCACAATATGTCATTCATTTAACTAAACAACTAATAACGCAGCTATATTGGAAAACAACTTAATTACTCTCCTGAAATACATTGTTTCGGTTTGAGTCTGCGACATGAGGATTAAAGTTTGGAATTAATTATTATATACATTTTTAAACGTATTACCAACAAACGTCATTGATTGAAATAAACGACAATAACACAGCTACATTGGAAAACAAATGAATTTCAATCCTAGAACATACCGTTTTAGTACGAGTCTGAGCTGTATCTATGAACTTTTGAACTTCTGAACACATAAGTTTAAAATATTTCTTAGTTTACGTCTGCTTCCTATCTGCTGACTTCTGAACATGTGAATTAATAAAAACTAAATTAATTGCAGCACAACCAAAATAAACATATTTTAATCCTGAAATGTTTGTTTTGGTTTGCACCACTGCTGAATCTGTTCACATTTGAAGGTTTGAATAAAAACTCGTCGGCAGTAAAGCTGCCACAATAAAAAAATAAAGGAATGTTGTTTTAAAATATTTTGTTTCGGTACGAGTTTGTGCTTAAGGGTTTGCATAAGAAATTGGATGAATTAATGGCATGACAACCATTGACACAACCACAACAAAAAATAAATTGCTTCCATGAAATATTTAGTTTCTGGCTCGCGACTCAAATAAATGTTTCAATCAAACACAATCGTACAACTAATTGTAATATAATTACACACGATTAAAAACAAATTTTGGAATATTTTGTTTTGGTTTGCATCTGTGCTATATCTATGGACTTTCAAACTATACACAGACTATCATTTTCATATGCTTTTGTTTTTATTTTGATAACGATACCAACGTTGATATGACGTTCACAGAGTAACAAATAGTATAACATCATCTTGTTGCAGAAGACTAAATAGCAATTATTTGTTTTATCTTGACGTCATTTTTGAACGAAGTTTCCAAAAAAAACCATTTAGATCTTTTGGGGGATTTTTCCTAGCCCCAAGGAACGTCGAAGAAGTTCGTCTGCACTCCCAGGCGCACTCACATAAGCGATTAAACATAACATGTGCTGGTTGTGTATGAATGTTTTTAGAAACTAGAAAGGTCAGATTACTTTTAAACTCGCCTACAAGGTTGCGTTCAATGATAATTGCTAAGTTTTCCATATTAGCTCGGTAAATGTTGGATTTGCATTTCGTATCGGCGCGGAAAGACAGGGATTATCTTGTTTTGGGCGAACTTCAGCCCAAGCGGATCCTAACCTCTCATTTGCAAACAATAACCGAACAACGACCCTAAATTCCCACTAATTAGCGCTTCGCCGTTGTTTCGTGTAAAACAAAGGAGCGTCCACGGGCAGCTGCGATGCCTTTCCTCAAACGGCGGATAATTTCCAAAAAAACTAAAAATATGGCCGAACGGCTCGGGTTACCCCTCGGGGGTTGTCACGACGTTACCTGCGCGATAAGTCCCGATTTTAGTGCGTTCGCACCGCGATTTTCAGATCAAATCCGGAGCTTAAACTTGGTGGGAATTATGCACGCTTTGATAATCCTTAAAACATAAAATTCACACAAATCCTGGCCACTTTGAACTACGCAAAACATCCCGCAGGCCATGAAAATAGATCGTTTCCCTACGGAGGCGCTGGAAGACGACTACTTAAATTTTAGCTACTTACCAAATAATTTGTCGCGTTAAAAACTGTCACAGTTTAATTAGGGCACATGTTGTTATATTTTACACAAAAAATAGGACTTTATGGTGGTTGTTCACATCAACGATAATCATTTTTAGTTCCAGTTAAATTGATGTTTTCGTGTGGCGCCACTGATGATGTCACGTGCTGGTGCAGGCTGTTGGTAGAACAGTTACCTTGAAGATAATCTAAATGTAGATATTTACAGTTTAGTAATGCATAGTTACAGAAGATGGCGCACAAAAACCGATAAAAAGGAAACTCTTACCACAATAACAGAGAAATCACAATAACTACAAACAGAAAACCCTTAAAGATATCACTGCATCAACAGCTATGACAGCTTCCGTACAGATGGCGCCTCTCATACTGAAACGTGATATTTTCAAAGGGGATTGCCCGTGGCCAGATAAGTGTTGATAATTAAGTTACGAGGAAGACAATATCTCAATAGGTTACGGGAAAAACCGTCCATAATGCACACATTGCACGTTGACGTTTGTCGTTCAAATACTTTCGATCGATTTTTCCAGAATTACGGATGCGTGTGGCGTTTTTCCTGGCAACAATAACAACAAGGTAATATTCAAATTGCTACCTAACCTTACTAATCGTTACCTGTGTAGTTATAAATTAGGGCAGTAAACCGCCACAGAGTTGCAGGCCTAAGTTTGTAACTAACAAATCTTCTGCTGGCAGTGAGCAAGCAGTATTACTCGAAAATTAGTTATGTGATTTACAAATTATAGTCGCAAATCAAATACCTATGTTATTTTGTACAAATCGGTTCAAAGTGCATACATACTTGATGCTTAAAAATGCCGAATCCAATAACAATGAATGAATATTAGCAATATTTATCAAGTCCAATGTTGACGGTTTATCTCGGAAAAATATTGTTATCTAAGAATCTAAGCGATTTTTCTGTGTTGTCTAAAGTATAATCAAACGCTATTTTAATCTATATTAATATAGCTAAGGAATAGTTGTCAATTTATGAATGCAACTACGTTTACGCTTATACTCTGTTTACATCTTTTTGGCATGAAAGGTGGCCATGACAGTTTCCCCAAATTTAGCTGTGTAAAATTACTTTGTTGTGTTTAAACGAGGTTTACATTTGAGGTTATGATTACCAAATGCAAAGTTGCCATATTTAAGCAGAATAGAAAATGGAACTTAGTAATTTTTATGAATGTATGTATCCAGTTTCAATGATTGTGTAATTAGCAACAATTTTTAATTAAGTATACGTGGAAGGTCTTACAGTACGTGAGATTAAAAATATTTCTCCTCATGTACTATCAAAGTAAGAAGTCCATCTGGCAACAATATTGTGTTCTGTCAAACGACAGTAAATTTCTTGGAGGTTTGCAGGTTATAGAACAAAATAAAAATTATGATTCTGTTCATGTGCAACTTAACAACAAAAATCCAAGGCCACCCTTCATGCAAAAAAAGAGTGAAAGAATTATAAATATCAAACTTGAAAATTGTTAACGGAGATACTTATATCAATTCAAAATGAGATAAGCTTGATTTTTATATAGTATAAATAAAAATCAAGCTTATCTCATTTTGAATTGATATAATTATCTCCATTAACAATTTTCAAACTTTTTAAACCTTTATCAATTTACTGAATATTTAAAAAAATATATCAAACTTGACATTTGATTTGTAAGTGACAGTTGCATTTATAAATTAGGAACTATTCCATAGAGCTATACTAGATGAAAATAATTTTTGATCATACTTTATTTTCTGCAATAGAAACGGCTCTTAATTTTCTAATAATTGAATGACATTTCAAAATACAGTGTAAAATTGTAATAGAAAAAAAATCTGGAAAAATGTTTTTAAATTGTTCATAAAATGTTCTAAAATATATAATTACCGAAGATGGCTTCTTTAAAAATGTTTTTATTAAACGTGGCTTTTATAGGTTAAAATTTTAGTAAAAAAAAAGACGGAAATGCTTTTATGTGAATCTCACTGTAAAACAAAGACAAAATCGCCCTTTTTAATTTGTCAATTTAGGACTTCTTTAAGATATCGTTTTTTTCAAATATGAGTTTAGAAAATCTCTTGAAGAATTAGGCATGTGAATGAAAACTCCCCTTAAAAATGTAGCTAAATCGTATAGCAATTATTAAGGTTAACTCCTAAAAGAATATTTTTTAACAGTATCGCCTATAAAACGCTATGTTGTAGTGACATTGTCTTTAAACAATTTGCTTTGAAAACATTTCTATTAATCAAAAAAATATATTATCTTTTATACATTATAAACATTTTCGTTAAAAATATCCAGTGGTGACTCGCTACAAAGAGCCAATGAGCTATGGCCGTACCATAGCTAGTCACTCAGGGTTTTTGTATACCAAATGAACATTTTTGTGTATTTATTTTTCATCATTCTTGTCATTTTAAAGCTTAAGCAAAGCATGGGTAATTTTTATTTCATGAATATAAACTGTACGATAAGCGCTTATTTGCTTCTACGGCGCATTGGAGTCAGTTGGTCCAGTTTGTCAACAATTTAATGGCTGCATCAGGCGGAGAGCGGCGAAGGTCGTAAGTTTACAGATAGGCTATAACCAAATTGGGGCTACTTTACGTGTGGCTCCAGTTTGACTGCGGGTGCGAGAGCGCGGGTCTCGAGTTATTGATTTCGATGCTTACAACTTTGTCACGTAGGGTGTCTTAATCGCGGCATCCTGAGATTTCATTCGTTCACAACGTCACAAGCGTAGCATCTTATTTTAATCACTTTTATTTGTATTAATTAATAGTTCTCCTTTTATTATTATATTATACACATTATTTACTCATGTGAAGATAAACTTAATTCTCAAACAGTATAGATGGAATTTTTTGGACGAAATGTAAACACAAAATGCAAGAGAGATATTTGATTCAGTTCATCATATTTTATCAGACTGGAAATTTGGTAATTATTTTTACTGAAGCTAGCTTTTGCCAATCCTTTTGCGAAATATTTAGATCTCGGAATGTCGAAATGTGTATTTGCCAGTGTGGTGGTTATGTATTATAAATTGGCTTGGTTCTACCATCAAAATTCTCCACTAGCTGCCACTGGCAAGTTTAAAGATTTGAATCTTCTTATTATCAACGCAATCTCTTCAAAACATGGTTTTAAATTATTTCTGTAAAAATGTCATTAAAAAATCTAAAATCCGTAAGACATCGCTTTAGAAAAAACACTCCAAACTAGAAAGCGCTTTCCCTTATTATTGCCATCGCTCGTTTGAATAATATTGCTTGTAAAAAACCTCTAAAACCTTTGAAAAACTGTTCTTAATGATGATCTCACCAATTACTCTGCGAAAGACTTAAAATGTTGCCATAACATTTATTACGTTGCTTATAAGCGTTGATTATTAGCAAGGACGCCTCAAAATTGTATATCCTTTATTAACATAATTTTATCAAAACATTTGTAAAAACGTTACATTTTAGTTTCGATGCCTTAACATGCTAAGTGTTACCTTAAGTAGCCTTCTGGTAACATTGTCTGTAACCAATCCTTTAAAAACAGTAGTCGGAGATGCTTCAAAAATATTTTGCCTTAATCAGTATTACTTTTTGGACCGTTCTTGTAAACATTTCGCCTTTAAAGATTACTAGAGATTTTGCCTTTTAGTGGAGTTGCCTTTAAAATATTTGTTTTAAGACTTTGAATTAAGCAGCTTTATAGTAACTTTATCTGTAACGATCCCTATAAAAAACGTTACGCCAGAGAACCTACAAAGATATTTGTCTTCTATATACATAATTTTAGTACACCATTTTTAACTGTTGCTTTAAACGAATCTAGATGTGTTATCTTTTAGTAATTTGACTTTAAACGTCCGTTTTAAAAATGTTGCGTCGATGAAATTCCAAAAATATTTCAGTAGTATTACCTTTAAGTGCTGATTTTCAAACACTTGTCTTAAACAGCTTTCTAGTAACGTTGTCTGTAACCATTCCTGTAAATAACGTTGAGTCAAAAAAGCTCCAAAGCGTTTGCCCTTTATTTACATCATTTTTTAAAACGCTTTTTTTGAATTGGTGCCTTATACAAATTTCTGGATGTGTTCTTTTTTTAGTAATTTCGTCGAAGAAGCTCCAAAAATGTTTGACCTTTTTATAATTTATTAGAACGCTTTTGCGCCTGTTGCCTTAGGAGGCTCCTCCTCTTAAAAAACGTTGCATCGAAGAAGCTCCAAGAATATTTGTTCTTATTTGCACAATTTTCTAGAGCACTGATTTAAAGCTTTTGCTTTCTATTAACAATTTAAAACTCTTACCTTGAAAATATTTCTGGAAATGTTACCTCTTAGGAATGTTGCATGTAAAAGTCTCTTTTAAAACGTTGGTTTTAAAAATGTATCTTTAGGCAGCCTTATACTAACGTTGTTTGTAACTATTCCTGTAAAAAATGTTTGCTCATGATTTTTTTTTAGAATTCTGGTTTAAAAGTTTACCTTTTAAAAAAATATAAAAAGGTTACCTTAAAGCAACGTTGCTCTTAAATATCTTCTTTTAAACATTGGTTTTAAAGCTATTGCCTTAAACAGCTTTTTAGTAACATTGTGTATAACCCGTCCTTTAAAACTAGGGTTTCCAGTCCCGGGATCCGGTCCCGGGACAGTCCCGGGATTCTACCACAAAAACCGAGTCCCGGGACCACAGCCAGCCCAGGAGAAGTCCCGGGACCATGAAATGCGTGCGTATATTCGATATCAGAGAATTAGGACGGGTATTCACCGCCGTCCGGCGTATTAATCATGCCTCTTGCACGTTCTGCATTATTTGCGTTTTGCGTAAGCAGGAGAGCTATTGTTTTCAGTAGGTTAGAATTAAACCTGTGTGTGGTTTCAGCCACATCTGCATATCTTCTTCTATTTATGCGTTTGTCTGTTTCTTTTGTTGGAGTTAGATATATTTTCGCGTGGTCGTGTGCGTACGTAGTAACAGTAAGGTAACTAAATTTGTAGACTTTTAAAATTATGTGCGAAGAAGCTGAATAATTAATATTTTTGGGTTTTAAAGGTGTTCGTTATTTGTCTGCTAAATCGTTACAATTAGAATGAATTCTGATACGCAACCTACCATTATTCTACATTAAAAAAAATTTACGATTTGAGGTCAAAATGGCAACGATTTTATATATTGAAGATAAACAATTGGCAAAATGTAAACTTGTTCCTATAAAATTATCATAATCAGAGGCAGCTTGACGAAAGGATTATACAAGCACTTTGCAGTTCAAACAGAAGCAAAAGATGAAGAGCGACATTTTTAGTAACAGAAGAAAGCAATGATGTTATAGACGAGTCCCAACGCAGATTATCAGCACAAAAATACTTTATTTAACTTAAAACACTTGTTTTTCTGTGGAAATTGCATTCGCAAATTTTACCTGAACACTATTTCCCTTTCGGGACCATTTTCGGGATCTTCGGGACTAGTCTCGGGACTTGAAATTTAGCTCGTTAGTCCCGAAAACACTTTTGGTCCCGGGACTTGGAAACCCTACATTAAAACGCGTTAGTTCGAAGAAATTCCAAAAGTGAGGTGCTTTTATTAACATAATCTTTAGAAAGCTGTTTTAATACTGTTGTCTTCACACGATTTCTAGAAAATGTTAGCTTTTAGTAGGTTTGCCTCTAAATTTCCCTATAAAACTCTGGATTTAAAACTATTGCCTCAAGCTGCCTTGTGGTAACGTTGTCTGTAACCATTCATTTTAAACACGTTACGTCAAAAAAACTACTTGACTATTAACATAATTTTTTAGATCGCTGTTTTAACCCTTAACTGGTAACGTGCCGTCTCTGAGACTGCAAGCAAATTTTAATCTCAAATTTTCAGCAAAAGAGTACCGCTTTTCGGCGAATGATCTCACCTAATCTTTCTCCTCTTTGTGCCCCACCTATCGCACAATTATTGGTAAATTTGGGTAACTGACGCTGGAGATGTGTTTTATTTTTAGTTTAGTGCAGTCTGTGAGACGGAACGTTACGGTTTACGTGAGATTTTTTTGCCATTGACAGGCATGGCAGGCCCTGTGAATTACAATATTTCTTTAAGTTTTTTTTTTACAAATGCATTGTTTTACTTATTATTAATCGTAAAATAAATAAAATTACTTTTGATCAAAAGTTTTAATTTTTTTATCTTGGTCTGGTAAAAACTACATTGCCAATTTGTGTTCAAGTTGAAAATTATCTTATAATTTTTTCTTTACATTAAGTTTTCGGTTATTATTACTAAAAAATATATGCTAACAAACCTCTATATATATATTTAAAAAAATAATTAAAACAGTTTAATTTTTTTCGCTTCAAAGGTGTGACAGTCTCACAGACTGCACGTTACCAGTTGTGCTCCAAATTTACACGTTACCAGTTAAGGGTTAAAACTGTCGCCTTAATAGTTATTTATGTACCTAGAGCGAAAAATTATGCATTAGGCGTGAGTCCGAAAAAACTCGAACGAACGCCTAATGCATTTTTCGCTCGTGTTGCATACAAAATTTTTCCTACGACTGTAAAATTTTCGAAAATAGGTTTAAACTGGTGTTTTTGCCATTTCTAAAATTTCCAGCGACGTGCAAATTTTTACATCAGAATTGGATATTTTATCGCCCATTTCTTATTTTTCTTGACACTTAAACATCGACAATACACAAAATAAAGCACAAGTAACTTTAAATCGCGAAAAAAGGTTTAAATCAAATTCACAGTGACAGCTGTCAACTTTGACGTTTTCAAATAGCTGACCACTAGCCGACTTAGGTATATAATCATGAAAGCTTATATAAAATTTATGTATGTTGCTATGTATTACGATTCACGATTATATACTTACGTATGACGGCTGCCGCGATGAACTGATTCAAAACAATCAATTTTTGACGTACGGCAACAAGGCGGAAAGCTTGATTTTAGAAGCAGTCGTAGGAAAAAGTATTTTTAGAAGTGTTACCGTTTACTAACGTTGACTGTAAATGCCTATTTTAAAATTCTGGTTATAAAAGTATAAAACGGCCTTATTCAGCTTTCTGGTAACGTTGTTTGTCCATTTCTTTAGAAGCTCTAAAACATGTTTATTTACATCATTTCTTCTAACACCATTTTGAATTGTTGCCTTAAGCAATTTTCTGGATGTGTTTTATTTTAGTAATTTGGCATTAAACGCTCCTTTCAACCACGTCGCATTGAAAAAGCTCCAAAAATAGTTAACTTTAAACCGTGTATTATCATTTATAACGCTGTTTTAAAAATGTTGCCTTGAAAGTATTTCTATAAATGTCGCGTCTTGATAGCGTTGCCTGTAAATGTCTCTCTGTTTATAAAACCGTTGTCTTGATCAGCTTCTTGGTAACGTTGTTGATAATATCCTTTTAAAAACGTTGCGTCAGAGAACTCAAAAAATATTTGGCCTTTATAATTTTTTAGATCGCTGCTTTAAAACTGTCGCCTTAAAAGAATTTTTAGAAATATTACCGTTTACTAACGTTGCCTCTAAATGTCTATTTCAAAATGCTGGTTATAAAAACTAACTTATGTAGCCTTCTGGTAACGATGTTTGTAACCTTTCTTTTAAAAACGTTGCTTCAAAGAAGCTCCAGAAAATGTTTACATCATTTCTTATAACGCCATATTGAACTGTTACCTTAAACAATTTGCTGGATGTGTTTTCTTTTAGTAATTTGACATTAAATGCCCCTTTTAAAAACGTCACATCGCCAAAGCTCCGAAAATAGTTTGCTTTAAGCTCTTTATTATCTTTTATAACGCTGTTTTAAAAACGTTGCCTTAAAGAATTTCTAGAAATGTTGCATCTTGATAGCGTTGCCTGTAAATGTCTCTTTGAAATACCTGTTTGTAAAACTGCTGTCTTGATCATCTTCCTGGTAACGTTGTTTATAATCTCCATTTACAAACGTTGCGTCAGAGAAACTCCAAAAATATTTGGCCTGTATTAACCTAATTTTTAGAACGCTGTTTTAAACCGGTTGCCTTTAAAGGATTTCTAGAAATGTTGCTTTTTA
The DNA here is from genome assembly GCA_940337035.1 of Agriotes lineatus. Lineage (NCBI taxonomy): Eukaryota > Metazoa > Arthropoda > Insecta > Coleoptera > Elateridae > Agriotes > Agriotes lineatus. The sequence continues at coordinate 51,683,101 of OW679200.1, read as the reverse complement.
CTAACGTTGCCTCTAAATGCCCTTTTAAAAATGCTGGTTGTAAAACAGTTGCCTTATGCAGCCTTCTGGAAGCGTTGTCTGTGCCCATTTATTTAATAAACGATTCGTCAGAGAAGCTCCAAAAATGTTTGACCTTTATTTACATCATATCTTAGAACGCAATTTTGAACAGTTGCCTGAACTATTTTTTGGATATGTTGTCTCTTAGTAAGATGACATTAAACACCGCATTCAAAAATCACGTCGAAGAAAAACTCCAAAAATATTTGGCCTTTATTAACATAATTTTTTAAAACACTGCTTTTAAACTTTTGCAAAATATTTCTCTAATTGTTAACTTGTAACAGTGGTACCGTAGTTACAGTACGTGTACGGTAATTTTTCCCCAAATGTGGTATACGGACAGACTTAATTCAACTAACAAGGAATGGAACTTGCACTAAAATTATTTGACAAATGATTTTGTTGGTTGACACCACCTCAATGTCTGGTTTTATGTTACATGTGTATGATGTTATTCTGCACTCAACGAAGTGTCAAATTACTGAATATATTTATTTACTCTCTAGTCAGGACAACGACCTATTAAACGAAATAACGATGTTAAATGCCTTAGACGGCACCACTTTTCTAATCAACAAAATACAGGTAGGCTCACTGAAAAAGTAGATACAGTGAATCAACCTCTCATATCCAACCTTGGCAGTGCTCGGGCCATGGTCCGCGTACAGCCTCGGTGAACTTATCTTTACAGCTTTTTAAAAACCTTTTACAAAAGAAACACATCGCAAGATACAAAATCACATGTAGTCGTCATAAATATAATAAAGAAAAGTACAACATGGAAATAATGCATGTAAACATGTGACATTAACTTAAATGAAACGGGGGACGTTAGTATTACTAACTTCGCAACGATTAAGCTAAGTACAGACAGTACTTGACAGCAAATAATCAAAACTGACTTAATGACGGTAAAAACTATTCAAACTCTTAATTTTAAATGACAACAACTACGTTACGTAAAAACGGCGACACTTCGTCATATAAATGATCACTCCACTGCACATTGTGCCATTTAAAGTTACCACAAAAGACACAGTACCTTTGAGGGGTTCAGCAGCCATTGCTTGACGTTCAACAAAGCCGTCGATGCCGATGCTCCAGCAACTGCCAAGCTGCCTGAGGAAATGCGGGAACAAGGGCCTTTACGACCAGGGGTTGCCGTCTGTCAAGAGTTTTGACGTTATTTATATTCCCCAAAGGGGTGAACAACGTATTACGTAAATGACTGGCAAGTTTTACGACATAGACACTCCGTTTAGGAAAACTAGTACGATTGAGAATTCCATTTATTATCCACCCATGGCGATACGAATTCTCGGCTACTATTACGCAGGTTTCTCTGTAGATGGATCATGTTGCTTTGTCTTTATTTTTTTGTATAGATCAGATGATTCGTGTATTCCATGCCCGTGGCATCTATTTTTTCTTCCATATATCAGAACTAATTATGTTTCCTTCCCATATGCATTCTCATTAGACAACCAATGTAGACGACAAGTATATTTTGAACTTGTCTGTTTGATAATAAATTCTTCTGCAATATTTACGTATGCTAGGGAATTTTAACAAAGTTGGCAACTTAGTTCGTTTCCATGGTGAAACAAGAGAGATGTAGAATTGAAATATGACAAAGGTAGACATTTGTGTAGAAACACTATTTTTTTTTAGGAAATTTGGGTAAAGGGCCGAGTCCCCATATCGTGGTGTTGTGTTCAGTGAGTCATTAGAGATTCTCTTGCAAGGCATATAACGTTTACTATTACAATATAGCCCAAATGACATATTGAGGTTTTTATGGCAGTCGCGTAAAGTAGAGGTAGTGTTTCTTCGCGAGCCATTTGATGTAATTGGAATACGTTGGTCGTCGCTGTACGTTCCTGTACGAGCAGATTTATTTGGTCGTTGTTCTACACTTCTGCATGAGCAAGATTTATCTCTACAAGGTTATGTAGTAGAGATAATTGAATAATTGAATTTTTGGTAAATATTTTGACAGTTGACGTTTAGATTTTACAATAAATTTAAGTGTGAGCATTTTTGTAATAGTTTACCAATAGAAAACTGTAAGTTTTAGTACATATCTAAAACGATATATGGAAATTCTCACATAAAGTTATATACTAATTTATTTAGATTTGCCTTATTACAATTTTGGTTAATCTTAATTTGTTATGTTTGTTACGGATATATTGTGCATTATTCATTGTGTATTAAAATAATGAGTTTATGTTCTTATTAATCATGGGTCGGGTTTCTACACCCTAACAAATATCATCTTGATTTGTATAAATTATAGGAGATATATTTGCTATTAACTTAATTATCGTGTTATCTTTTTTAATAAATTAATTCTAAGCGCTTTGAATACTGCTGATTTACTACTGGGAGCGCTACAATACTGGATATTATTTAACTAATGCGAACTTAACAGCGATCCAACCTCAGAATTCGTAAAACCAGTTCGCTGTACCTCGACAATTATCTTTGATTACGTAATTAAAGCGTTGCCTAGGCGATAACAATTGCAGTAAGTAAATACACGTCACAAACAACAACACTCAGATGACGCTTCTGCCGGAATGCACATAAAACCGACGCCACTAAGAAATTCACTAAATTCAATCTTTTAGCATGACTTTCTGATCTTTCTATTACTTTTCCAATGGAAACTAGGGCTTAACTCGACTCCCTAGCAAGTTCCACAATGCCTGGGCCCCTCTTTCTTCCTTGGCCTGCTGATACAAGCCGCTGACGCTTGCAGAACGACTCCTGTAGCTCGATCATCGCTACGAAAGCATCTTAGGGCACCCAACTGCTTTTCATGAACGTCGTTGCCTACGTCCAGCTCACAAGGGATCCAATTACATTGCTCGAACCTCGTACACAATTTCGGTAAAACTACCCAACACTCGATGCACAAATCAAACACTTTTTATACATCTGCAGAGGTGCTACGAATTACTGAAACCTGCTACAGTGTACCCAAAGCATATAGAATTAATTTTTAAACACACTGAATTGAGAAAAGGGTATTTATTCACGTATTAATGACTATTTATTGGGAAAGTCAAAATTAACACCACTTCGTAGCTTGGCTTCTTTTCCTCAATTGTTTGTCTTCGATCTTACATTGTTTTACATTAGTTCCAAGCCTACTCAGATTACATTTTGTTCAAATCAAGGCTAACACTATTTTTAATATTGTTTTACAAATTATCAAGGCCAATGCTGTTTTATACAATTTACAATAATTAAACTGGCACATTGCTGGAACATATTAAAAAATATTACTTGATATGTTTTTTAAATATTATTAATTGCTATTATAATCATAAAGGCTTAAAATGTGTTCATAGCAATATATTTACAAAAGATAAATAACTTATATAATTGTGATTATACATATGCTTTGATATTTTACATTAGCTGCCTAATCATAAGGTTCTATTATCTAATTTTTCAAACGTAACAAAACCCCCTCCTCCTGATTTTGGTAGTTCTGCTGTAATATGATCTTCACCTAGTAATACTGATTTTAATTTTGTCATGTGTGGGTTCCGGTTTTTATTGTTTTTCTTCTATCTATATACAATAAATATGTGAAGTATTTTATCCTCCTCGTGATTATTGTTTTTGTTTATCATCCATCCTTCTTTGTCACTGCATACGGATTTTTTCGAAGTAACGTGTTTTATTTCTGTATGACTTTCTTGTTTTGTGTTCTCATATCCCCTCTTCTATGTCTGATAATATGCGCTCTACCGGCTCTCTTCTGTCTTTCTTTCCATTTTAAAATTCTAACATGTTTTCGGGCTTCTTCTACGTTTGATTTAGTCTGTCTTGTGTTTTCATTTTATTGACCATTGCCTTTATATTGTCCATTGCTTTGTAAAAATGTTGACAACTTTTTAGAAATGTCGCCGCTATGAAAGGTTGCTTTGAAATGAAAATGTGTGATAATGTTGCCATTAAATGTACCTTTAAATTTGTTATTTCAAAAAAGCTTTAAAAACTTTGACGTATATTATCGTCGTTTTTAAAATGTCATCTTAAAAACTAGCTTTAATAGAAAAATTCCAAAACTGTTGCCTCGCCAGTCAGGCTGGAAGCATTTTTAGTAAATAGTAACACGTTTTTGGAAGAACGACATGCTAGAGTTTGATGCGATACAAAACTGTAAACAATATAAATTTTGTAATACCAATATTCGGTGTTTAGAACATGCTATGCTGTAATTTTACAATCTCTTGGCTTTGAGTATATGCAGCACAGTATTCTCAGGAAGAAAACCATATACATTTTGAAAATATCTGTTCAAACTTTGTTTAAACATGAATTTAAGAAAAAGGTGCGTAATGCGTGCTAGATTAAGGCAAGGTGTGCAGTTTGCGCGGCCAGTAGGTCGGGTTACAAACAATGTGTATACAATTACGATGTACTAAATGCCTACGCTCATGTTTTTTAATAATAGGTTAAAAAACACGACACACATTGACTGTATATAACCTCTGTAATGTTAGATTTAATTCAATATACTTTTAGCAATGAGAGTGTATTCATTGTTAGTGGTCGACGAAGGCAAAAATTGTCTGTAATGGGGTGGTTTGGCCTGACCATCTCCCGCTATCTCTTATAACAACGAAAATAAGCTCCATCTCCTGTCAAGGAACTAACCCGGTTCTACAAACTATAAAAAAGTGCTAAGTTCTAAACTGGATCTGGCTACCTTGTTTACATTGGTCCTTCGAGCCGGATCCGAATTTTGGGCTATTTGGGCAACTGGACCGGACTTTGGAGGAAGAAGACTAATTGAAGGAAACATTGCCTTTTTACAATATCAAATTGCAAAATTTACGCTCGCGCTTACAAATATCAACTAGTTTAATGCTTTTGTAGAAAATCCTGTTTTTATTTCCAATTAAATACATTATATGCTCTTTGGCGGCATGAAAGTCTGATTTCTCAATTCCGAAATTGGGTCTACTTTTTCGATACCAAGATGACCTCGTCGCATCTTAAACGTAGTTTTGTATAATATTTCTTCAACTAGCTGTAGTTTTTTGGACTATTTTTATATCATTAATCTTACTCTTAAGACCACCACTAATTTGGATGCATATTATAAGGAAAGTATCTATGTAACCTTTCAATTGTTTTTTCTTCATTTCAGAGTAGAATGGAGGCCAAAGAATCCAAGAGCTTCACATGCTGTCGCTGCGGAACTACAATCATAAATCCCACCTTCATCTGTCCTAACCTACATCTGGCCTGCGAAAATTGCAGAAAAGTGTTTTGCCAGATTTGCAGGCACCTCTTCGAAGACAAGGGTGAAGACATACAAAAAGGCAGAATTAACTTACCGTCTTCCTCCAATATCTCAGACAGAGAAGCCGGAGAAGACCCCTTCCAGCCCAACGATGGTACAATAAAATTCGGGGAGCCCTTCCATTTGCCCAAAAGGGGTCTATGCCGGTTTTACGCCTCCGTGGACGGTCACCAGGTCGTCTTCAACTGGAAAATCAACCCTAGCGAAGGCCTCATCCAGGTGGACGTTTCCCCGAAGGAATTTATAAATATCAACTGGTTTATCGTCGAGTTTTCCACTCCTTCCAGCGAGAGACGGAAAATGAAGAAGGAGTGGGCGGTCAATCACACCCTCATGATAAACTATGCCGAAGTGGAGCTCTTTTATGAAGAGGAAGTTGTTATGTGTAAAATTGATGTGCAGTTTGTTCCGTATGCGAATGTTGTAAAGCCTTGGGAAGATAAAATGAAAGATGCTTTTGTTTCTGTTTTTAAACCTAAGCAATAAGGTGCTCACTGTTTAAATTGTGTAATGTGATGAATTCCCAGTATATAATATGTTAGACGCTATACTATATAATATGTTACAGTATTACATAAATATATTTTAATATTTTCAATATCAAGTCTTTAATTCTTTTTCATTGAACTTTAGCTAGCCTTGATTTCCTGTAGGCTGTGTTGTTGGCTTTAACAATTTTTTTCCATGTCTAGAAGTTCCGTACACTATAAACCGTCCATTGTGTAGATGTATCTGCTATTGAGAGGTTTCACTGTATTAGATACTTCGATACATCAGCGACATTGAGTGTCATGAGTGCACCTTGGCTTGTCACTAGGTCAATTTGCATGCATTCACATTAGGGATGTGCGGTACGATTCGATATTTTAAAGTACTGGTACTTCGTCTTCCAATACTCGATATTTTGTACTGATATTTCAGTAAGCAATACAATACGATACGATTTATTTTTGGTCAGTATCGTCAAGACCGATCCAAGGTTTCTGCCGCCTGGGTTCCAATACCTCATCGTTTGCCCATATATTTCCAGGTTTTTTATTTTTAACATAAAAATAAATAAAACTATCTCAATGAGGTTTGATATTTTTATTTCGTGTTCTATAGAGATATTTATTGATATGTATCGATAATTATCGATAGTTATCGATAGCTAATTATCGATAGTTATCGATATTCATCGATATTTGATGGTGAGTTACATTTGCTTTAGTAGTCACTCAGAAATTCCTTAAGATTAGCTCTGCGGCATTTTGAACTCGTCCTTCTTCCTGCTGGGTTTATGTTATTGAAGCATTTGCTTGATTAATTTGTATTGTGTTTAGGGTTTGTGTTCGGGTTATTAGCGCAGTAGCCGGTTGGGACATTTTTGCTGAGTAGACTTTTGGTGAGCATTGGATAGTTATCGGTATAAATCGATAACTATCGATATTTATCGATAAAATCGATACTGATCGATAGGTAACGATATGTATCGATGATCGATAGGTAACGATATGTATCGATGATCGATATCAGAATTTCAATATCACCCAGCCCTACCTCCAATAATTGTGTTGAATACTATTTTGTAACTGACTTAATATTATTAATCTTTATTGGTGTTGTTATGGACTACCAAAATAATTTGAGTATTGTTAAGAGCTTTATTACCGCATTCAATGAGGTTATAAATGATATTACGGCACTCACTGCGGTAGAATATATTACCGCACTCTTTTTTACAACAAAAAACACATTGAACTAGAATTTATTCATGGAGTTACGTGCAACGTGTGTTGCCTATACTACAGTTACCTATTGGACAAAGTTTGAGCAGAATAGAAGTATCACAACAGCACTTTTTCATCCTTTACGTAATATTTGAAAATTCTCCAAAAAGCTATAAATAAAAAAGGTACTTACATATCTGTAGTGTAGTATTCCAAATGTAAATACTACTGCTAAGCCTCTGCCTAAGAATTGCAAAAAGTCGCTGTCATTACTATTATTTTAAAAAGAGCAGATTCTTCGATATCAAACTTTTAAAAAACGAGCAAGTAGAAAAAAAAATAAGTAATATAATAAAGAACATAACATTTTATGAAAACTGAAAGATTTTTTTTCGAAAAAAAAATGAGAGTTCGTATGGCATACTAAAGCGTTGAAGCAAAATTGTCTAAGATAAAAACATGTACTTCCACTTTTATTAAGTGTAAGTATGCAGGTACCTTGAAGTTGTATTTATTTCCTGCATATAATAATAAAATTCCAACGCGAACAATATTGATCCATGTTTCGTGCATTAATGTAACATTTTTCATATGATTAGAATCACGACTAAAGCCATCGCTATTATAAAATCGTACATAAAAGCAACTCGTGTCGCTATAACATTGTAACGTTTATCCTGCTTTGGGATTATATAAAACAACATTTGCATTTAATCAGTACCTATATAAAATTAGTGAGTAAAAAACCAAATGCATCTGTTACCTAATAGGTTACATTACCAAATTAATTTTTTAAAATAAATATTAGTTATAGATTTAATCCCAATCTATTGAAATTTTAACTGTAACAAATGAAACACTTACTTATGTCGGTATTATGAAGATTAATCACACATTTCTTCCACCTATTCAAATCGGTTCCACACGATGTAAGTTGAAATCAATTTTGGCGACAGCATTGGATTCCAGATTTTAATTACTCGAACTTGCCGTAGATTTTATATTTAGTTCCAGTTTTCCTTTTTGAGGCTAGTTTCTTCTTATTTTTAGATGCAGTTTCAATTTTAATACATCTCTTAACATCCATGTTAGATCGCCAATCGCCAAGTGAGCGATTAATTACGACGCGATGATACAAATAAACAAGTGGTCTATAAACAAACAAAATTGCGTCACTTACCTTTAATCCTTCCCAGGTACAGGTACATAAGACTTGGAGGCGAGTGGTTTCGTAACGCTGAAGGGGGGATTCGAACACCCAGTACAAGATACACACGTATTTCACGAAGAGAACAATGTATGTGCACAACATTGAAATAGCCGGCGACAACAAGCAAGAGCTGTTCACTCTTCGACGGGTGGAAACTAATTAGATTTAGGAACGAAGGACGTTTTTCGGGGTTGAACCAGAAGGCTTTAAGAGTTTAGGATTTCTAGGAAAATGGACCACATTTTAGAATACAAGACGGAGACAACTAGAAGAATACAGTCCACTACAAAAATAAAGTTAAACTAAAACGCGAATCCTAAATAATACACGCTAGAAACAAACAAACAATTTTAATTAAAACTACAACTAACACCAAGGTTTGCTTCATACGCTGACAGTGAGGTAGACGACTTCCTGAACCAGTGCTCAATATATTCTTTATAACGAACATTTCAAAAATGCAACAATAATCTCTGGAACGCGTTGATGTTGAAACTATCACGCTGTGTGAGTGATTTTTATATTCGACGAAAACCCGTCCATAGTTTATTGTACTTTGAAATAACTTTAATTATATTTTTCCATCACTATTTCCACGAGTTAAAAACACTGTCTTGCATATTTCACGTTTTCTGGAAATAAGGTTGTTAACTCCTTCCTTCAAGCACCAGTAAACCCAACAACAAATACAACCTCCTTCATTATCTATATACATACACACTATTATCAGAGCTGAATAGATAGAGTAATGCAGAGCAGAGGCGAAAGTGAAAAGATAAAGAAAAAATCTGATGTGATACACGCACACAACTTCCTTTTACAGTGTGTTATAATTAGACAAAAATTTAGAATTTTTAAGCATTTATGAAAACTTTTCAAAAATTGCAAATTCTACAGAAACCGTACAAACTAGAGCGTTAGTTGAAGAGACACATTTTCTCTAAAATATTAAGCCGACTTCAAAAATGTAATAATATACCGGGGGTTCTATTTAAAATAGGACTCAACAAAAAAGAAAAAACAAAAAACCCGTTTTTGAAAAAATCGAAAAAAACTTAAAACTCACAAGAGCAAACACCATACTTCTGGTTATTTCTTCAAAAGGTTGATGTCGCATCTAGATAGTACACAAAACTTATATATGAAGTTGCAACGTCATACCTTTTTTATTTTGAGATATTCTGTTCACACACACACAAAAACACGCGCGCGCGCTCGCACGCACACAAGCACACACACGAACATACACACACGTGAAGATCTGTTGAAAAGTCAATTTCGAATTTTTGGGGTGAATCCAATAGTTCCTTTATTGTAAAAGGAAGTAATAAGAAAAGGAATAGCATGTAAAATACCAGAATTAGAATCAAGCAACCATGTAATGCAAAAAATAAAAGCCATGCAACTTGCGATGATAAAGAGCAAACGATGCGTGGTTCAACTCTCCAAGAAGTAATATCGTTACATACTCGTACAACAAAGGACTTTTCATGCATTCTTAATAGAAGTCCGAAGATTGTAACGGGCCTGATTCGTCTCACAAGAGCTTTTTAATATATAAACATTAAACAGCATGTGAATGTTATCTGAATAAAAGTTTTAAATTACTGATTGAGTTTCATTGTGAAGCGCTGTGCAGATTCGCGTATTTTATAGACGAAGCGTTCCAGCAATTCCGACTAAGGTAGGTTCCAAGTTCGGAGCGAAGTGCAGCATCAACTACACCGTTGGTGACGAAATTTTCTTTCCCGAAACCTCTAGGACCTTTCCGGCATTTCCTTCAAATCACCAGGGTGACGTCTTAGCAATAATAAATGGCTACATGCTACATGCCATTACAATTTCGACTTTTATATACATTTTTATCTTAAGACTCAAGCCATTTCTTACTGCAGCTTGCTACAGGCTCCAAGTTGTGTGCCCCCTACCCACGCACCAAGGAGAGCCTAGTATGCACAGAGAGAAGAACGGGAGTTTACACCACCCAGTGCTCTCAAAACCGTACTCTTGCCTTCTCGTGGTGAAGCTGTTTCGGTTTGTTGAGCAAAAAGGGATGAATCCAAGGGGTGAACATGGGGCCGCCGTTTGAGGTGTTGGACCGGGCGTAATTTTGCCCTAGTATCAGAGGCACGTGAGAGATCAAAGCCGTCATTTGAGGTGTCGGTCACAGGTAGCTGGATGTACTAGTATCCGAGACGAGTCGGATAGTCGATTGGGGGGCAGGCCCAGGATCGAACCTGGTTTACGCTCAGAGACGCGTCACGACCGTTATTAGAGGTGTCGGCCTGGTTACACTGTGCTAATATCCGAGACGAGCTTCCCCGGAGCAGACCGCACGAGTTCACCCCTTGGAACTTCCGGAGACCACCCTGTCTTACACTTGCGAGGGCATGCCTATTACGTCCACATATTGCTGGATTCTGCATTCTGGATTAAAAATGGAGGGTGAGTTACCTCACATGCACTTTTTTTTTTTTTCGGAGGAGAAATCTTCTTAAGACACCAATACGCCTGTACGTGTTGGCGTGCAGGATTCTTACCTGCTAAAACTCCCCCATTTTGCCACGTATAAGGCACCCGGAAAGGTTGTGTGTACCATACATCAGGTGCATCTGGCAGTCAGGTAACTCAGTTCCAACTATCAGTAGCTTTCATACATTCTTTGATTTCTTCGCTAAAGGCCCTGGAGTCTACGTTCTTCAGCCTCTTTTTTACTCATAACGGTTCTTATAAATTGATGAATTTTTCTCCAGTTTTCTAGTGTTTGTGTCATTGTCTCAATTATGTTATGTACGGTTAAGTTCCTTCCAAGTTCTATGTATAGCTGTGACCGCTCTCTGTGCCACTTAACACAAGTCATCACCGTATGCTCCGCTGTATCAATTTGACCGCAGTATATGCAATTCTCCGTTTCTGATTTACCAATTCGGTGGGTATATGTTTTAAATGATCCGTGGCCTGTAAGAAATTGGGTCATAAAGTAGTCAGTTTTCCGGAATTTGCACCGTATCCATATGTCAATATGTGGTATAAGTCTTTTTGTCCACTGTGCTACTTGCGTGTTATTGTCCCATCTCCTCTGCCATTCGGTCATGGTATCGGCTCTTCGCTGAATGGCTGCCTCTTCTTCCCTGCCATTACCGTTTCTGGTCTTATATGCATATACTCTCTCTTTAATTAGGAGGTCAATTGGTGTAACCCCTGTGATAACATATAACGCCTCTGCTGACGTCGTTCTGTATGCTCTAGCCACACGTAGTAGCATTTTTCTCTGAAGGCTCCTTAGTATTTTCTTATACTTCACGTATCGCAGTATATCGTGCCATATAGGTGCCCCATAAGTTATTGTGGATTGTACCACTCCATTTAGCATAGTTCTTTTATAACTACCCAGTCCGCTGATGTTAGGCATTATTTTAGTCAGCGCTGTCACCCGCCTTTGGGCTTTCTTTATGATTTGCTTCACGTGTTCTCTAAAACTGAGTTTCTCGTCTAGCCAAACCCCCAGATACTTTACATGCCTGGCAGGTCTTATAATATTCTCGCCCACTTTAAAGGTTATTTCCTCTCGTTTTCTTGATCCCTGGATAATTACCGCCTCTGTTTTATTAGTTGCCATTGTAAGGCCGTTATTTTTCATCTATTTTTCAATGGCCTCTAGAGACTCGTTTGCATCCTCCATCAGGGATTCTTCGTCCGTGGCCGTTACTGTAAGGGCCAAGTCGTCCGCATATGCTGTTGTAGAGCAGCCCTCGGGAATTGGTAACCGTAATACAGTATCATAGAGGACATTCCACAATGTTGGACCCAAAACAGAGCCCTGTGGCACCCCCTGCGTCACATGCATCGTCGCCTTGCCTTTGGAAATCACTCTATCATTTAGGTAACTATCTATCACGTTGACCAAATATTCACTGATACCTATCTCCGTCAGCCTATTAATGATTTTGCTCCAGGTCGCTGTGTTAAATGCATTTTTAATATCAATTAAGGCTCCCCATTTCATTCTGCTATCGGTAGCCAACGCAACCACTCGTTCAATGGCATTAATGGTAGATCGTTTGCTTCTGAAACCAAATTGAAAATCTGAGATGCCGTTTTTGGCTTCTAGTTCGGCTTCCAACCTGTGCTTAACCATGGTTTCATATAATTTGCCCATAGTATCCAATAAGCATATTGGTCTATACTTTCTCGTACCATCCTGTTGTATAGTGCCTTTTGGAATGAGACATACCGTAGCTTTTTTCCACATGTTCGGAAAACTTTGACCTTCTAAGAGGTTGTTCATTATCTCTAGCACACTGTCTGGAATGGATTGGACCATTTCTTTTACTGCTTCAGCTGTAATCCTATCCGGCCCCGGTGCTCTCTTTGTCCTTAATTTATCTGCTGCCCCGGTCAGTTCCTCCCTGCTAAACGGTGTCCTTACTTGTACTCTGTGCCTGTCTATCCGAATGTCTTCTCTCATGGGAAAAAGTTCTTCCAGGATTTTCATTATATCCTTATCGATATCATAAGGACTAGGTGGGTTTTTAAGATGTCTTGTAACTATTTGGTAGCCTTCGCCCCAGATATCATTGTCGAGCTCGTCGCAAACGGTCTTCCAGTGTGACTTCTTAGATCTGTTTATAGTAGTTTTATATTCGTTTTTTGCGATCCTATATTGCTCTTCAAGATTCTCCAGCCAAACGATGTCAGTTCCACGCCCTCTCGCTCTTGTCAGCCTCCTACGAATTCTATTGCATTCTTGACGCTTGTCCGCTATTTCCTCATTCCACCAGTAGGGCTGTCTTGCCCTAAGTCCTGTTGCGAGCTTCCTGCTGGAAAATTCTTGTACTGATTTAATAATCTCTGTAACATTACCGAGGTTTAAATTTTGGTTCTGTATCATTGTGAGGAGAGCTTCCCTAAAAATGCCTTTATTGAGCGTTACTGCGTCTTTGAATCTAGATGACGCCCTAGCTTTGTTACCCTTGATCGTAAAACATATAAACCTATGTAGGCTCAGAGATTCTTCTTCTGCCACTTCCCACTCTGCTATGATGCTTTCCAGTTTTGACTTGGCAATTGTAATGTCTATGAAGGATGAACTACTTCTCCTTACGAAAGTAGGCTTTACTCCATCGTTGACAGCCGACATATTTAACGATCCCATCCATTCCGCGATATAATCCCCTCTCCTATCTACTACGGGCGAGCCCCAAAGTGTAGACTTCGCATTTAAATCACCGATAATTAAGGCTTCTCTTTTACTGTCCCTTACATCTCCCATGATTTCGTCGATAAACGTCTTAAAATCCTGAAGAGGTGCATTAGGTGAAAAATAGCAGTTGTATATTGCCCAGTCCTTAAATTCAACTTTTATGTATCCATTTTTTGCGTGGTGTGTTTGAATACCAACTTTTTTATTCCTTACATACATTGCCACGTCTAACCTAAGATCATGTACTAGTCGTTTATTTGCCACCAATGTCTTATTTGGCTCCTGGTAAAATATAATGTCGGTGTTCCACCGTTCTGCAGCTGCTTGGACTGCATCGTGTGCAGCCCAGGCCTTCCCGACGTTAATCTGTACAACTCGCATATTGGCTACGATTCCTGTACCCTATCTTCGTAGACGTAGCTTTAGCTCTCTCCTCTATCAATTTTCTAAAATGCGGACATCTCGTTTGATCTGCCCTATGTCCCGGAGCGTTACAACTGGTACAGAATCTCTCGTTTTTACATTCCTTAGCTCTATGTCCTTCTTTCTCGCAGTTTATACACTGTTCGGATCTATCCGTACCGCTGCATGCCGCTGTTCGGTGACCAAATTCCAGGCATTTGTAGCATCTCATTATATTCACTCTGCTTCTTACTTTACAGGGCACCCATCCAATAGTTATATAACCATCTTTATTCAGTTCTCTGGCCAGGATACTTTTAATCGCAACCGTAGCGTTTTTGTTTCCGCTATGGTTCGGTCTTAAAGATATTATCTTAATATTTTCTTTCGCCGCTCCCCTAAATCTTTTAAGGATTGCTTCCACTATTTCTTCTTCTTCAATGTCAGCTTCGATGTCCCCAATATGCACCACCGTAGTGTCTTTTTTAATTTCTACCTTGTTCCCACTACTACTGGTTTCTATAGCTCCCTTAACCGCTAGCGCTTTTCCCTCACCTCCTTTAATCTCCAGTAAGACGTCGCCTTGAGCTGTTTTTCTTATATTCTTGACTTGAACTCCCAGTTTCACCATGTCTGTATTTTGTCTCATATCCCTGAGAACGTCTGCGTAGTTTTTCCCTCCGGTCTTAACAATAATTTTCTCTGTCCCTTCCTTTAGCTTTGGCCAGTTTTTATTTCTGTCATTTAACTTCGGCCAGTTTTTATTTCCATCATTTATCAGTTTCGGTGCTTTTTTGTTCACCTTTTTATTGTCGACCACGGTAAATTGTTTGTTTGTACCATTAAAATTGAATTCCACGCATTTCCTCAAATATTCATCTTCCAGGTTTTCACCCATAATAAGGTTAATAGCTGTCGAATCATGGTTTTCTAATTCCTTCTTGAAATCTCTTAGCAATTCGAAGAGTTGTTCCGCATCCAGCAAGTTATCCTTGGACCTCGAAGGAATCGGTAGAATGTACAAGGTATTTGTTCTCCCTTCCTTACCCCCTTTACTCCTTGTCACTTCCGTATTCTTCTTTAAGTATTCTATTTTCTCGAGATCCTCCTTAAAAAGTATAGCAACCTCTGGGTATATATCTCTTATTTTTTGAAAAACTTCACCCTCTATTGAAGATTTCTGATCTATGATTATAGCGGTGTCAGTCTTATATTCGGGACCTGGACATATCGCCGAATGGACAAAACGCCGAATCGTATTTTAATGCCCAAAACGCCGAATCGTGCCCAAAACGCCGAATTCGTTTGAGTGGACAAATCGCCGAAAATGCCCAAAACGCCGAATGCTGTCGGTGGACATATCGCCGAAAATGGACAAATCGCCGAATTAGTTGGTGTGGACAAAACGCCGAAAATGCCCAAAACGCCGAATTCTCTCGGTGGACATATCGCCGAAAATGGACAAATCGCCGAACCGTGTAAAGTGACCCCACATGGATCGGAAAGTTGGCATCGCTCGATTTTGTTCAAAACCCCCGTTTGTGTCGTGGACATATCGCCGAAAATGGACAAATCGCCGAATTAGTTACCGTGGACAAAACGCCGAAAATGCCCAAAACGCCGAATTCTGTCGGTGGACATATCGCCGAAAATGGACAAATCGCCGAATTAGTTACCGTGGACAAAACGCCGAATCCTGTGAGTGGACATATCGCCGAAAATGTCCAAAACGTCGAATTAGTGGGCGTGTACCAAACGTCAAAGATGTCGAAATCACCAATTCCTGTTAGTGGGTATGGTACAAATTAAGGATGCAGAATATTTTACGGCCAAACAAATAGCTAGAATTGTTTTCAAGTTGTTATTTCTAAGTTACAATAATAATAAATTCAACTAGCAATTGCTGCCAGCATAAACAACACCTGTATACTAATAGTTGATATTCTAACTACAATTGTTGATGTCCCGTGTGCATTTTTGTGATTGAGTATTGAGGGTGGTGTCATTTTGTTCCTTATGCTGGAACCCGCGACTGGGATGAGCGAGGGGGCTATTTGGGGATAAGTTATTATTTTAAAATATAAATAAAGTAAATATGTTTCAAAAACCAGAATATCTATTTCATATTCTATATCGCGCATATACTGCAACTTATAATCTAAGAAAATAAAGTGATAATTGACCGTCATTGAATCCAAAATGGCGAACTTTAATTTTTTTATTTAAAAAACTCTTTGAATATAAAACAACAGGAAGGGGCATTTACCAGATGAGGTTGCGTCGAGAATGGAGGTTGCATATGGCGGATAGTTGTTTCCGTTTGACACTGGCGTACTGTCTGTAAAGGATATATTATGGATTTATTATATATCAACGATCAACATTTTATGTATTTCTACACAGTTATATCGGGTGATTATAAATGTTTTTCCATCAAGCTACTTATGAAATATTTGTTATATGAATAATATGTAGGTGGCACTGTAAGTCTATGTCAAATTCGAAGTTAGCAGGTTAGGTTTTGCGTCAGTCTTGATTATAAAATCGCCCGGTATATTAATGCCTAGACAAGCTATTAGGTTAGCTTATTGGAATGTGTACAGGGTGTAGAAATGCTTTACGCAGCATAGGGATTTCAATGGTAATTTTTTCATATGAAAATATTTGCTTCCCCAATTATTTTAGAGCAAACTTGTATGGAAGTTTTTTGTAGAGAAAAAAATTCTGTAGCCATTTGTGCCAGCATTTGTCATTTTACATTTCGGAAAACCGAAAATTTAAAGAAATAAAATTGCCATTTTTAGACAAATCAGTGGTGCCTTGAAATTGTTGAAGCATCTCAAAGCATTAACAAATTAGTTTGCTGTTTATTTGTTTGCATCTATCAAATGTAGCTGCAACCATGGCACTTATTGCACCTGATCTGCTTCCAGCATACCACCACTTCACAATTTGCACTGATTTTTGAAAAAATGATAATTCTAGTTTATTTCATTATTAGGTTTTCTGACTTAAAATGAGAAAAATGATGGCATCAATAGATGCAGAATTGTTTGCTCTACAAAAAACCTATTTACAAGTTTGCTCTAAAATAATTAGGGAAGCAAATATTGTCATATGAAAAAATTACCATTAAAATTCCTATGGTGCGTAAAGCATTTCTACACCCTGTATATATGAATTAAATAAATTATTATTTATTATTATTATATTATAATTGTTTTACTGAGTTTAAAAATTGTTATTTGTATTAAACAAATTTTAATAAAAAAACATTATGTAAATTAATTCACATTAACATTAATTTAACGAGTTTCTGCTACAATCGCAAAATTTATATGGTGATAAATATAGAATAAGTTGGAGTTTTAACAAATTTATGTATTTTAATTTTTCTTAAATTTATTTATTTCCAACAGACAGGAAGCCCAATTATAGAAAGTCTACAATTTCATATTTAGAACTAACTCAAACATAATTTCTATTATACAGTCGAAAACCAACCTAAGATTACAATAAACTTACAGTATACAACAAATCCTTAGAAAAACCTTTCAAGTCACAGTGGAATATGTCAATTTGATTATTAATAAGAATGTATGATGCAGTGCTTGCAAAAAGTGATGAATTTTTATAGGAATTTGTCCTAGGTCAAGTATTAACAAATGTGAGACCATTTCTCGTTCTTATATCAGGTATATGAAAGTTAAGTCTTGCCGGCAGTTCAGGACAGTCAATATTTTAATTTTAATTACCAACCAGCTTGTAAATAAACATTATCTGAAAATAAGTACGCATTGACTAAGGCTTTATACAATTAAAATGCAAAAATTATACCCCTATGATCACGTTATTTGACAACTACCATGAATAAACTACCATAAATGAGTCATACTTGGAGGTTGCATATGGCGATTTCAGTCGCACTTTTAAGTACGGCCAATAAAAGACCAGACTCCTTCCTGTCGTTTTATATTCAAAGAAAAAACTAAACATGAACTTGTTGGGTATCAAATTAAAGGTAATCGATTATACAAAACAAATAGCAAACTTATAAAATGTTTAAGTGCCATAAAAAATAAAAGAGGTAGTGGCGGTATTTATGGCCCAGTGTGCATACATTTCTAAAACATTTCCGGAAACAATTTACACACTGTTCTGGTTCCTTCCAAAGGGTACTAAACAAAAAGGTCGACTATGATTGTTGATGTTCCGTCATTATCTAACAGAAGTTGCAACGTAAGACATCATATGGTTGCTAGGCGAAATTGTTAATTTAAGTCAGACTTATAGTTCCAATCAAGTGCTAATAACTCTGTCTACCCACAATTCCATGGTATATGATAGCAGACACAAAATACACATATCTGTTTTGCCATTACTCCTGCATCACCAAACTGGAAAAGTTAGTTCTGACTGTAAACCGTCGACTACAACGGCCTTTGATACATCTAAAGATGGCATTTTTTAACGGAAAATTGGGTGATCATTCCATGAGAATTGCACATAATAATAGCTGTACTCAAATCTATTGGAAGTTAATATTGGATCAACTGGCATTCCTGAGTTGTGGAGCGTGGCCTTTTTAATAAATTTATAAGAAGAAAAACATGTAACGCTCATACCACAACCTTGCCTGTGTTATATAGTACTGCGCTTGCTAATGAATTCTTCAAGGAAAAATGCCAAGTTATTCAAATAATTCTTTGGGTAATATGGCAGAAAAAGTACTCCAAATCCATGATTGACAACA
Organism: Agriotes lineatus; assembly: GCA_940337035.1. Lineage (NCBI taxonomy): Eukaryota > Metazoa > Arthropoda > Insecta > Coleoptera > Elateridae > Agriotes > Agriotes lineatus. The sequence continues at coordinate 51,664,432 of OW679200.1, read as the reverse complement.
AAGTTTGTTCACGAAAATAAGTTTGTACCGCTTAGTAAAAGAAACAATAGTTATAGGTACCTATTGTATGTAACAGAATGTTGAGAATTTGTTAATTCTTCTAATGTCCCAGGTACCTATGACGTTTTCGGCATTTCCACCGCATTGGGCTTTTCGTCCGAATTTTAATGCCCGCATTGTTCTCTCGCAAGAGGCGCGTTCGGTTGAAATCACAAAATTAGTTTTGACGAATTGGTTAACACAAGAAACACGCTGTTGACTGGGCCAATTATTCATTTTGGATAAATGATTGCACATTATTTAAGCAATATAATCTGTATATATAAAAATCACTCACCGTGTGTTAGTAATGCAAAAACTCGAGAACGACTGGACCGATTTGGATGATTTTTTTTTGTTTTGTTCGCCTTACTCCCGAGGTGGTTTAGCAAAAAAAGACAATTCAGAAAAATCCAAAGGGACAGTCGGAAAATTGGAAAATATCCAAAGTGTGTTTTTCTATACACTGTACGACTTTCTATTTGCAGTCATACTTTTATCATTCTGTGCTTAATGGTTTGAAAGGTTTTCCCCATCATGTCATAATCCAAAACAACGTTTGCCGGGTCAGCTAGTATATAATATATAGTGTCTAGACTGAATGCAGTAAACACATTATAAACTTGCATTTCTAGGATTTCTGTTAGATGTTTGTGCGTTGACCAATGACGAAATAACAACCGATTAACAAAATATATTCAGACAATCTTGTGAAACAACACATACAAATAAAAAAGTGCAGTCAATATAGAAAAGCTTAGAACAATAATTCTAGTAAAATTTAAGGTACTGTAGAAAAAGGCCAAGCACAAGAAGGTTTCCTTATGTGGTCTATTTACTACTTTTATTAAAAATGTATACCTAAGTCAATTTATAATTTATTTTTAAAAATACATATATTAGAAATATTTATATTTGTCTGTTGGAAATAAATAAATTTAAGAAAAATTAAAATAAATAAATTTGTTAAAACTCCAACTTATTCTATATTTATCACCATATAAAATAACGACAATTTTTAAACTCAGTAAAACAATTATAATATAATAATAATAAATAATAATTTATTTAATTTATATACAGTCTGTTCAACAAAAAAGGCGCCTTCTAGCTACTTTATTATTTATTTTAGACCCAATAAACCTGATATCAAATCAAATGGCACATAAAAACCTACATTTTAACACTATAAAAAAAAATTATCTTTAATTGTTTCAGAGTGGTGACGTCACATGCAATTTTTTTAACTGACACTGTATATATTTTTTTACATTTTCTGGTAGAGGTTTTTTTTTCTCTTTTCAACAATATAAATATTTTATGCCCTTACATAAGAAAATTTTCGAGAAAAATTTTATCGGTGGGAGGCCACGATACAAAACTATAAATAAAAGTGTAAGAAAAACAAAACAATAAACACTTCAGATTATTCTGAAATCTGATAGTTAAAGCGTTTGGCTACTATTTGTTTTGGTTTTCTGAGTTACACTTTTGTTTACAGTTTTGTATCATGGCCTCCCACTGTGAAAAAGTTTTTGTAATTTTTCACGAAAAATTTTTTATGCAAGTGCATGAAATATTTATATTGTTGAAAAGAGAAAAAAAACCTCTACCAGAAAATTTCAAAAAATATATACAGTGTCATTTAAAAAAATTGCAAGTGACGTCACCACTCTGAAACAATTGAAGATACAAATTTCTTGATTGTGCTAAAATATAGGTTTTTATGTGTCATTTGATTTTATATAAGGTTTATTGGGTCTAAAATAAATAATAAAGTAGCTAGAAGGCGGGACCTTTTTTGTTGAACAGACTGTATATACATTCCAATAAGCAAACCTAATAGCTTGTCTAGGCATTAATATACCGGGTGATTTTATAATCAAGACTGACGCAAAACCTAACCTGCTAACTTCGAATTTGACATAGACTTACAGTGCCACCTACATATTATTCATATAACAAATATTTCATAGTAGCTTGATGGAAAAACATTTATAATCACCCGATATAAATGTGTAGAAATACATAAAATGTTGATCCTTGACATATAATAAACCCATAATATATCCTTTACAGACAGTACGCCAGTGTCAAACGGAAACAACTATCCGCCATATGCAACCTCCATTCTCGACGCAACCTCATCTGGTAAATGCTCCTTCCTGTTGTTTTATATTCAAAGAGTTTTTTAAATAAAAAAATTAAAGTTCGCCATTTTGGATTCAATGGCGGTCAATTATCACGTTATTTTATTAGATTATAAGTTGCAGTATATCCGCGATATAGAATATGAAATAGATATTCTGGTTTTTAAAACATATTTACTTTATTTATATTTTAAAATAATAACTTATCCCCAAATAGCCCCCTCGCTCATCCCAGTCGCGGGTCCCAGCATAAGGAACAAAATGACACCACCCTCAATACTCAATCACAAAAATGCACACGGGATATCAACATTTTTAGTTAGAATATCAACTATTAGTTTACAGGTGTTGTTTATGCTGGCAGCAATTGCTAGTTGAATTTATTATTGTTGTAACTTAGAAATAACAACCTGAAAACAATTCTCGCTATTTGTTTGGCCGTAAAATATTCTGCATCCTTAATTTGTACCATACCCACTAACAGGAATTGGTGATTTCGACATCTTTGACGTTTGGTACACGCCCACTAATTCGACGTTTTGGATATTTTCGGCGATATGTCCACTCACAGGATTCGGCGTTTTGTCCAGGCTAACTAATTCGGCGATTTGTCCATTTTCGGCGATATTTCCACCGACAGAATTCGGCGTTTTGGGCATTTTCGGCGTTTTGTCCACGGTAACTAATTCGGCGATTTGTCCATTTTCGGCGTTGTGTCCACCGACAACATTCGGCGTTTTGGGCATTTTCGGCGTTTTGTCCACGCCAACTAATTCGGCGATTTGTCCATTTTCGGCGATATGTCCACCGACACAAACGGGGGTTTTGAACAAAATCGAGCGATGCCAACTTTCCGATCCATGTGGGGTCATTTTACATGGTTCGGCGATTTGTCCATTTTCGGCGATATGTCCACGGGCAGAATTCGGCGTTTTGGGCATTTTCGGCGTTTTGTCCACGCCAACTAATTCGGCGATTTGTCCATTTTCGGCGATATGTCCACCGAGAGAATTCGGCGTTTTGGGCATTTTCGGCGTTTTGTCCACGCCAACTAATTCGGCGATTTGTCCATTTTCGGCGATATGTCCACCGACAGCATTCGGCGTTTTGGGCATTTTCGGCGATTTGTCCACTCAAACAAATTCGGCGTTTTGGGCACGATTCGGCGTTTTGGGCATTAAAATACGATTCGGCGTTTTGTCCATTCGGCGATATGTCCTAGACCCTTATATTCTCTTATTGTGTCTACCCCATAAGCGATTTTCGTGTTTTGATAGCACTTCTCTTGCCATGTGAGGTCAATTATTTTCCTTAGGTCCTTCCACTCTCTCTCACCTTTGAACTGTCCCATGATCTTATCATATTCATATATTTGGGATTCTTTAATGTCCTCTAGTATCATTTCCGGGTTACACTGTACTGCTTGGGTGTTTTCCCTACTATTTCTGGTTGTCCGTTATTTATATTCGCTTTCTGACCTACAATTGTTGATTTCATTTTCTCTATAATAGTTGTCGTCGTTTCCATTATCTCTGCTTTGACCAGTTTATCTGTATACCTTTTTAATTTTGTCCTAATTCCTTTTATCTCCTTTTTCGTGTTTGTGTTTTCATTTACTACCTTGTCCAGCTGATCAACATAGTGTAGTATGTTTCATAAATAATCATTGTATTTACGCTTGGTTTTTCGATACTGTCTTCCATGTCTTCCAAGTTTCTGACATCTTTTCCTGCCACCTTATCCTTGAGTATCATATAATCGCTAATTCTCCCCTTTTTATGCACGGCACCCGATTCGGGGGGTGTGAACTCCCTGCCCCTTTTAGTTAACCTGCGTTCCTGTATCAATTCCTCGTTATCTATTTTATTTCCCAGAAATCTCACTTATACTATTTATTTCAGATGTTTCTTCCGTTTGTTCAGTTTCTTTCACCTCGTTCATTGTCGTTATCGGAGAATGCATTCTGGAGTCCCTCCGTAGGAAAGGGTTGAAAGACGGATCCATCTTCATACTAGAGAATTCCGCGTTAGGCTCCCATCCACTGCCATTTTCGTCTAAGTCTATAAATTCTTTTCCCTTATCCATCATCTCGCTCTCGCTCTCTGCCATTCTTTCGTTCTGCTGTTTATCTTTCTCCATATTTTCGATACTTATTTTGGGGTAGCCAGCCCCTTGTTCACCAGATTACACACAACAATTTGCTCTATATATCTCTTTATGCTTTTTTTTCCGCTGCACGTTCGTGCTGAACGGCCTATAGAATCCCCACAGCAGGGTCCGCGCTGGTGTGGGGCCGAGCGTCCATATCCATTTCTCCCGCGCCCTGGAAGTGTCCCCCGGCTTCCAACCACCCAAGCTTCGGGATGGCTGGTCCCTACAACCCCGTACCCCTTCCCAAGAAGGCACGGCCACGGGTACGCTTCAAGTTGACTGGTTACCGGAGGGACCCCCAACACGCAGAAGTTCCAGAGTCTCGCCCGGGGAGGACTAGCCTGAAAAGGAGATACCCCTAGCCTTCGAATATCCTAACGGCGTCGGGATCGGAAGAAACAAGAGTTGGCCAAGAAAGGCCATATAGGAAAGATGACAGAGAAGAGGACCCTTCCCAAGACTAGTTGAAAAAAGGTATAGGTCCAGCTAGGGCACCTCGGGATTGCCAATACCCGTACTCACAAGATGTGAGCCCCTGAGGGGACCTCACATGCACTTAGGCCGCATTAAGTGGGCCCATTGTGCTACCTCCCAGCAGCTCTCCAAGTTGGGTATCACTCAAGCCATCCAATCCTTTGAATGTACTTAAGGACAACCGCAACTGGAGTGTTGCTAATTCTGACCATATCGGGCCAGAAGTCCCCCAACATGGATCCTCTGACTCTTGCGAGAGCTGGACAGTGGCACAGAACGTGTTCTGCTGTCTCGTCATCCTCGTTGCATCCGCGACAGTTTGGGCTTGTAAATGCTTGGGACAGTAGATGCACGTCCTTGGTTTCTCATGGGTGCTATCTGTAAAAACAGTGCCATTACGATTAATTAATCCACAGATCTTAGATTTTACAATCCAAGGCTCTTGTATTAATGCAACAGTGTCCTGCTGGCTGTCGAGCTGTCTGCGTAGAGTAACAGCAGCCTCTCGACAGTGTTGCAGGTTAATTTGTATGATGTTTAGTCCAGGTTGGGAGGACATGAGGTCGACAATAAATTATTCGACCTCGGTGTCCGACCCGGACCCTAAAAGCAAACTCATCAGCTCCCTTTCCTCCTCAAGAGTATCCATGGGGGTGGGGAGTTGTGAGGCTTCTACTTCGGATGGCTGCTGTGGTAGCAGCGGCTCTCCTACTGGCGATGGAGGGGTATCCGAGGACGCACCCTGCTCTGCAACTGAAAGGGGTTTAGGGGTATCCGTAGACGCACCCTGCCTTAAGGGGTTGGAGTCTGGAACTGCATCTCCAGGCCTCTGAATTTTTAATTTTAGAGTTGTAAACTGATAGTGCAGTTTACTACCTCTACTTTTGACTGCTTTTTCAGCCTCCTCTCTCTTAAGTCGTTGTTCGCTTTCGAACGTCGTGACCCCTTTCTGCATCAAAAATGTGTTAATGCCCGCCACGCATCTCTGTCTTCTACTTGTTGCATGCATTGTGTTAGTGGAATGCCTGTAAAGTGTGGTACTTGATCTATAAAACGATTTGGTGAGCGACCTCTTTTTCTTTTACCTCCTGGTTTAGCCCAAAAACTAGGAGTCTGCCAACGGGTTCCTCCTTTTCGGCTGTGTGGAAGAGGGGCCAGTCCCGAACACCTATCCCGGGGTTCTGCACTGCCAGTCGGCGAATAACAGTCTCCGTAGGTTCAGGTTTCCCTGGAATCCACAGAGCTGCCTTCGCCAGCCTGGGCAGCCGATCCACCTGGACGACATTGAGACGGGCGCCCTCCCATAAAGTGGGCAGGTTTGACACTGCCTCTGTTAGCCACTTCAGAGTCTGGTCATCCTCGCAGGTGATTCTAAGAATCTCCCCGGAGTACTGCCAGCCCTTGAAAGTAGGTGGAATTTGGCCTTCGGCTAGGGCAAACATGTGATTGTCCAGAGCCACTAGCAATTGAGCTTTTATTAGGTCCGCTTGGACCTGGGTGATCTTAACGAGGGGGGTTCTTAGATCCACGATGGCCACGCGGAGGTGCCTCGTAAGGGCCTCTTTGTAACCACCTACCCTTTCGGTTACCTTTTGGTCTGGCTTGACCTTCTTTTTCGGATTAGAGGTGGAGGGTGTGCTTCCATCCGATCTAATCCTTTTGCTAGTGGAAGGTGTAGGCCTACCGGAACCAACCGCCTTGGCGCTAGCTCTGGGAGCCAGTCCCTTGGTAGTGGTTGAGGATGACCCACGTCCCTTTCCACTTCTGTCTTTCATTTGGCCTGAACCTGCCACCTTAGGGTTAGCTTCGGGAGCCAGCCCTTGGGTGGAGGTAGAGGCCGTAGCGCCGGAGTTTTCTGCAATTAAGCGAGCCTTCCTCCTGCGCTTCTGTTCGGCACCAGAAATCCTCTTCCTCTTTGGAAGAGTCTGTTGCTCCTCTGTTTTTTGCAGCTGCTGTTGAGCTTCTGCTTGAGGGGTATCCGAAGACGCGCCCTGTATGGTTTCTTTACTCTCTTCATCCATGCTGAAAGAAAAAAAAATTTCATCTCCCTAGCTCCCCACTCACCACGGAGCCCAACAAGGGGACGCCGAACTTCGACGCCAAGGATACTAAGGAGATATAGCTCCCAGAGATGAGTTGCACACGAGCAGGCACCTTTAGGCGAGCCCTAGGGTATCAGAAACCGGAACCCCTAGGGACCTTAAAGACCCACTGCATGCACCTTCACCCCCAAAGAGCTCACCCTTCCGGCGGTCTGACCCGACGGAACAGCCGATTGATCGAGGTGGGTTAGTCTCGACCTCCCGTCTAAGTGAAATCAGGGCCAAAGAGATGTGTTACTGCGCTCCAGGAAACCAAACCGTCCCAGAGGCAGCTCAATCCCCAGGATCCCTTCATCCAACCGATACGGGTCGCCTCGCACGGCACAAACACGAGGGTAACCTAAGACCCTGTGAAATCCATTGAGCGGTCACAACTCAATGAAGAGGGGGGATGGTCCGCGGTGGCAGCTTTCGTTCCATCACACATGAGTTTAGGCCCGGGATATCGTTACTAGCTAACCACTAACCTTGGTCCGAAGGACCTCAGCCGTTCTCCTCCTCCACATATTGCTGCACAGCAGTGAATGAGGAGGTCGAAGGATTGCAAAAGAAAAATGGTTTTACTCTTTTAAATTTGCATAAATGTAAAGTTATGTATAGTTTATTTTAAGGTTTAATTGTAGTATCGGTATTTTAATCTAAGTTTTATATTGTTTTGTTATAGTAATTCGAATTCTCGCGGATATGCCTCTACGTAAAAATTTTATACACTACAAAGAGTGGAATAGAAGCGGGAGCAAGCACAAAAGGGCTTTCATACTCCCAGTAGTGATTGTTTTTGCTAACAATAATTAACTGAACCTTTTTTGCTATCGTCAAATGGAACGCAACCAAAATTTAGTGACACCAATAACAAAAGAACCTAGAAAGTTACAGATAATTTAACAAGCCAATGACAAATGACAAGCAACGTCAAACTTCAAGTAACAATGATTTTGGAGGCTTTCACAGCCATTGTCATTAAGTAAAAAACGACTCAGTTGAGTTTCGCCTCTGGCGTGGTTAACAAGTTGAGTTACCGTGCTCTTTTTGATTTTTCCTCCTGATGAAGCCCCTTACGAAGTGGGCGAAACGTTGAGTTCTTCAACCTCAATAATGACACGGTCCAATCCCGGAAGTCGTTTTTCAAGTAACAATCTGCATTATATTTAGTGTCACAAACTGTAAGTGATTTCAATTTTATCGTTAAAGTCCTGCAACAGCGCATCGTCCTCGAGTTCTCAGTTACTGAGGTTTAGTTTGCCACGTTAGACCGTTTGCAATGAAGGGGCGGAGATACCAAATCTTGCACACCCAGATGGGGTCCAAGCGAATGGCTGCCAGACTGCAAGAACGGATAGCCTCAACGAGGTTAGCGTACGCTTTCCCCCAGAAGTGGAGTGCAGTCGAACTAAGGAGAAACGCAACGAGGTGCGATCACTCGCCACTCTTGTCTGACTGATTATTTGCAGATTCACTGACGATGATTTGAAAACAACTAGAGTAGTTGAACGAAAAGGGAAAAAGCCTGAAATAATTCTGAAACACGTCGAACAAAGTGTAATGTCTCAGATGACAGGTGGCCACAGGTGTGTTGCTTCTAAATACTGTCAAATCCTGGTTTAACTAGTCGAATTTCACAGTGTGAAATCTACTCTTAAATAGGCAATGAAGAATCTTTCGTAAAATCTGTCGCACAGCATTAGAAACAATATCTGAATGAATCTCCAAAAACCGGAAACCCGAATTTACAATTTCCAAAAACCAGATATCAAACGTCACCACAAATCACTAGCTCAAAGATTTGGAGAATGAAAATTGAAAAAGGTGCTTAGGTAACCTAGCATACACCATAGAAGCAGCGGCATATAGGCAACCTAACATAAGCTGTGATTGTTGGAAGCAAAGAAAAATCGCAAATATTGTAATAAAGTATATAATAGTTTTTAAATAAAATAATTAATGTCATGGGATACTACACTTTAGAAATTGTATTGGATTCAATTTCGAAGCTGCCTGTCAAACTCAGGGCAAATTAAAAGAGTATAATATTTAATTGCCACTAATAAATGGTTCACTGCTCATCCCTATTTTACCTATCCGCAATAAATTCGGGTTTAGCTCCGTAGAACATGAGACAAACACCAAAATGGCAAGGAAGCATCAGGTAATTATTAATACTGTGGCGTAGCAACTGTTAAGCTCGTTTTGTTTCTAGTGTGACCGTGTGACGTAGAAACTCACGCGGGATCGTTTTTTGTCCTATATCCGGCCAAAACTGAAAAATGCTGCCTCAGCTTGCATTTTCGAAGGACGCTACCTAAAATTTTCGAAGCTGGACGGATCTGGATAACTGAGACCTGGTGCTACACCTCGCAGACAGTCTCCACTTGACAAACCCGCGAATTCTGGGACTGCAGCAAGGGCTTCCTGTGGAATCCTAACTTAATCGGAGACCTCTCGGATGCTGGATACACTCCCCAATGACGCCACGGGAATTATGCACCTGGGAATGGCTTGTTGGTTGGAACTTCTACACGCACGGGCTCCTGAAAATCCTCTCTACACGCAGCAGACACTATTTTTGCTAGGCGATGCTGCTTACTTCTGGAAATGGGCCCTCGAAGTTACTCGCACTTGGACGATTCTTACTGCTGGCTAATCTACTTCACTTGGACCTCTTAGAACTTGGCAAACTATACCCACAGACGCCCTGCACACTGGTGAATCACTTTACGCACAACTGGTATAAAAAAGGACTTTTTATTTACAATTTTATGCAATTAAATGTGGAGCTCAATCTGACCCCAATACAAATTTTACAAGCTTGTTGGTAATCTTTTTAACAAAAGACAGTCTGGTCACTTAGCAACTAGATTTTAAATTGTTATCAAGGAAATTAGAATTGATTGTTTAATCTTATGGACTACAGTTTTGATGTCATGTCTTTGCATAACCACTAAAATTGTCGTTTTCTTGGAATAATGTCACTACACTTTTCTCTACCTTTAAATCATTCTTGTTTATAATGCACTGATACACTTGGAGTTCCTTTAACGTCTCACTAATTGTCCTTCGATCGGTTGCTTCCATTTTCATTGCTCTTTGCAATTGTTATTTTACTAGCACTGTTTCGTTTACCTTTCAGCTAATTTGCCGTTTGCTGGCTTACACTTTTACTACATAACGCTCATATTCTTTCTGTACTTAATAAATTATTCTATATTATTTTATTCACATTATGTCTGATATTAATAGGCTTAACCCCGTCAGTTACAAATTAAATTGCATTAGCCCCTCCGAACATTAATCATATATGAAACTCTGAACGTAACCTTTCCGTTATTTTTATTTCATGTTAACTTTTATCCCTCAAATTATTAGTTACTGCTGTAATTATTAATGTAACGTACTGTTTATCTTGCAATAGATAAAATATTTAATTCTGTGCTCATGTTGACCTTATTAATTTAGTTAATTAGGGAATCCGAATTTCTATGAGCTGTGAACCATTACAATATGTACTACTCGTAAAACATCCACATTAATGAAAATTTTACACTTATAAAGCTTGTAGTGTGCATCTTTTATTTTGTTAGGTACGTATCTTAATTAGAACAGTAGAAATAAAATACATAAGAAAGTAAAGAAATACGAAATCTACTGAAATAGCCGGGGAATATGCCGAGGGGGCAACAAAATCAAATGATAAGACTGTTCTCAAACTGAATATCTTACACAACTCCAACCAAGAAAAACATGATGAAATGAAGTATTGGAGGCTTAACACTTTTAGGTTTTATAAGAAGCCAGGAGGAGACAAGAGACAGCAAGACGTGGTATAAAATCATCGAAGCAGCCAAATAGGCTATAAAGAAGATATGAATGCGAACTTTTATGGGAAGAAGCTGTAATATGCAAGCACTGAGAAGCCTAATGATGATGATGTTGGTGAAATTTCAATCCTAGAAAATATATATGTTACAGTCAGTTCCAGTAATTAGGCAATAGCCGAAACGTCTTAAGAGAGCATTGACTATTGTATAGGTGTAACAAATGAAATAAATTAAATAACGATCAATTTATTTAAGTATCAGAAAGAATAAATATCTGGATAACATCGGATAATCAGGGAGTTTTAATAACATCGTACTGTTTTTACTAAGAGAGGTTAAAAAGGCAACTACTGATTATTTGGTTCTGGGATTATACAAAGAATATTAGGAAAGCTTCCCAAAATGACTTTTTTATTTACGATTCTTCAAAGTATTTTCCTTTAGATTCGATACACCTTTGTATTCTTCAATACCAATCGTCAAATATACTCATCTACGACACACGCATTGGTCAATGTGTAGGAGCGTTATCGTGGTGCAGAAATCATTAGTTGGACACACAACTACTCTAGGACGCGAGGTGGTCATCATTATGTGTCCAAAATTCGCATTGCTGTGAAGAACGCTCTCTTTCAATGACCATAATTTGCTGATTACATCTGGCTCTGGCTCATCTTCAAACACCCACACCATGTTCTGTAATTTCGTGAAAGAATTGCAGAATTAAAGCTAAGCTTTATCGCCTGTCACGATGTTATTGACCTTACAAGAAATTCAATTTGCAAGCTTCCTCGGTATTTCTTAATACCAAACGACACGGTGCCCCATTTGCTCTTCAGCCGATGAATGGGAGATCTATAGAGGACAAACAATTTCTTTGTCAGTGCGATGCGGATAATCAGACCTCAGTACAGGAATCATTTCCTCTACGCATGGGACCACGTCAGTTCACGAGCAAAGTTTTGTCCACTGCGATATAGCTTCGAGTGCAACAGACAACAAATGCGTACAACTTTATTTAAAGATACAGGTTTGAACCAGCAATCACTTTATTAACGGCTGACTCCCCCTCGGGCTCTGATGCATCACATTGCAAAACTTTTCTAGTGTTGTGTGTATATGTTTGTGTATAGCCTTGTTACTATACCTTCTAGACTAGTCTTCAGAGGTGAGCCATGTAGTGAACTAATATTGCATACTGTGTGAAGGATTTATCCTGGACAAAGAAGAGGAAAAAGAATCGATCTTGCTTAGCGCTTGTTACAACAATTGAAGTTAAATGTACATACTTCACTTGGAACACGTTTTATTACATCCTAATGCTTAGTTTGTGTTGGTTGTTAACGTGTGCTCAATATTATTAAGTCGTGTTTCCACGGCCAAGCGTGATCTTGACGACCGACCTGAAGGGCAGGAGCCAAAATTATACTTTCTCGTGCTGTTATCGGTTCGTCCGCAATAAAATTTTACGGCGTTGCTCAGTTGCATGCGACAAGACTATCCGAGGGCCATTAGTTACAATGACCCTTCCGCCCTGTCACCGACATCTTTGTGGAAAGTGTGACAATAAAACGTAATAAGTGCAATCTGTGACGTCGGTACTTACACTCATAGATATACGAAAAGATTGGCCGGACTATCGACAGAGGACGCACGCGACTACCGGAAGATTAGCGCTGTCCGTGTGTCGCGAAGGCACGCACTTCCGGCCGACAGCCGGCTGGAAATGATTCTTATGTCCGGGGACACAAGATCCTGTCATATCTGCTCCTTCGATGGAAAATAAAGGACATTAGGTTGGCTCGGCGAAAAGGCAGCGTTTCGCTCGTCTTTTCTTTGCAGGCCACCGTACTTTTGGCTATAAATTTGAATTTATCTTGTTGCTAGTCAGCTATATAAACGTGTGTATAATTTCGTAGGGGTTTTACCAAGACGTGTATGCGCTCATTCAGTAATTAAAGGTAACAACTACAATTAGTGTGACTAGGGGGTACTAACTTCTAGAATTATATGACACCCCCAATCCATAAAATTTCATTAATTTAATCGCTTTTCATATTTCATACAGTTTTATATAAATTCACTAGTTTTGCAAAATTTGTATAATAACTAATAGTTTTTCGTAATTGGTTCAATTTCATGGTGGTTCTTAATGCTTCCATTGGGGTGCGTAATAATTTCAATAATTTTACAGCATTGCGCCCTATTTCAGAATAATTTCAAATTACTTCTTAATAATTCTATAGTAATTCAATATTTTCATAGAATTCAAAAACGATTTCGTGGTATTTCTCAATACTTCTATAGTATCTCATCAGTTGCTAATGATTTTACACTGTTGTAGGTATAACAATTTAAATAATATTACAACCATTTCATGGTATTTTTCGATGCTTTCATAGTAAAGTATAAAACTGTTATATTATTTTTGTCATCATTCATGGTATTTGAAAATTTCTTTAGACTATTTCCCTCAAAAAGTTTTGACCAACCAGAGACCAGCGCAAAATGCCAATAAATACTGGAATTTAGACATTAGTTTTGTGTGTAGGAAAATATTAAATTAATTTTTCTGATTTAAAAATAAATATTAAAGTTAAAAACGTTCTAGGAAACAGTCCGTTATATATCCTTTGAGCAAATCTAATTACTTATTTTTTCAACTGAAAAAATTGTCGGTAATTTGACATGCATTAGTGAAAATTTCGCAACCATTTCATGATAGTTTTTAAAGCTTCCAGAATAACATATAATAATTTCCATAAGTTTTATGTCCTCGTGGTTAAGGCTAATTAAAGATGTTGTAGTGGAAATATATGTTTATTAAATAAATATATCTTAGACAGATCTCATACAAATACAAGTTACTGTTAACAAGAGCACAACTCGAATGTCTTAAAACTAACCCAAAACCTTCGTCCGGGTACCTGCCTTTGTCCCTTAGGATAATCCGCAGTTACACAGCGTTGCCAAACCTTTGCTACACCACAATAAGTTTACAAAATTTCTCAATGCTTCCATACTACTTCATGATAATTTCATAGCAGTTTCTCACGATGTCGCAGTATTCGATAACAAGTGCAATAAGTATTTGAGAATAATTTCGTTGTATTTCAGAATAATTTCATAGCAGTTCAATCCATCTTTCATAATTTCATATTGTACCATAGAAATTTCATAGGGCTTTACACTAGTTAAATGGCTTCTTTTTAATAATTTATAGAAGTTTCATGAAATTCTGCAACTATTTCATGGTGCAACTCGATGATTTTATATTACAATTCATAGCATTTCATGGTATTTGGTTTCATAATAATTTCGCTTACTTTAAGGACTATCCTAACTGTATTATGAAATTTGCTAATAATTTCATAGCATTGCATAATAATTTCAAAATATATTTAGTCACATTGTGCTATAATTTCAAGCAAATTGTAATAGAATCATGGCATTTTGTAATATTTTATAGGATTCCGTAATAATTTCAATATATGTAATTTTATAGAATTATACAATAATTAAACGGTTTTCATAATAATTTCATACCACATCATTATAGTTCCAATAATTTCGTATTATATTATACTCATTTCATAGCATTCCAAACTATATTTAAACGGGTTTTCGTCATAATTTCTAAGAATTTTACTTTATTTTCAATAATTTCATCTTATACTAGTTTAATATCATTCTACACTAATTAAATTGCCTTCTCTAATCATTTCACAGCATTTCATTATATTATCAATAATTTTATAACTTGTTTAGAAACCAAAACATGATTTTAAATTGTTATAATTAATTGTACGGGTTAAATTTCGTAAACAACGGTTGCACGTTGAAAATACATTACAAGCAGTCAGCACTCTTGACTGACCTGGTGAATAAACTGCAATTATGCTGAATTGCTGACGTTACCGTTTGTTATGAAATGTAGCACGCCAGTATTTACACATTTAGGAAACCTATACTCAAACGGGTTCAAGTCTTTACTACCCTCCTTATGTAAGACTACATAAACGATTTGGAATTGCATCCTTTTACATTCCTGCACCACCAAGAATTATCCGGTGACTGTATAAATTAAAACATAGTCTACTACAAGCTCCACCCTGAACATAATTTTTCATTCAGTTGTTTCGTATTGTATCAGACTAATTGGATAGCATTTCACACTAATTAAATGGTTCTTCGTAATAATTTTATAGGTTTTCAGAACATTCTCGACAATTGCGTAATATATCAGACGAATTTCACTAAGTTTCACAGTAATTAAGTGATCCTTAATAATAATTTCATAGCATGTTAGTAGATTTCATAAATTTGTATTATATCATACTTACTAATTTCTTACCATTTCACCTAATTAAATTGCTTTTCATAATAATTTAATAGCGTTTCATTACATTTTGAAGAATTTCATATCATATTAGATTAATTTCATTGCATTTCACTTTAATTAAATGGATTTTTGGTTGAATTTCGTAGCATTCCATTGCATTATCAACAATTTCGTATTATATCAGAAGAATTTTACAGCATTTCCACTAATTAAATGGGCCTTTGTAATAATTTCATAGCATTTTAGTAGGTATTCAGTAATTTCGTATTACATCATGTTCATTTCATATAGCATTTCATTACATTAGCTATAATTTCGTATTGTATCATACTAATTTCGTAGCATTTGACACTAATTAAATGGCTCTCCATTACATTTTCAATAATTTTGTATTATTTCGAACTAGTTTTATAGCATTTCACACTAATTAAACGGTCTTTTATCATAATTTTATAGCATTTCAGTAGATTTCCAATCCTTCCTTATTATATCAGTCGAATTTATAGCATTTCACACTCTAATTAAATGTGCTTTTGTAATAATTTCATTGCATTTTAGTAGATATTCAATAATTTCGTAGTATATCATACTTATTTCATAGCATTTCACCTAATTAAATTGTTTTTCATAATAATTTGATAACGCTCCATTACATTTTAAAAAATTTCTGATCATATTAGACTAATGTCATTGTATTTCACTTTAATTAAATGAACTTTGGTTGAATTTCGTAGCATTCCATTGCTGTATCAACAATTCAGCAATACAGCATTTCCACTAATTAAATGGGCTTTTGTAACAATTTCATAGCGTTTTAGTAGATATTTCAATAATTTCGTATTATATCATGTTCATTTCATAGCATTTCATTGCATTAGCTATAATTTCGTATTATATCATACTAATTTCATAGCATTTGACACTAATTAAATGGCTCTCCCTAATAATTTCATAATATTTCATTACATTTTCAATAATTTTGTATTAATTCGAACTAGCATCATAGCATTTCACACTAATTAAACGGTTTTTTGTCATAATTTTACAGAATTTCAGTATATTTCCAATACTTTTGTATTAGATCAGACCAATTTCACACTAATTATATGGGCTCTTGTAATAATTTCATAGCATTTCATTAAGTTTTCTGTACTACAATATTATATCATACTACTGTTATATCATTTCACTCTGCTTAAATGGCTTTTCAATAATTTTGAATTATACTAGACTAATTGCATAGCTTTTGACACTAAGTAAATATTCTTTGTAACAATTTTATATTTTCTATGTATTTGTAGTGTATTATACCAATTGCATAGCATCTGACACTAATTAAATAGCTTTCCATAACAATTTTATAGCAGTTCATTACATTTTGTAATAATTATTCTACAGTATTTAATAAAATCGTATAAAAAATATTTCGTTCGCTGTTAATTATTGTGTTTTATTATTTTTTAAATACCAAATAGCATCTTCGGTGTTTTTTAATATATTACAGAGAAGTTAGAGGTACTCCCAATAAACTATCCTCTAATGTCTCATAGAGATACGTTAATCAATAACATAAAATCGGTGGTCTCTTTTGTATCTTTGTTCGCTATCTTCTCCGAAGATACTGGACCGATTAAAGTTGTATGATAGCTTAAAATTTTGCTAATTGTTAGACTTAGATCGTAGGCCGGTTTTTATTTTCAAAAAAGTTTTAATTAAACCGTTTAATTAGGGAAGCTAAGCGTAGCTCGGGCGATTCGCTATATATCATTATAGCAGCGCCTTATTCAACGAAGCATCGTTGGTTCAGTGCTCGCCTGCCACGCGGGCGTCCCCGGGTTCAATTCCCGGGCCATGCATCCTTTTTTTAAATTTATATTATTGAATTTCTCTTAAATTTGTGAACCGAAGGGTAGCTCGGGTGATTCACTAGTTTTATATAATTCGAGCTACCCACGGATTTAATCATAACCACTTAGTGACAACCAGATTTAACAAATTCTAGGGTTAATACGTATCTAAAAATGATTTATAAAAGTTTCTCTTTCCCTGTCTCAGAATCAATATTGTAAATGACATGCGTAAGATAACTGCTTTAAAAGTTATTAAAAAATTTATTTCAGTAAACAGAGAACAATTCTTTCTCAAAATAATCTGTCCTCAAATATGAATCATCTCCAAATGTTAACTTTAATTTGAGAATGTGTCTTCCATTATTGTAAGCTTACGTGTTGCAGTTTCGTCAAGATTATTTTAACTTATGCTACTGATTAATGCTATTTGTTGTTTTTATGTAATGTTTCTAGTTCAAATGCACATTTTTGAATTTTGAAGAATGTTTTCTAAGAACTTCACCCTGTTGTTCAATTGCTTCAGTCTTTATTCTGATCATGAATCTCGTCTTCCTCCATCCTTAACCCATAAAGGGCGTGGTGACACTATATGAAGTAGATTCTATGCTGATTATAAGTTGTTTCTAAAATTCTCTAGTTTGGGCTTGTTTTGCTCCCTCGGGTAAACATATATAGCACTGGGAATCTTCCTCCCGACTGGCAACCTTCCATTCTTCCTGGAACTATGAGGTTCTCCATTTTACCTTGTTTTCGGGCAACATGGCCAAAGCATGCTCCAGCTTTATTTTTTTTAAATTTGTGAATC
The DNA here is from genome assembly GCA_940337035.1 of Agriotes lineatus. NCBI lineage: Eukaryota > Metazoa > Arthropoda > Insecta > Coleoptera > Elateridae > Agriotes > Agriotes lineatus. The sequence goes on along the minus strand of OW679200.1, from coordinate 51,646,704 downwards.
TAGTAGGTGAAAGTTCCTCAAAATATGGTGATTAACAGAGTAGATATATAATTGTCACGGTTGTGTAAAATGAAAACTAAACAGTTATGGCAACAAAACCTCCTGTCTGAAGGATCGTTCAAGGGCGCGGGTACCCCGTTGTTCGGTTCTTTGCATTAATATGCCACACAAACTGCCGAAGAACTCAGCCTGATACGTTGTGTCGTGCTCGGGTTATCAAGTATACATCCACCAAGCGTGACATACTCCATGTGTTTAATTTTACGACTGTCCTTTAACACTAAAACTGTTGCTGTTTTCACAAAAGTTGTTTAGTTTCATGCGACTTTTCATATAACTTTGAGTTGGTCGCGATTGATTGACAATTGGTGAAAAATCTGTAAATGTGTATAAAATGTACGATGTCGAAAGCAATACCGAAATAAAGCAAAATTATCACTTTCCAAGATTTATTCCATGCCCTACATACAGTGCATATTATATGAAAGTACCAGAATTATTACCAAAGTAGTACTTCGATGACCCTAATTATTATAACAGGACAGCATTTTTGTTTTACTCAGCGGGCAGCCAATCGCATGCCTGTTTTCAAGCGCGCTATTTTCAAATCAGATCTGAGCTGGAATTTCAGCTGCTAAAACTGATCGTTGCGTAATAAGGCCGATTTATTCCTCGTAATAAATGACACGGTGGAGATTGTGTCTAATGTGAAATATGTTATTTTCCGTAGCCGCGTAAGCGAAGCAGTAGATCAATCAGGACGCGAGCAAGCAGGCAACCTAACATCAGCGTCACTAAATCATCACGCAAGGCCTCCGATTTTTTCTTATGAACTCCTTAATTCCTTTAACTAGACGTTTTATCAGAAATATGAATAATGAAATTGCTTCGTACTGTGCCGGTGAGCGAAGGCTATTTGCGTTTTAAACTGGGCTTCTAAATGCCGAAGAAAGGAGCAGCGCGGCGCAGTCGTACCAACCCAAATAAATTTATTATTCGACGGAGCATTCGGTAGCTATCCGGACACAATTTTTCTTTATGTTGCTCGTAGGGCAAGGACAACTTTATTGCTCAGATAACGCGAGCATTGCGTTGGAACATATTTCAGATTTCGTGTTTGCTATATTTTAATAAAACGCGTTCCTTCGATTTTATGAAAATGTAGGACGAAATTTATGTTCCGCTACCATTCTCATCGATGGCGATAAGAACTTAGCAGTATTTCCAACCTAAAATGTTAATTTTTACTTAATGGCAGCATTATAGAAATGAAGATACCATTTTGCTGGGATTGCTATAACGTAGAAGTGCATTAACTTGCATATCACAATTGCAGAAAAACAAAGTGCAATTTAAAAGCCCATGATGATCCCAACACTCACTTATATATTTATGAGCACGATTTATATTATATTATATTATATTATCTAGAATTTTTCTTTCTGTCACTAGACGTGCTTCTTCTTTCCATTTATTGATTAAAAACAGGATACTATTGTAGATCGCTTTATTCAACTCTTGTCGATTATTAGTTTTTGTTTCTGTCATAGATAAAGTGATCTAAATTCTACTAGTCATTTAGAGAGAATTTGCTCAAACGCTCCTTTAAAAACAAGATTTCAGAAGATGCTATTGAAAAACTTAATAAATCTATTCAATGTGCAGTTTGGCAAGCTAGACTCGACCAAGACAAATAAATGAAAATTTCCGATTATAGTCAAGGAAGAGAATACTAAGAAACGTAAGATACAGCAATGGAGAAGAAAAGAAGACACCTCTCAGTTTCAAGAACGTTGCTACAAAGGATTATTTTGGTAGTCTATTAGCCATCGACGCTAGTGATTATACGCTTTGGAAGACAAGTAGAAGAATAAAACGGGATCAGCAATCAGTATCAACTAAAGACAACAATAGAAGATGGTGTAGAAACAACAAAGAAAAGCTTGATGCGTTCGCAGAGCCTCTACCAAAGGTGGTTACGTCACATCCCTATCAAGAAGGTATAGAAGAAATACTTGACTTTCTAGAATACCATATGAAATCATCTTGACGATTCAGAAATTCAAATTTAGGAAGGTGAAGGGAGTCAATATACAAGAAATTAATATAGAGAAGACATCGCGATACAACCTAATTGCAGGAAAAGTTCTATTACAGGACAAACAAAAAAAAACAAGACGCCCTAATTGATCTGGTTTGCTTAACAGTCAAGACAAGAACCTTTTGAGGTAGCTGAAATGTGCTTGTTTACCACTTCAAACTAAGGGTACATCAAGAATGCTAATTAGGATACCCCAAAGTCGTCTAATTAAACTCCAGGTCTTCGAGACTTCTCCAACATTGAAGAAACATCCAAGGAGTCGTATGAAAATGGAGAACTGGACATATGTTCACTTACCTTTGCTTTCAGCTATTAATTTCACTATAAAAATGCGTCCTGCGTATCTGCTTTACATCAGAACATTCAAAAAGGCGCAAACTAATATTTAAAACGCTATAATGAGCACACCAAGTTACACAAAATATTTGTTCAGTAATAATTGTTTTTATGTGACGTCACGAAAAACCACACTATGGAGTGATATATTTTAAATATATAAACAACGGCTAAGAACACATTCAAATTTCATGAATGGACTATCAATACTTAGATACAGCAGTACACAAATTTAGGCGATAACAAGACGAACATAAACAAAAGATATGGTAAATCAGCGACAAGAAACGCAAACTTTAAACAGCATACACAAGTGATACAGCGGAAATGCAGATTTTCTTACGATACTTCAAATGCAGTCCACTATATGTCGAACAGTCAAGAGGGCGGCATTGTCGCCAGATTAGAGAAAGAGAGAGATAAGCCTAGCAATTGAAGGGGCACCTAGGGCATGAGATACAACAGGAAAGAGCCAGCGACGATGAAATGTAGCCAACCTGCATTGAGAAACCTTGCAGTAGTGTGATATTTTGAATCGATATAAAATCGATCTTCAGGGCTGGCGATAAAGATGTTACGGTAGAAAATCACGGAACCCCGAACGTTTATATACATAGCACAACTGGTAAATCCAAATAAATCGTGAGCTTTACTGCCGGTATTGTTATGTTTGCAAATACCACACCCACGAAATCACATCAGCGTTATAACCTGCGGCAACCCTAAACGCGGCAATCTTTGAAATGAATATCAAACGGGAGCCGGTTTGTCATAGCAGGTCATAACCCAAATGATGCAGAGGGAAGAAAATGCAGCGGTCGAGTTCAATGCCAAATTCCAAAACTGCAGATACACTATCTTTCACTTGCGCGGAGTACAGAAAAATTCTCATTGTAAACGTCAGCGGTCTAAGCAAGCTGGATTCACATTCTAGCTGCTGCATAAATGAACGACAGGGCCGTACTCTACCCAAAAGGTCGAAAACTACAATGTCGTCATAACTTAACAATCACCTAACAGTTCACTAAGAAACCACAAATAAATGCGAAAAAAATATTATGATAATATTTTATACTAATACACTTCCCGAATCAATGGAAGGTTGCGCAGTTTACTTTGTTACCAAATCTAGCAAAAACCAAAATAAAATATCATCATGCATTGAGCTTAGGATACTTCTTCAAAAGATTGTTCTGTTGCCTTTCTTGATATTAGCAAGGCATTTGATAAGGTTTGGCAAGACGGTTTGCTTTATAAATTGAACAAGAACCTCTTACACCGTCACTATAAAATCTTCGGATCGTACCTAAAAGTAATAGACATTTAAATACCAAAGTTAATACTCCAATCTAATCTGGGGATCCCAGGGAAGTGTCTTAGACACTGTGCTGTATTTGCTGTGTACGTGTCTATCAACCATCCGGCGACCTTCACAGATAATACTGGAACGTAAAAGTAAATGAAGATGAGGAAAAAACGTTCTTGTCAATTCGCAACCCTAAATAGAACAGAAGTACCGCAGGATGAAGCCAAAACACTTAGAATTGTACTTTGGTTACAAAAAGAAATTATCATCATCTCCAATTTCGTTAAATGTGTAGATTGATTGAGCAAAAATCACAACTTTAACTAGAGAACAAACTCTTGGTCTTCAAAGCTTTAATTAAATCCGTACGGAAGTTAAATACTGAACTATTGCAGACTGCCAGTACCTGTAATTTTGAAAATCTGCAGAAATTTCAAAGCAAGGTGCTCCAATTGATAATGGATGCTTCTTGGTTCTTATAAAATTGTATTATTGAGTGAGATGTCCAAGTCCCTTTCGTCCAACGGGAAATTTAAAAACGTTGTAATGGCGTTGAACTTCATTGCAACAAATTAGCAAACGTCCGAGAGTTTATCTCGGGGTAATCCTTCGAAGACTGTTGACAACTGTGGCTGCTCATTGTCTGAGAAGTCCAGAAAACCCAACAATTGAAAGATTACCAAATTTCGGTAGAACAGACAACAGGCAGTAGTGTATAAAAGGGTTTGCAAAGTGGGGCTCTGTCTCAATTCATCAGTAGTCACGTTACTGGTACTATGGTTTTTTCTATCAAGTTGTCCTTGTATACATTTCAAATATTTGTTTTGTTAATTTGCTTTGCATTTTATTTATTTATGTTCAAGTAAAGCAGCAAGCTAAAAACTAACAAACAATACGCCTAAAGCAAGGCGGATAAAACATTTCAAGCCTACAGACGAAGTACACGTACAATTATACATTAAAGTCCATGTGGTCATATAATTTATCAACACCTTAGTGAGTTTTTCTAATTCTGCGAGGGCATCGTACATTCTTCTTTGAGGAGGAGGATGAAGCATTAACATTCCACGGTTACCAAAGTCAGATTATAAAATTGCAGCGAAATCGATTAAAGGCTTTTGTTACGGTTGCAATAAGTAGGAATAGCCACCTCCGTTGCTCTCCGTGTTGTATCGTTTTTAATATCAGTCCCTCTTCTAATCTAATTCATGACTTTATTTGGGGATTTCTGATCTCTCCATTGGTAATACTCTTCAACCTCGCGACTCCACAGAGTCTGCTGCAGAACTTCATCACTGCTGAAGTACATAGTCTCTTATTTATTCTTTTTAGTTATTATCCAAATTTCAGCCCTCCGGTGGTTGCGGTATGAACCATAGAGTTGTATATTGTGTCTTTCTTTAATGTTGGGTCGGCTTGAATTTAATTGGCATTTAATATAATACTAAACGTTAAAGGTATACCTCATCAAATAATAGGGGCTTTCAGTCAAGTTCAGGGTATCAGTTTGTGACGTTAGCACCTGCACAAAATTCCATTTATGCATAATTAATATGCTTGGAATTTGTAGGCTCCTAATACGCCACACTCGGCCCTTGAAGCTCCCGGACTGAAGATAAACAAAACAACCCAGCGATCGGCGCCGTCGTGTACGGAAAAGCGTGGCGCATGTCCTCACAGCCTCCCTTCCCGAAAATGGGCCAGATAGAGAGGTCTAGAAAGGTATAAAACGGCAAGGCTCGGCTTACTGAAGACACTTGGATTCAGCGACCCGCCCAGCCAGCACTAACTGGAAGAGCTGCCAAGCCCAAAGAGTCTCACCGAAACCGCCTGTAGCTAGTAAACTTAGTTCTGTCCGAAGAAACCGTCCAAAACTGTAAGATTTCATCCCTGAATTCCAATTCTGAATCCACTCTTGTGGTCGCCGGCTCCGATATCAAAGAGAAAATTTGAGACTCACACCTAACGTATTTTTTTGGTCGCCAGCATGTAGCATCAGCAAATACTTTCTTGAAACGGCTTTACACTGAATTTTTGGTCGCCGGATCCGTTATCAGAATACAGCCCCCAAACCAGCCCTTAAAACCAATCCAATATCCTTTTGCGCTGCATCTCAGAAACGGCAACAACGCGCCTCTGAAAAGGTCACGACGAACGCATCGATCATTAAGTGATAAGCGTTGACCAAGTCAATTCAATGCCAGAAACAACTAACCCTCGCAATACCAACTGTGAGGAATTTTGTGCCCAGCAGTTACTTTTTCCTAATTATGATATAATTCCGCGTGGAATAAAATTTCTAAAAAAATCGTATTTGTCGTGCATACAACTAAGTAAAAGAACGTGAGTTCAGGTTTGAATAAATATTATAAGATTAAGTTTCATTTCAATTAAAATAAGGGTGGGCACCGCTGTCATCGTTGCTGCTAAGGTATATCAGTGAAGAATAAATGTATAAAGATGAGTACAACAACCCAGTGATACCCGCCACCGCGTACGTAAAAGCTCGGCGCATTTTTTCTCAGCCTTCCTCCCAGAAAATTACCGATATAGATAGGTATAAAAAGGTCTAAAACGGGAACTCCGCCGCTGAAGCCGCCACGAGACCTAGACCTGCCCGAAGAAATCGTCCAAAACTGTAAGATTTCACCCCTAAACTCCAATCCTGAATCCACTCTTGTGGTAGCCGGCTCGGTATCAAGGAGCAAACTCACCCTTAACATAATTGTTTGGTTGCCAGCATGTGCCATCAGCAAATACTACCTTGAAACGGCTTTACGCTGAATTTTTGGTGGCCGGATCCATTATCAGAGTACAGTCCCCAAACCAACCCTATATCCGTATGCGCTGCAACGCAGAAACGGCAAGACGCATCTAAAGCGGTCACGACGAATGCATCGACCATTAGGTGATAAGCGTTTACCAGGTCAATTCAATGCCAAAATTAACGAACACTCGCAATTCCAACCGGCATTTTGTGTTTCCTAATTATGATATAGTTCTGCGTGGAATAAAATTTTGAAAATGTTAGTATTTGTCGTGCATACAACTAAGTAGAGGAATGTGAGGTTAGGTTTGAATAAATATTACAAGATAAAGTTTTATTTCAATTAAAATATGGCTGGGCATCACTGCCAGCGTTGCTGCTAAGGTATATCAGAAAAGAATAAACTTATCGAGATGAGCACCACAATCATTTGCTCTGACTGTCAAAATTTGTATTTGGTAAACATTCCCAAAAGGTAATCGTTTTCGATACGTGTAATGATAAATCAGAGAATAGTGAATAGACAAACGTATGTATACTCGTATATGTTTATATATGTAGAGTATGTGTTGCAAAATACAGTGTGCAGCCCTAGGCGACGGCTACAAAATATACCAAACATATTCCATGTATGGCGGGTTGCAGACCCCCCAGGGGCAGCTTTGCCAACCCGAATACATATTATTTATTTATTGTTCTAACATGTACACACAAATTAAAATTAGTTTAATATTTGAAATGTAATTCAAAAACCAATAAAAACTTATATTAATGTGTTCTCTGTCTATATACTTGATTATCCCTTACGACAAAAATAAATAATTGAGCAAAGTAATTAAGTAAAAATTATCTAGTTTAGAGTCATCATTACTTTTGGGTATCGTTACAAGTTTGAGTATAAATTAGCTTACTATTGATTTAAGCCAATATTTTTCCATGTTTTCAAGTCACAGTTCTGAACAGGCAAATAAAAAGTATTATTTTTTTTAGAATTTTGTCCTAAAAGATTAGAATACTCACTTTTTCTTTATTCAAAAAACCCCCACTGTTTTATATTAGTAACTTTTACTTTTCCACAGTAATAACCATAGCAACACAAACCATTTCCACTGGTCTAAATCAAAATAGACAATCCCATTTTGCGGTATGATCATGACCTCCTCGAGTTTTCCCTATGTTTTCGATTAAACTGTCATTCTATAATTAGAACAAACGCCTCCAAAGCAGTAGAGTAAAAAAATATTTATGTAACTCATACGAAAGCGGACTTTTAGACTCGCCTTATTTATGTGTCTCGCTCGTTTGGTCATAAACTGGGGCTCATCCAAAAAGTCCTTAATTTCGTACTTGTAACATAAATAGCTATCAATTTACAAAGCTGTGGAACTGTTAATAAATAACCCGGTTTTTTATATCGTTCTCATATTTACATCCTTCCGGCGTGACCTACTCCACTTTATTTAATTTTCCGACTTCATTTTAAGGTTAAAGTTGTGTAGTTTTATGAAACACACCATATCGGCATATAACCTTGCGTTAGTAGCGATAGATTGAAAGGTTTCGACAAAAATTCTAGATTTGTATAAACGGTCGAGGTCAAAAGCAAATGTGTGGCGATGTAAAAACTATCGTTTTTTTTACTTTTCCAGATCTGTGGTAGTTGCAGAATTAATTAAATCTGATTAACTTCAGTACAAATAAGAAATGTAACGAAAATATACATCAATGTACTACCAAGAGAATGTTCTTTTAGGTAATATCAAAGAAAATTGTTTTGCTGTAATCGCAAAAACGATAATGTTTTACAACTTGTTAGATTAGTCGTCGTGTATGTTCAAGCTCATTGTTTTAAACACTGCGATAACGCAATAAGGAACACTTGTTCGGCGATAAGGTGATAACGCACCACCTGTAAACACATACGTATGTGTAAGGGTGGACTAACTCGCCAAGCTAACTCCCCAGTAACTGTTAGAAGTCGAAGCACTTTTTAAAGATTTATTACAGTTTTTAAGCTTACGAGCTTAGTCGAATTTTACCTAACAATCAATCAGAACTATATATTCGAACATAATTATATGGTTCTCGAAAACTGTAAAAAGCTTGACGCAAGCAAATAAATAAAATAAACCGTGTCATGGTACCTTGATGACTGAAAAATTTTTATATTATAAAATTAATTTATTATTATTATCTGAATTATCTTTGTATAAAAAGTGCTGCAAAATTCCATTGTTAAAACTTAAATTCTAATTTACCAATCCATAATTATATTAAATGGTTTTTTAATTTAACCTGTGTTTTGCAGCAACCAATAACCATGTAAAAATTTAAAAATTATTATTTAAATTCACTATATCAAGGATCCTAGTGGTAGTATGATGTAGTTGATATTTCAATACAAGTTTTCTGAAAATTTTTGAGATTAAACCGAAGCTCTTTATCTACAATCTTATTTTTTGTTAACCATTAGATAAGTTCGACTAATTAAAAACCAAAATAGCCTGAAATTGCAAAGCTTTGATGGGTAGCTACAAATTGGAAAATTAAAAAATGTATTGCTATTTGCACTATCAGCAGTCTTGAACTAATTTAGATTTAATGTGCTATCAAACCGTGACTCAGCTTATCGAAGATTAGCATCACGATGTTGCAAAAATAATAAAAACTCAGTCTGATTTAAGATCCTACTTAAGTATTTGAAAAATGCACTTATCAACGGTACCGGGTTTGATTTTATAATCAAGCACAACTAATAACTTGCAGATTATCAGAATGTGAGTGTGTGTACATTTGTTGCTTCATTATGAACGGTATACAAGCAATTAATTGCATTATAAAAATATTAGCTGCAGATTCAGAGCACATGTTGGTTTTAAAATTACACCGGATGTTACAAAATGTTACGTTGGCAAATTATAAAAAAAAACAATAATGAAACAAATTCCGGGAAATTACTCATACAAGTCTAAAAAAATTATCATGATGATTTTGTAAAGGGCTTGGCTATGGACATCTGACCGTTTTATATATGTAAACTGGATTTGTTCCTGTGTGAATATACCATTTTAATAGAGATATGATTTTGAGGCTATACATCATATAACATGGTGGTTTGTATCCGTACTGTTTTTATTAATTACCTTTGCTCTTTCTTATTGTCAGCTAGCTCAATAGCAATGCCTTATTTTCCATCTTCTTGGTTAAGAATTCAACAATTTACATAGACTCGTGTTAAGCTGAAAACTTAGCTCCAAAAATATACTTAAATACAATACAAATATATTGTAATGATATAAACAGGGGTATAAAAATCAATTTTAAAATAGGATTATGGGATTACAATAGTTGAAAATTATTGTAATCAATTTGAATATGAATTGGGAATATGAATAATTAGTATGTAATTAGAAAAGAAAATATAATTTATAATTGAATAAAATATGGCTAATTGGGGAACAGCTGGATTCGAATATAATGTAATATCTACATATGAAATTTAAAGGTAATGCTAAATACTTAATCGACATGGATTATTGCATATAGTAGGTAGAGATAAAAAAATAAAGATATAGTGTGTTGGAAGGAGAAAATATGATATCGTTAAGGACTTTATTTTCATTATTAAGATAACAAATTTTGAAAAATATAAAGCTGTAATTAATCTGGTGTAATTTAAAAGTATGAAATAAACCCTATTTTAAAAGAAAAATGTTTGGAAATTGAGAAGGGTTGATATTAAGACTAAATTTGCGTGGTGAAATAGAAATGGAATTTAATTTCAGAACATGAGATATAAAATGAAGGAAGATAGCAAGTATATGGTGAAAAACTGAACTAAAAGCAGGACTAATCTACAAATGAGAATAAATAGAGAAAAATACTGAGTTCAGTTTATTGAAGAATTACATTTGACATTGTATATCAATTGATTTGGATTGCATCGAGCTGTTAGGACGAAAGGAGAGTTCTGAGGGAGAAACCGTTGGTTCTTGGTGCTGGCCAGTGGAGTAATATGGAGGAGTGTTTTTGGATGCGATGTTGGAGTTGAGTGACTGAAACTGGGGTCTGTTTTGGGTCCATGCTGTGAGTAAATTTCTGTACCTAATTCTAGGCAGTTTTGACATATCGGGTGTCATTGGAGGCTTTCACTGTGTTTGTTGACTGGATCAGTTGTGGTCGTTGGCAGAGTAGAGCAAGTTGGTTAACATCAGGGACATTAGACTAAAAAGATAAATTCAGTATTAAGGAATTACTTACTGTTTGATATTGTTATGTGGCAAATGTAACGATCTGGTATTTGTCATTGAATTTTCAAATTTGTTTGACATATCATTTGAAAGAAGTTATTTTTTACTTGTAACAAAATTAAAATCAGAACATCAAATTTCAGAATAAGCAATCTAGATAAAAGGAATCCACCCCTGATTTTCAGGAGCTAGTAATTTATAAACATATACTTACTAATAGGTAACACAAAGTAAGAGCCCGAATCAGTTTAATATATTGGCTGTTAAACAGACACTGCTAAATAATAAAGAATCATGAAGCAAGTAGCTGTTTCTACTCCGCATTTATGCTACTATTATAATGCGAAGACGTCACAGCGCTGGCACTCCGAAGAGCAATGTTAAATTACTCCTGCATCTGTTTTAACGACTCCTTTGCCGGCAGCCCATTGCGCATATACTTAAAGGCAATGCGCATCGAACAATAAAAAGCTTGCGTATACGCACTTTAGCGAGCCAAGAATTATTGGCCGCTAGCAAATAACCTAATTTGGTCTGATTCACCAACTTTGAGTGATGATTGTCGAATGTTGGTTGCATGATGCATCAATTGCGGGCTCCGCAGTTTTCTTTAGCGATGCCTTTGCTATCGCCTCACTCGACGACGCTGCCGCTTCAAATCGCCAACCAATTTTGTCTGCTTGACAATACACTTGCGATACATATTCCTTTGTTCATCACAAGATTGGCCATACATTGGGTTTTTGCTAGATTAATCTTTAATCTTGCTTCATCGGATAGTTTAGTTTTTCGCGCTCTATCTTTATACTTCTGTGACTATAGTCTCCTCCTTTTTAATTTGAAAATTTGTCGTGTCATTATAAACTCTTATACAAGCTTCTGCGTTGGTGGTTAGTAGTATAGGGACACTTTGATTGTGATAGCTGTCAATCAAATTTTGATTCGCGGTGTAATTCGCGGTTTTATTCGCGGTTTTCGCGGTTTTATTCGCGGATTTCGCGGTTTTAATTTTTAATTCGCGGTTTTAATTTTAATTCGCGGATTGACCCAATTAATTTCGCGGTTTGATCTAATTAATTTCGCGGTTTGATCTAATTAATTTTCACATGTGCTACTGAATAAATTACGCATTAGCTTCCGATTAAGTTACGCGGCGGCCATCTTGGATTTCTGGCGGGAATATTTGAATTTGAATTTCGCGGTGTGTCGGCCATCTTGGTGCGCGCGCACTTCTCACGGCGGTTGTTTTTAATTTTGAATTTTCGCGGAAATATTTGAAGTTCAAACTGGTAGATCTTCCGTCTCCCTCATCGAAGCTGCTGTCTCTCTCTTGCATTCACTAGCGGAAATATTTAAATTTAAAAAAATCTCAGGCCGACCGAGGATTTGAACGCTCTACGTTCGTGTTGCACAAATTTAGCTACATCCATTAGTGCCTCTAGACCACGGAGTGCTACGGGATTTAAAGGGTTTGAACAAAACGCCATTTCGCAGCTCTGAAGTCACGCCGCTCGACTTTTAAACAACTTATTTTTTCGAATATATAAAATATAAGAACGGAAATGTGCCGTCTAGGGCCTTAGAAACTTGTTAATAATTTTAAAAAATTGACTTTGTAACTATTTTTGTTGTAATTCATTCTTTTAATTTTATAATATGAGTGACGCTATCTCACTCAGCCCCATTGATTTTCTACAGTTTTTCTCTACCCAAGATTCTGGTTAATTTCCATTCGCGCAGTGGTTAATTTCCCATTCGACCGCAGAATGATTTAATTATGTATTGTTATCAGTCGATAGACCTTTAAAATAAATATTTGTTGATATCTGTATCGATTTTCATTCAATTACAACAGAACATTCCGTGCTTGTGAGCCGTTACGCTTAAGTTTAGTCGTGTTAATATTTTTAATTAACTCATCGGCGTGCTTATGTATCAATAACTTGTTTTATGTAATTACAATTGGGGCATTTTATATTAGAATTTAAATAAACGATAATATTACGCGGCGTCTTTATGCAGGAGTCGTTTGAATTTTGTAAATTGTGCCTTTAGAAAACAGGTTGATCACAGTATAAATGCAAACAGACGAGCATAGCGGCGTATCTAAGTTGCTTTTTGGGGCAAATTGGACGGTTCTGAGAAAACAAACGCATTGTCCCCGTGAATTCTGCCCTAAGGGTTCAGATTTTATTTAACGTGCTTATACAAGATTGTTTATTTCGAACGAGACCTGGGCTGACGTCATGGCTAGATTTCTCTTTTGGCAATGTATTGGAAAGCCCTTTCTAATTAGCATCGTAATGGAATGCACCAAGATTTAAATCAGCATGCATTGTTCGTCTGGATCGAGCAGTACGTACTCCAACGGTTTCTAGTCTTGCTTGGTTGACAGACGACAGAATGCACGGTTACCGGTCAGCGCAGCCAACGGCTTGGCGCTAAAATCCCTGTGACACAAAATCTAGTGGGATAAGCTTGCCTGGTTAATAAACCACTCTAGTTCGTATGATTTTTGTCGCTTTTAAAAATAGACATTATTTTTTTTCATGCTTGAGTTTTATAATTACGCTGAGCCCTTAAAACAGGCCGGTTCCTGTGTATTGTTTGGTTTTAAAGGTTTGAACATTCTACCACTTAGCTGTTCTGACATTATACTTCCATATACATATTATAAATAAATTTTAAATGTTATTTTCGACTGAGTTTTAGCTTCTTATAAATTACAACAGTGCCCTCGCCCATATAAAATAAGACATACGCATTAAATAAATGTTTTTATTGTATAAGAATGGTTGTCCCCCATAAATTTGAATAAAAACAGACAATTTCGTTAAAAAAAAAATAGCTTTTCAATATCGTTTGCAAATAAGACAAGGGATACTTGTAAAAATATAAGTCAAACCATTTTTTCTTGTAAAAAATTTACGAAAAGACGTAAGTGTTGGCGACAAATGAAAATAAATTTGAATAAAAACACGCAAAAATTACGAAAAGACGTATGTGTTGACCCCCAAAGTAACAAAAATTTCAATAAAATCACGCAATCATACAGCATCTCACATAAATTTTCACAAAAATCGACATCATGTCATATAAATTATACAAAAACTGTCATCATGTCACTTGAAATTATACAAAAACGACATTTTTACTAAACACACGACGAAAATTGAACAAAAATCACGCAATTACAAGCCATCCCACATAAATTTTCACAAAAATCGACATCATGTTACATATACTATGCATAATTTTGCAAATGTTTTACACTTTTTATAAAATGCATCGCTCAAAATTAAAAGAAATAGCAATTTCGTTGAAAAAATCTACTACCACAATCATTTCGATAAACAAAATTCAAAAAATCTTATACTTTTGACGGAAATATATGTATGTTGACCACAAATTAACATAATTTTTAAATAAAAACGCGCAATTCGTTGAAAAAAATATTCTGACACCACCAAAACACGCAATTTCATTGAAAAATATATATATGTTGTTCACAAATTAACAAAAATTTCAATAAAATCACGCAATCATACAGCATCTCACATAAATTTTCACAAAAATCGACATCATGTCATATAAATTATACAAAAACTGTCATCATGTCACTTGAAATTATACAAAAACGACATTTTTACTAAACACACGACGAAAATTGAACAAAAATCACGCAATTACAAGCCATCCCACATAAATTTTCACAAAAATCGACATCATGTTACATATACTATGCATAATTTTGCAAATGTTTTACACTTTTTATAAAATGCATCGCTCAAAATTAAAAGAAATAGCAATTTCGTTGAAAAAATCTACTACCACAATCATTTCGATAAACAAAATTCAAAAAATCTTATACTTTTGACGGAAATATATGTATGATGACCACAAATTAACATAATTTTTAAATAAAAACGCGCAATTTGTTGAAAAAAATATTCTGACACCACCAAAACACGCAATTTCATTGAAAAATATATATATGTTGTCCACAAATTAACATAAATTTGAATAAAAACACGTAATTTTGTTGAAAAAATGTTCTGGCCCCGTCATTTCACTTAAAATTTTACAAAACTGTCATCATAACACTTGAAATTATACAAAATATATGTATGTTGATCACAAATTAACATAAACCTGAATAAAACACACAATTTCGTTGAAAAATTTACAAATGTTTTACACTTTTTATAAAATGTATCGCACAAAATTAAAAGAAATCACAATTTTCTAAATTATATCACGCCATTATGAAATCGTAGATTGATTTTTTGAAATTTTACACTTTGTAACTGTAAAATAACTTCAAATACTAATATTTTAGCTTTAGATTTTGTAATTATTGCAGATTCGTGAAAAAAAACAAAGCAGAGTAGAAATAAAAAACACAAACACTTTGTAATAAACAAATATATTGTTCTTATTTCGTATAATACTTAATAATATAAATATAAATGTACAGCAGAATGTCTTATTTCTAAAAATTCGCTAGCAATTTACAAAACTGTAGTTTGAGGTGCACGACATTTCAAATTAAAAAGACTGCAAGTAATAAAATCAGAAATTCATTGTGTAATTTAAAGTTTAAGATGCACCCAATCTAGAATTCCCTTCGTTTTTGGTGTTGATGACATCTGCCTTAGAGGCGTTTTTCTAACGGCCCTTTTCTGGAGGCGTTTCCTTATCGGCGTTCTTCTGACTGAACCTTTTTGATGTGGACTTGGATGAGTAGCTGGTGTTTTTAATTTATATTCTAAATCGGACTCGCAGTTATCAGTTTCCATTTCGGTTTTTCCTGTAGTATCAGTCGGGGTTGGCTTCTTTTGCTGTTTAGGTTTAGCTAGCAGCACATTAGCAACGTTAAGGTCTTTGATGTACTCAGCAAACTGTAGGCGTCCGGGTGGATTAATAGTTTTTCGAGGCCGCAGAGTGTCATGAATTAAATCGACTATGTTAGACGCCGGTAAAATTTCACCCTTTATAGTAACGGTGCCCTTGTGATCCCAGCTCACATCGCTTGAGGTACTCAAAATGCGTAGGAAAACTTCAGCTTTTTTCTTAAAAGTTTTGGGAAGTGTAGATAAAATAACGGCATTTGATAGGCTGTCACTGGTTGTTTCAATAGGTATTTTGATTGGCTGCCGCGCCTGGTTTGTGAAATGAAGGAATCGTTGTAAAACCTGATTGTACTGGATCCATTTATCGTGATCAGTTAATTTGGACTTTAAAACTTTTTGCATTTCGTCATCAAGCTGTGATAATATATTTTTCTCCGCATCATCGCCAGACTTAAGACGTTGGACAAATTCCGGCGATACAATCAACATCTTCCGCTCTTTGTCCATTTTAGTCGAAAAGGAGCTCAGTCGTTTGTTCTAGTAGAGCCGTCGTGAATAAACTAGCTTAAAATCAAGGCTTTTATAATAAATATATAAAAAAATATGACAGGTACGGGAATCGAACCCGTATTCTCTCTCGAGATCAGAGCTTAAATCTGACGCCTTAACCATTCGGCCAACCTGTCTCTCTATATAAACGAGCACTCTCTGCATAATTAAGAAAACATCTAGTTTAAAACCCTTCTATTTGCAATTTCAAACAATATTTCATATAAATTAAGCCATGTACAAATTTCTAAATCGGTTTTGATACATATTTTATCGAAAGATTGGACCCTCAGCTGCCTTTTATTATTTGTCGTGATGCGTCATCGTTGAATTTACAAGTGTCATCCTGTCTGCGATGTGACGTAGGTAATGTCTCCATACCTTTTTATTTTAAAATTCTATAAAAACAGAGGCCCGGCTGATGCCGCACTAACACGTTTTAAACCATTGTACTCTGTTACCTGATGCGGCAGCAGTTTGGACCTCTGGTTTTATAGAATTTTAAAATAAAAAGGTATGGAAACACTGCGTACGTCACATCGCAGACAGGTTGACTCTTGTAAAATTCAGCGATGACGCATCACGACAAATAATAGGCAGCTGAGGGTCCAATCTTTCGATAAAATATGTATCAAAACCGATTTAGAAATTTGTACATGGCTTAATTTATATGAAATATTGTTTGAAATTGCAAATAGAAGGGTTTTAAACTAGATGTTTTCTTAATTATGCAGAGAGTGCTCGTTTATATAGAGAGACAGGTTGGCCGAATGGTTAAGGCGTCAGATTTAAGCTCTGATCTCGAGAGAGAATACGGGTTCGATTCCCGTACCTGTCATATTTTTTTATATATTTATTATAAAAGCCTTGATTTTAAGCTAGTTTATTCACGACGGCTCTACTAGAACAAACGACTGAGCTCCTTTTCGACTAAAATGGACAAAGAGCGGAAGATGTTGATTGTATCGCCGGAATTTGTCCAACGTCTTAAGTCTGGCGATGATGCGGAGAAAAATATATTATCACAGCTTGATGACGAAATGCAAAAAGTTTTAAAGTCCAAATTAACTGATCACGATAAATGGATCCAGTACAATCAGGTTTTACAACGATTCCTTCATTTCACAAACCAGGCGCGGCAGCCAATCAAAATACCTATTGAAACAACCAGTGACAGCCTATCAAATGCCGTTATTTTATCTACACTTCCCAAAACTTTTAAGAAAAAAGCTGAAGTTTTCCTACGCATTTTGAGTACCTCAAGCGATGTGAGCTGGGATCACAAGGGCACCGTTACTATAAAGGGTGAAATTTTACCGGCGTCTAACATAGTCGATTTAATTCATGACACTCTGCGGCCTCGAAAAACTATTAATCCACCCGGACGCCTACAGTTTGCTGAGTACATCAAAGACCTTAACGTTGCTAATGTGCTGCTAGCTAAACCTAAACAGCAAAAGAAGCCAACCCCGACTGATACTACAGGAAAAACCGAAATGGAAACTGATAACTGCGAGTCCGATTTAGAATATAAATTAAAAACACCAGCTACTCATCCAAGTCCACATCAAAAAGGTTCAGTCAGAAGAACGCCGATAAGGAAACGCCTCCAGAAAAGGGCCGTTAGAAAAACGCCTCTAAGGCAGATGTCATCAACACCAAAAACGAAGGGAATTCTAGATTGGGTGCATCTTAAACTTTAAATTACACAATGAATTTCTGATTTTATTACTTGCAGTCTTTTTAATTTGAAATGTCGTGCACCTCAAACTACAGTTTTGTAAATTGCTAGCGAATTTTTAGAAATAAGACATTCTGCTGTACATTTATATTTATATTATTAAGTATTATACGAAATAAGAACAATATATTTGTTTATTACAAAGTGTTTGTGTTTTTTATTTCTACTCTGCTTTGTTTTTTTTCACGAATCTGCAATAATTACAAAATCTAAAGCTAAAATATTAGTATTTGAAGTTATTTTACAGTTACAAAGTGTAAAATTTCAAAAAATCAATCTACGATTTCATAATGGCGTGATATAATTTAGAAAATTGTGATTTCTTTTAATTTTGTGCGATACATTTTATAAAAAGTGTAAAACATTTGTAAATTTTTCAACGAAATTGTGTGTTTTATTCAGGTTTATGTTAATTTGTGATCAACATACATATATTTTGTATAATTTCAAGTGTTATGATGACAGTTTTGTAAAATTTTAAGTGAAATGACGGGGCCAGAACATTTTTTCAACAAAATTACGTGTTTTTATTCAAATTTATGTTAATTTGTGGACAACATATATATATTTTTCAATGAAATTGCGTGTTTTGGTGGTGTCAGAATATTTTTTTCAACAAATTGCGCGTTTTTATTTAAAAATTATGTTAATTTGTGGTCATCATACATATATTTCCGTCAAAAGTATAAGATTTTTTGAATTTTGTTTATCGAAATGATTGTGGTAGTAGATTTTTTCAACGAAATTGCTATTTCTTTTAATTTTGAGCGATGCATTTTATAAAAAGTGTAAAACATTTGCAAAATTATGCATAGTATATGTAACATGATGTCGATTTTTGTGAAAATTTATGTGGGATGGCTTGTAATTGCGTGATTTTTGTTCAATTTTCGTCGTGTGTTTAGTAAAAATGTCGTTTTTGTATAATTTCAAGTGACATGATGACAGTTTTTGTATAATTTATATGACATGATGTCGATTTTTGTGAAAATTTATGTGAGATGCTGTATGATTGCGTGATTTTATTGAAATTTTTGTTAATTTGTGAACAACATATATATATTTTTCAATGAAATTGCGTGTTTTGGTGGTGTCAGAATATTTTTTTCAACGAATTGCGCGTTTTTATTTAAAAATTATGTTAATTTGTGGTCAACATACATATATTTCCGTCAAAAGTATAAGATTTTTTGAATTTTGTTTATCGAAATGATTGTGGTAGTAGATTTTTTCAACGAAATTGCTATTTCTTTTAATTTTGAGCGATGCATTTTATAAAAAGTGTAAAACATTTGCAAAATTATGCATAGTATATGTAACATGATGTCGATTTTTGTGAAAATTTATGTGGGATGGCTTGTAATTGCGTGATTTTTGTTCAATTTTCGTCGTGTGTTTAGTAAAAATGTCGTTTTTGTATAATTTCAAGTGACATGATGACAGTTTTTGTATAATTTATATGACATGATGTCGATTTTTGTGAAAATTTATGTGAGATGCTGTATGATTGCGTGATTTTATTGAAATTTTTGTTACTTTGGGGGTCAACACATACGTCTTTTCGTAATTTTTGCGTGTTTTTATTCAAATTTATTTTCATTTGTCGCCAACACTTACGTCTTTTCGTAAATTTTTTACAAGAAAAAATGGTTTGACTTATATTTTTACAAGTATCCCTTGTCTTATTTGCAAACGATATTGAAAAGCTATTTTTTTTTTAACGAAATTGTCTGTTTTTATTCAAATTTATGGGGGACAACCATTCTTATACAATAAAAACATTTATTTAATGCGTATGTCTTATTTTATATGGGCGAGGGCACTGTTGTAATTTATAAGAAGCTAAAACTCAGTCGAAAATAACATTTAAAATTTATTTATAATATGTATATGGAAGTATAATGTCAGAACAGCTAAGTGGTAGAATGTTCAAACCTTTAAAACCAAACAATACACAGGAACCGGCCTGTTTTAAGGGCTCAGCGTAATTATAAAACTCAAGCATGAAAAAAAATAATGTCTATTTTTAAAAGCGACAAAAATCATACGAACTAGAGTGGTTTATTAACCAGGCAAGCTTATCCCACTAGATTTTGTGTCACAGGGATTTTAGCGCCAAGCCGTTGGCTGCGCTGACCGGTAACCGTGCATTCTGTCGTCTGTCAACCAAGCAAGACTAGAAACCGTTGGAGTACGTACTGCTCGATCCAGACGAACAATGCATGCTGATTTAAATCTTGGTGCATTCCATTACGATGCTAATTAGAAAGGGCTTTCCAATACATTGCCAAAGAGAAATCTAGCCATGACGTCAGCCCAGGTCTCGTTCGAAATAAACAATCTTGTATAAGCACGTTAAATAAAATCTGAACCCTTAGGGCAGAATTCACGGGGACAATGCGTTTGTTTCTCAGAACCGTCCAATTTGCCCCAAAAAGCAACTTAGATACGCCGCTATGCTCGTCTGTTTGCATTTATACTGTGATCAACCTGTTTTCTAAAGGCACAATTTACAAAATTCAAACGACTCCTGCATAAAGACGCCGCGTAATATTATCGTTTATTTAAATTCTAATATAAAATGCCCCAATTGTAATTACATAAAACAAGTTATTGATACATAAGCACGCCGATGAGTTAATTAAAAATATTAACACGACTAAACTTAAGCGTAACGGCTCACAAGCACGGAATGTTCTGTTGTAATTGAATGAAAATCGATACAGATATCAACAAATATTTATTTTAAAGGTCTATCGACTGATAACAATACATAATTAAATCATTCTGCGGTCGAATGGGAAATTAACCACTGCGCGAATGGAAATTAACCAGAATCTTGGGTAGAGAAAAACTGTAGAAAATCAATGGGGCTGAGTGAGATAGCGTCACTCATATTATAAAATTAAAAGAATGAATTACAACAAAAATAGTTACAAAGTCAATTTTTTAAAATTATTAACAAGTTTCTAAGGCCCTAGACGGCACATTTCCGTTCTTATATTTTATATATTCGAAAAAATAAGTTGTTTAAAAGTCGAGCGGCGTGACTTCAGAGCTGCGAAATGGCGTTTTGTTCAAACCCTTTAAATCCCGTAGCACTCCGTGGTCTAGAGGCACTAATGGATGTAGCTAAATTTGTGCAACACGAACGTAGAGCGTTCAAATCCTCGGTCGGCCTGAGATTTTTTTAAATTTAAATATTTCCGCTAGTGAATGCAAGAGAGAGACAGCAGCTTCGATGAGGGAGACGGAAGATCTACCAGTTTGAACTTCAAATATTTCCGCGAAAATTCAAAATTAAAAACAACCGCCGTGAGAAGTGCGCGCGCACCAAGATGGCCGACACACCGCGAAATTCAAATTCAAATATTCCCGCCAGAAATCCAAGATGGCCGCCGCGTAACTTAATCGGAAGCTAATGCGTAATTTATTCAGTAGCACATGTGAAAATTAATTAGATCAAACCGCGAAATTAATTAGATCAAACCGCGAAATTAATTGGGTCAATCCGCGAATTAAAATTAAAACCGCGAATTAAAAATTAAAACCGCGAAATCCGCGAATAAAACCGCGAAAACCGCGAATAAAACCGCGAATTACACCGCGAATCAAAATTTGATTGACAGCTATCACAATCAAAGTGTCCCTATACTACTGTGGTTTATCATGTATGTGCTTTATAATATCTTCTCGTAGTCCACAAATATTTGAATCAAATGCTTAATATGTTCTATACCTTTGTCAATAATTGTGTTTGTATCTCAAAGGTGTGGTTTGTACCATACCAGTTTCTAAACCCTGCTTGCTGCAGTGGTTGATATAGATCTAACGTGGATATTATTCGGTGGGTGATGAATGTGATGATGTACATGACGAGCTTATAAATATGAATAAACTTACGAGACGATAATTTCAAAACTTAATTTCTCCAAAAGCCACCTGAACTGAACCTTCACTTCGTAATAGTTCTTAGGTCTCATTGTTTTTATGTGAATTTCCTAACCTAGATATTTAAGTTATTTGTTTGATGTAAATACCACTTACTGATATACCAGCGATAACAGATAATGACGAATTTAGTCATGAACTGGATATTTTTTTATTTAACCCCTTTATTATACAATCTGTCCTTATAAACAAGGAACCATAAATATTTCGTATGTTTATATCATAAGTAATACAAGTAGCAGTTACTTACCACTAAATGCTAATGGACATGCAGGGTCAGGCTCCAATGAACCCCCCTATAATTAGTTCACTAACCTATATTACAAGTTAATGGTGTAACTTAAAGGAAAATTTGATTAAATTAACTAGTAGAAATTAAATTGGGTTTAGCTTAGATTTAAGTATGAACATTAAAACGTGCTGGAAGGTCGTTAGGTTTAAATCGTTCATTACGGAGTTCACAAGTTCATCAGGATGAATTGTTAATCTGTCTTTATATTTTTGGGAAATTTTCCCTATTTCCTCTCTCACTGTTGGGACATTTAATTAAATCACTTAATAACACTCTGTTCGGCACATACCACGATGCACTAACTAAAGCACGTATCACTTTATTTTGAAACCTCTCGATAATGGCCAGGTTGGTGTTGCTAGCAGTTTACCATATGGGAAGGCCATAAGTCCAGATAGGTTTTAGAATGACCACATAGAGCAGCAATTTATTTTCTAATGTGAATGTAGATTTCCTTCCAATCATCCAGTAGATTTTACGATTGCAAATGAAGTCTCAGATATTTTGCGGAATCTGTGTGTTGTAGTTGTTGTCCGTTAGTCCGGTGAGTGATACGGTGGGGGGGGGGGGGCAGTTTTTACGGTTCACAGTGAAGGTAACATGTGGGGATGTACTTTCATTTACTGTGATTTTCCATACTTTCAGCCATATGTGCGTTTTGCAACTTGTGGGATGCAGTAACATGATTGAGGTGTGAGGCAATAATATAGCGGTATCATCGGCAAATGTGGCAGTTGTAGTTAAGCTTGTAGTTGACAAGTCAGCTGTATATACTAGGTAAAGTATAGGCCCTACCACACTGAACATACAATAATTTGTTTTTGGACATTGATATTTTTTATTTGACCTTCCTGAAATTTAAAAAATGCTGTATTCCAGGGTGTTTCCTGGATGAACTAAATTACTAAATTAGTAATTATATAATTTTATATTAATGTGTTTATTTTGGCCTTTACCATGTATATTTTTGTGAGTTGGACAGTTTTTTTTTTAGTTTTTACATTTAAAGTAACGCTACATTTAGTTTTATATTGATGTATAAGTGGATATTGTATTGAATTCGTCCTGTTATATCCCTAATGGGTAAATAAATAAATAAATAAATAAATAAATAAATAAATAAAAGAAGCTGATCGAAACCCTGACGATATCGTTTTATACAATCACTAACCTCTGTTAATTAATTACAGTTATTGTTAATTAATTAGGTACAGTTATTGTTAATCATGTTTTATGTAATTACCAATGTTTACTAGTGACTCTTACTGTTGCAATAAATAAAATACCAATTCTGGGCCTATTTGAATCATTCATTAACATTCGAAAGTTAACAATGCAACTAGAATTACTGTAAGCATCATACCAATTCAATATGTTACAGGTGTATGCGCAGTAGCCTATGTGCAGTAGACTACTTTTGTAATTCTCTGCGCAGTAGTGGCATCCAAATGGGCTTTATTTCTGAGCTAGTCTAGCTAATTCGTTCTTCTGCCAGCCGTTCTACTATGTGTGTAGCTTGTTTCAGCTTCCTACGAAACCTGTTTTTTCCTTGATGCTATTCAATTGCATGTGGTGGTTTTCGTTCCAGACGTGTTCTGCGATCTTGGATTTGATGGTTTCTTCCTTTCTAATATCCTTGCGGTGTTCCAATAATCTCACTTGTAGAGGTCGTTGTGTTTCCCCTATGTATTGTCTTCCACACTCGCACGGTACGCTGTAGATACAGTTCTTTGAACTCTGATCATTTATTGAGAAATGGGTCGCCATTCTATCCGGCAAATTCGGATAAGTATTGCTTTACTTTTTCAAGTATGCCAAAATACGCTGATCTTTTGGTGATTTTTCAGTGCTAAATATTCATCAATTATCAATTTGCAGTTTTTTTGGGAAGCTTCTTCTTCAAATAGAGACTTGAAATCAAGATCATCATCATGATGGGTTTTCTTGTTGAACCCTCCATGTTCTTGTCAAGCAACTTCTGTTCTTTTGTCTTCAGCATGAAAGAAAGACATGTTTTCTCAATTCTGTGTCTATCTGTCTGTTTGTCTGTTCATATGTCTGTCTGTCTGTTGGCGGTACAGCTCAAAAACGACTTGTTGGAGGAAGACGATATTTTGCATACGGATTAGATGTATACCTGGCAAGAAACAGAATATAGTTCTGGTCAAATAGATGCAGGGAGAGCACTTTAATAGAATAAAATGTTGTCCCTTCTTGCTTTAGCGCAGAAATCGATAAAAGTAAAAATGTGCACATAACTTAGATAAAAATGAAACCCAACAGATACAGGGCAAATATCGTGTATTGTGTAGACCTATGCAGCGACCACGCGTTCTATATACACAGCCAGAAGCGACTCAACCTCTCTTCTAGCGTGGTCTAGTGGTGAAAGCGGCGTAGTAAGCGAATTGGGCTTGTAGTAAGTAGTAAGTAAATTACCAAAACTAATATTACAAACATATACAAGTACAAATTGGTAGCAACAGCCACAGTAGTGAGAGAGAACCCAAGCTCTTTTATACACTGCTTCATATTATATGTTTCATCGGAATTTGGTAGCTTTTCAACTGGTTGGTTTCCCAGACTGTTCAGAGAATAAGTGTCACGTATTGCAAAGAGTTAGAGTAACAGATACCGGGTGATTTTTAACGTACGGAGAAGATTTTTAGAGTAGACAGAGTGGACTAAAGTAAAAAATTGTTATTAATAAAAGTTTTAGAAAATCTCAAAACTAAAAAGTTACGAGTTAAAGCTTAGCTAAATAAGAAGTAGTTGTTCGGAAATTATGTGGGTAATTTATGTTTTTAATTTAAATTGGAGATATTTGAGTTAGCTGAACCACATTTAGTTAAAAAATGATTTAAAATAAATGCAAAATAGAAATTTCGGCTTCTTAATTTTCCTTTTGATGCACAATAATTTTTGTAGCAACTATTGAGAGCTGCTTAATAATAAAAAATAATAAGCAAGTTGCCGTTGAAATTTAGGAAAGTGTCAGATTTGACATTTCAGCAAATTTGAACACATCAAATTTAAGATTTATTATTAGTGGTTGTTATTAAGTTATTAGTTTGTATAAAATGGTGAAGTACATTAACCATGAATACATGGACATGATAATAGTTTATGGAGCTGCCGATGAAAGTGCTGCACGAGCAAGGGGTATGTATTTAGAAAAAAATCAAATAAACCGACCCATTCCGAAAATATATTTCTCCGGTTTATTGGACGGGGAAAAGAAGGGAAAAGAGACTGGGAATTTACAACTACAGAAGGGTGATGATGGTGGAAGACCAAATCGACAGGCGGTTGATGTTGAAGAAGTATTGAAAAGGGTAGATGCTGAATCGACAACTAGTATACGCCAAATTGCCCAGGACGCTAATGTTTCTCAGAACCTTGTTTGGCGCAGATTGAAGATGACTTACCCCCAACAATTATCCGTTGCGGCAGCAGTTTTGTGGATGGCTGCTCAATCGTACGGAAGCAGAAGCAGATTTCCAACAAACATGCTGGTAACTGACGAATGCTGTTTCACCAGGAACGGTAAGCTCAACTTTCACAATGCTCACACATGGGCCAATGAAAATTCTCATGCGATCCGCCAAAGTAACTTTCAGTACCTTAATAGGACCTTTCGAATTGACGACGCGTCTCAATGGCGAATCTTACACTTGCATTTTTTACAAGAAGTTTTACCAGGACTCCTTGAAGATGTTTCATTGGTTGTCGACATAACATGTGGTTTATGCATGATGGCTGTCCATCACATTTTAGTCTGCCTGTAAGAGATTACCTCGATCATACCTTTCAGCAACGGTGGATCAGCTGGGGTGGATTTAGTCAATGGCCCCCACGCAGGCGTGATCTCAACCAACTGGACTTCTTATGGGGATACCTGAAAAACCGGATACATGCAACTGAAGTTGATACCATTGAAGAGTTGAGCTATCGAATCAACGTTGCTACAGAGGACTTGCGAGAACAATTTCCGCAAGTGTCGAGAAATTGAATTCGTCGTGCGCTATTGTGTGTCGAAAAGCAGAGGCAGCATTTTCAACAATTTTTGTGATTTTGGTCAATTTTTATACATATGTAGTTATTGTTCTATTTTTTTCATAATTTTTTGTCTTTGTTAAATTTATGCTATTTTAAAGAACGCGTTTAATGTAATAGACATTTTTGCATTATTTAAAATTGAAAATAAGTAATACATAATTTAACATTAAAACTATGTACACCAAGTTTTCAAATCAGTTGTATAAAATATTTTTTTTAGTAAACGACAAAAAGTTCAAATTCTATTTTTTAATTATAAGACAATAATAAGTAATTATAAAAAATTAATAATGACATTAAATTAGAAATTAGTTTTAGAATTTAGCATAGGAGTGCGCACTCTGTCTTTTTTTTCTCTATGTTTGAAATTATATCGTTTCTAAAGCAACAAAGAAATTTAATTTCAGCAGTACTCAATCAGTGGGAAACTTTTTAAGACCTTTAAACCACTGTAACTTTTTACTTCCTTTTACGATAAAGGAAGTATTGGATTCACCCCAAAAATTCGAAATTAAGCTTTCAACAGATCTTCACGTTTTAGAGTCCTCTGAACCCAAAAAACATGTTTTTGTTCATTGGCCTGTCTGTCTGTGTGTTTATCTGTGAACAGAATATCTCAAAAATGAAAAAAGGTATGGCGTTGAAACTTCATATATAAGTTTTGTGTACTATGTAGATACGACAGCAAACTTTTTAAGAAAATCACATAACCGGAAGTAGGTGTTTACTCTTGTGATTTTTCAGTTTTTTCGATTTTTTTCAAAAACGGCTCTAACGATTTTTTTTTATTTTACATTTTTATTAAATTATTAATGTACTACCGTTCTGCACCCAAATTGGGAGCGAAATAATTCATTTAATGCAATTTGTACAAGAGTGATCCATTTTGTGTGTCGAGTTAATTTTGAGGTTAGCTATCAACAAAAACATCCACTTAAAAAAGTCACTTATAAAAATTTGAAAACCCTACTACTGGCTTACTTGCGTCGTCCTGAGTCGATTGACACCAAAATCAGCCAATTCGGCCCACGGGTTCGCTCTCAAAGTGGCGTCAAGCAAGCAAGCAATGAAAATTATTATAATTTCCGAAACTTCTTTGTGGCATTATGTTTATTGATGTGTATATATATTGATGTGAGATAGGTGACTTTCCAGTTGAATACCTCTAAAATGGGTTTCTTTTGTGTTTCCTATTTTTTTTATTAACATTTATTTTGAATAGGACATCCGGTATATTATTACAATTTGAATTCAGCTTAAAATTTAAAAAAAAATTAGGTTTCTTGAACTAACGCTCTATTTTGTACCGTTTTTGAGATATGTGTGCTACTTCCATACATTCATGGTACGATAGGTTAAGATAGATTCTATTTTCAAAAATAGGTGAAGTTTATCACAGTGGTTTTCCACGATTAAATTGTATATATGTGTTATCACCTCCTTTTACAATAAAGGAAGTATTGGATTTACCTCAAAAATTCGAAATTGAGTTTTTAACACATCTTCACGTTTGAGAGTCCCCTGAACACAAAAAACATGTTTTTGTTCTGTCTGTGTGTGTCTGTCTGTCTGTTTGTCTGTGAACAGCATATCTCAAAAATGAAAAAAAGGTATGGCGTCGAAACCTCAGCTTTTGAAGAAAGTCCCATAACCGGAAGTATGGTGATTTTTAATTTTTTTCGATTTTCCAAAAACGCTTTGACGATTTTTTTCAAACTCTACATTTTTATTACATGTTTAATGAATATTGATGTGAGATAGGTGATTCTCCACTTTAATACCTCGAAAGTGGGTTCTTTTATTATTATTTTTTTTAATTAACTCCAATTTTAAATAGAACACTCGGTACATTTTTGAATTCATTTTAGAGAAAATTTGTCTCTTCAACTAACGCTCTATTTTGTATGGTTTCTGTAGAATTTGTAATTTTTTACAAATTTTTGGCTAATTATAAGATCATTGTAAAAGGAAGTTGTGTGGGTGTATCACACTAAATTCTTTTATTATTATGTGCGATATTTGAAGATACGGAGACGAGTCAACATAGCGAATAACAAAATTCTGTAGGAAAGTTAATAGGAACAATTTTCTAGTAGCAGAACGTTCATTAAATACATGTAGAAAAATAGTGAGGTAACAATGTTTTGCTGTCTTAATTGAGAATACAGGTGAATAACCTTCTAGAGGCTGAATTATCAAACGTTCTATACCTGGCAGACGATGTAAATAGAACATTTAACAACTCGAGCTTTTATAAGAAATATTAGGAGATATGACAATGCATCTCTTGTCTGTGAATTAGCCAGTAAGATCTGCAGATCAAATCCAACTTTAAATATAAGAATAACTAAAAGCGTAAGTAAATATTCACAATTTTAGTGAATTAGTGTAGGGGTTAATTCAATTAATAGCAGTAGAAATAAACTTATCAAATGCAATTTGTGGTTTATATATTTAATTTATAAAAGTGATTAAACTTAACGTTTACATAAACATAAACAATATTCAATATAAAGTTAAAAAATGCATTAGTATGCAGTCAAGATCAAAGTAGATAAATTTCGTGTTTCCAAATTAAAAATCGTAAAGGAGTAGTAACGTTTTAAGCGAAGAGAACATTTCCACGGCCATTTGCTCGCTCATACACTGCTGAAACGGCAATAAGGGATTTCTGCCCGCGAACCGGAACAAAGAAAAGCTAATATAAAGCTTTTTCCTCTAATACACGTCTTTATATCTGGTTGTTGCGGCCATAACGGACGGGCATATTAAACTTTTCGGGATGTCTGCAGACTGTTTTATAGGTGCCAGCAGATGGTGCCGGTCTATTGCGGTCATAAATTCGCCAACTTTCCACCAGATCCGGAAACTCGACTCTTTCGGGGCGCGCGCTTGAAATATCAACGGCGTCGCCGTGGCTGAATCCAAAGGGCCGCCCGAACATATATCCCTCACGGAGCTCTGTGTTTTCTTGACCTTTTCCTGCTGGGAGGATCCGGGAGATGAGGCCTCCAACTCTTCTCCACCCGTTGCCATAACAACTGCTCGTTCAGACTCCTGACGTCAGAGCCGCATCCGCTAGCAACATCGATTTCAGCTTTTTGTATTTTTGTATGACAGATAGAAGGAGCACCTTCCTTTTTCCCTCGTTCCGTCAGCGCTGCTCTGCACAGGTGATTTATTGGAGATTCATTTTTGAGGCAGCTTTTAAGTTTTTGTCCCTTTTGCACTTGTTAGTTCTGAAACTGAAGCAGTTTCTTTGATTATTTATGGTGTGTCTTTGTTCAGTACAAATACCTGATAAATTCTTAGATTACAATTCAATTTTAAGCGGTAGAGAGGAGGCTGTTTAAAATTGGAAAACTGTGAAAGTGGTTTACGAGACAAAACAATTGAGAATCATTGCGAAACTATCAATTCAATATACATATACAGGGTGTCAGTTTTAAATCGTGACGCCTTAAACTTAGACACTATGCAACCCGTGCTACTCTGACCTTTCAGTATATTGCTATGATATTGTACCCTCAAGCGGTTCTGATTAATCCATCAGTTATGATTTAAAAACATATGATTAAAAAAATAACAGAAACAGTTATGGTTAATATTGGATGAAATAAAAAAGCTGTTTAATAAAACGATGAATTATATGTCACGATAAGAGTTAACTGGGTGTTTGGTGAACATGATTGACTTAAATTTGGAGCAGGTAGCGTTTGAGGAACTAGTAACTGAAGTGGAGTGTTAACAGATTGCTTGTAGATCAATACGAAACGGTTTCACAATTAAAAAACGTAAATATGCAAATGTAATCTAATTAAGTGGACGTTTACTGCGGAATGACTTTAAAAATAATGCTAAATAATGTTAGTACATGCTAAAATTCATATTGAATTACAAGTTGTTTGTTGGCCACACAAAACATGATAATAATACATGAATGTGAGCAATTCAAGGAATATTTGCACATGAATCACATATAAACTGTGTAATTGTAAATAAGAAATGAGACAGCAGGTACCTACAAGCAATATTGAAAGCGTGGACTGAAAAGAATCATTAAAATGTGTTTAACAGCTGTCAAATTGGTGTCATTTACAAAACTTAAATGAAATTCAGATGTAAAAATGAGATGAATTGAAAATAAGAAGTCGAAAAATAATAGTTTTAACGAGTAAAAATTATTATTGTTGGGGCTGGTGTAAACAGAATAAAACCAATAATCAAGTTGAATGGTGTTATTTATGAAGAATATATTAAGAGATATAAATTAACTCACGTAACTAAGTCGTTCGTGAGGATGCAAGCTGGGTCCATTGGTGGAGTTCGTCGGGGAAGGTATGGTGTCGCTGACAAAAGAACTGGATTGAGAGAGAGTTCATTGCGGTGGTGCTAGCAGCCAACTAGTGACGTCAGATATTTCTAACTGTGGACTTTACAGAGGTATTTGGTTTCCATCTATATCCCAGCTGTACAAGTGGAAGTAACCTCGCTATAGGCAGGAGGACATTTGCAATATTAGTGTGGTGAACAAATATAGGTACCTAAAATCAGCATTCCGTTATGACATGCAAATAAATAAATACAAAAAGATAAAATATACCTAAATAAACAGATAGTAATTAGTTGCTTTATTCAATAGTAAATATAAATTAGGTTATTACAAAGTATAAATAATGTTTCACTTGCGATTACGCCAGTATGTCATTTAAGCAATTTTGAATTGAAACCAATGGCAACTTAATCTAATTATTATTTTACCCAAGTGATAAAACCCAACTCTGATGAGGATTCATGTTCTAAACAGCTAGTCGAAGAACCCTTCCTAGACAGAACGGTAACCTACGTTACTTGGTATATCCTTAATAGTCCATGTTACGAAAGCCGCCTAAAATTTGTCTGACTATGCGTTCTATAACAGCCTGTTCTGAAACTAAATACAATAGCAATTTACATTTAGTGTCAAACAAATACTGCTAAATTTCGACAAACAACCCTGGTTGAGGTATTCCTCGGAGGCGAATCGGGTATCATTGGTACTAGACAGTTTCTGGGACTAGTTTTAAGGCCACCGAAACGCCATGATAGGTTTAATTTGTACCTTGTAAAAGTCCAAGCTTAGGACAGGCCGTTTGCCGGTAATTGCGACGAATCTGCAGATCGGAGCTTCGGGGTCGGAGCAGAAGCTGCGATTTTCTCTGGTGTAGTCCTGTGATCTCGCCGTGGGACATAAAGGTCTCTTTGTATAGGTAGTGTATGTACTTAATTAATTCTTGCGGTAAAACGACTTCGAAGGCCGTTATCACGCAGAAATATGCATGTTTGCCGCGGCCTCTCTGGGAGCGCTTTATTGTCGTTTCTGCGGTACAGTGTTGGAGCCCTAACCCACAAGGACGCAGGAAAGGGTAACTAAATATCAGGTGCTAATAACAAGTCACGAGACTCAGTTTGAGGATTATTCTGGTGTTTGTGAGCAGGTGCTGAGATCAACAAACCACAAATACGACCTGGGGAGCGGTTTCAAGGCAATATCTGGAAGTCCTGAAATTAACAAACCACTCAAATATGCTAAGTATGAGATTTAGAGTTCGGGGTCAGATGTTTTTAAAAGATTTTCTAGGCGGTTCTCGGGAGTCAAGTCTCTTACCGTTCTAGATCTCAGACTAGGGGCTTCGGCTAAGCCCAGAAGGCTACGAAGCGGCTCTTTAGGTAGAGCTGGTCGCTAGATCAAAGTCTGTTTAGCAGCTTGGGAGCCTTCGTTTTATATCTTTCTGGGCCTCTCTATCTGGACTATTTTCTAGGGAAATTTGAAAGGGATTGCACGAAACTTTGCTCTACGCGTTTCGGCGCATAGCTGGGTCGGTGTGCGTTGTCCTCAATCCGCGCGCACAAGAGATTCAAGTACTGATTGTGGCGTGTTTAACGGTCTACAAATTTGAAAGCATTATTATACAAAAATATTTTATAAGGAAATGGATAGGAGGGCACGGTAACTCAACGTTTGAACCACGCCAGAGACAAAACTCGTAGAGTTCTCAGTTTTTCAGTAGTATAAGATATTCAAGAATACATCGAGGAATATACTTAGGATAGTTTATTGCTCCGAAGAAAGGTAATTAGATAACAGAAATAATCAAACGAATAAGAAAGAAGCGTGGTGAGAAGAATGCTGGGAATAACGTAGGAGAGACAGACAAGAAATACAACTAAAGTCGAAGAACTAGTCGCACAAGCAGCATAATTAAAATGGAAATGGACAAAACACCCAGTTAATAGATGCTAATTGACGCAAAAGACCAAAACAGCAGATGAGATGGGAAATGGCGTGAAGAACTATGAGTGCTTAACCTGGAAACAATCATTGCACAGGGACAGATTGGGATAATTACGGGAGGCCTATACGACATTGTTTTAGTATTTAGCTTGTTGCTTCACTTATACGTAATTGAATAAAATACGAAGTAAATTAAAAAAAAACTAATAAAAACTCAAACCTATACAAATAAAGAAATATAGAAACTACCATAGTACTGGAACTTGTTAAGCCTTAAGCTTTTCTGTTTCCCGAGTTCCCAGACAATGGGCAGCCACGGATATCGACACTCTTTGAAAGATTACCGCAAACTCTTTGCAAGGGGCGGGTTGAGTTGTCTCGCAACATTGTAAGATGACCTGCTTGTTGAAAATGTCTAAACCAAGTATTTCCGTTACACTTTAATATCAGATTAAGATATCATCATTCGCGCAGGGGTCATTACGATCGCTTTATCCTTTAAAATTATTTCCGGACTGTGTCTTAGTACTTGGAATATTTTATATATTGTAGTTCAATATTTGTATATACTAATTATTATTTACGATACAAAGGCGTAAAGCTAGTCTTTAGTCATGAGTGGGGCAGAGTTAAAACGAGAGTGAGTGAGTGTCATAATGCACATGACGAATTTTTGCAATTGTCCTTTTACCTACAGTTTTTTAAAGACGAGTTTCTATTGTACAACCCTCGTAGTTGTTATGTCATCAAAGGGAATGTATTCTAATAAACCTCATCCTAATGATAAAAATAGGGTTTTTAAATATAAAATACATTAATGGCAAGGGGAAATTACATTTTCTAATTATCAAGTTTCAATCGAATATCACCTGTCCTACTCAGGGCAAATTAAAAGAGTGTAACAAAAATTACGACAAATAAATGGTTTATTGCCCTTTTCTTATAAGAAAAAACTTGGTATGACAAATACTCTCAAATATTTCTGGCAAATGCACAATTTCATATGACATTTAGCTAACCTCTAAATGTGACTCAACAAACAAAATGATATGTGGTCATAAGAAACAGTTTAAATTGATTTTAAATACACCAAAGTGGCAAAGGCGCTTCAGGTAAATATTAATACTGTGACGTAGCATCTGGTAAGTTCGTTTTGTTTTAGTGGGACGTCGCAACAGACGCCCGACAGCTTTTTGTTTCATATCCGCCCAAAACTAAAAAATTCCGCGTCATTTCGCATTTCCAAGGGATGCTATATGAGAACTGGACGGCTCTGGACCACTGGAATATGGCTCGCCACCTCGTAGACAGTCTGATCTTGCAGAAGTCCAAAAATAATATACCTATGCTAACGCTTTCCCTGTGAAAATCTACCTTTATAGGAGACCTCTCGGACGCTGGATGCTCTTCCCAAAATGACGTCACAGCAAGAATCCACTTGTGAATGGCCCCGAAGTCAATCGCACTTGGACGAATTTTTCTGTTTGCGCTTCTAATCGACCTGGACTTCTTAACACCTGGCAAACTACACCCACAGATGCACTGGACATTCGTGAATAACTTTACACGCAATTGGTATAATTATGAACTTTTTTATTTACAATTTTATATGATAATTGAGGAGCTCAGTGTTGCCCCAACACCCAATTTTCAAGCTTGTTTAGTTACTTTTAAAAAATGACAGTCAGATCTCTTAGCAACTAGATTTTCAAATGTTTAATTAAGGAAATTAGGATTGATAACATGTTTTATCTTATGGACTACAGTTTTGATGTCATGTCTTTGCCTAACCACTAATATTGTCTTTTTCTTGGAATAATTGTTAAAACACATTCTCTGCTTTTAAATCACTTTTGTTTATAATTCACTGATACACTTGGAGTTCATTTAACCTCTCACTAATTGTCTTTCGATCGGTTACCTTCCATTTTCATTGCTCTTTGCAATTATTATTCTGCTAGCACGGTTTCGTTTACCTTTCACCTAATCTGCCTTTTGCTAGCTTATGCACTTTTACTACATAACGCTCATATTCTTTCTGTATTTAACAAATCATTTGTATTATTCTATTCACATTATGTCTGACATTA
>OW679200.1:51560682-51612035 GCA_940337035.1 Agriotes lineatus | reverse complement strand
AGGTGCAGTTTATTTTTTGTCTAGTGGAGACTGGTAGACACTAGGCAGGTCACAGAACCGACAACGACGAGCGACAAAAATCCCTACCAACCCTGGGAAGAGAGGGGGAGGGGGGAGCACATTTGCGCCTATTGGAATCAAGAAGAAATAAAGAATGTTGAAACAGCATTCAGCAAATTCAAATTTAAATTACGAGCGAATGCTATAAGGGTGCAGTTTGTTTAGCAGTCAACTTTTTATTCGATTACATTTTTAAACAGGTCCAAGGGGGTGTCAATTGACCCCATTGACACCCCCTTGGATCCGCCAGTGGTCTTCATGACACAACTAATTATTTTCTTCATCATAATCAACTTTGTCCTTTGAATAGAAAATATAATTAATTAACAAAACTCTCAAATTAGGTTTCACTTTAAAATAACATACTTATAAAGTAAGTAAATAACAACATTGGTCCTGCGAGCCGGACTTGAGTTAATTTTCGGCAGGGGCGGCTCGTGAAGAATTTTGAAGGTTGAGTCAACCAACGAACGCAAAATGTATTCACAACCAATTCGCAGGAAAAGACAGAGGATATCTCGAAACTTAAATTTTACAGGCTAATAAAATATAATAAACTGAATCGAATATCTTTCTTTAATATTTCGTTTGGAAGTATAATTCGGCCAAAAAAAATGCATCTACACTGTTTCAGATTGACGTATATTATTTCAAGATGTGTGGCAATTAACCAGTAAATTATGAGTATGATAAAATAGCCACCGTAATTATTTTGCGAAAACCCAACGTGTAACGGTCTTTTGGATATACTCCCCACACAAGACCTTTCTTCATCTGAACTCGATGAAGTTAGTGTAGGTGCGAAAGTTGTAATCGGAATCACTTGAGGCTTGAGCCTACGCGGACAAGGTTCCCATTGAATGTTAAAATATCCTTATCTTTGGACCTATTTCTTGCCCCTCTACCGCTGCTGCAGTCTATAAACTGTTAAAAAGCGAAGAGCCGCTTTGATCTAGCACTAATGCGTTCGTGAAAACAAGCAGCGCTTATCGTACACATTATATTGATGGAATAAAAATTATTCGTACTTTTTTTAAGGTTCAAAAATAAAAATGATGAAAAATAAATTCAAAAAAGTTTCTTTCAGATTTAAAAAAAAAATCAATGACTGGTTTGTTATGGTAGAACCATGGCTCCTTGGTTCCTTATAGCGAGCCGCCACTGATTTTCAGGGTTATTTTAGTTGAAAAGTAATAAATAATTAACAAATCAAAACTAGACACAAGTTAAGACGAGACCGACGAAAATAAACTGCAACTACTACGTTGATTAAAAACGACTTAAGCACGTAAATGTTAACATTGGTCCTTCCAAGCGGATTTGAGTTAACGCTACAGGTTAGTTTGATTGATAAATATCAAAATTGGTCCTTCGTGTCTGATTTTGGATCTTGATGCAAGTCATTTTTCCTCGAGTAAAACCAAATTTAAGACAGTTTGAAGCATTGAAAAGGGTAAGAAATATTTCTATTAAAGAAAAATTTACAATTTCCACGTCACCCGACGAAATAAATGAAAAATAATAACCATGTTACTTATTCACAATTAGATCTTGCGCTTTGATACGTGCTCATTGTTCGATCTGATCGCCCACCTTGATTAAGGGGGTCTATTTGAACAGCAACTTCGATACTCAGATCTCTGGAAATAACCGGACAAATCGATTTCAGCTGCGCATTTAGTGCATCCGGGCTTTTATCGCTCATTAAGGCACCGACTTCACCTTTACGTCTGGCTCAATAATTTACTGCCGCGCTTTATGATAGCACCTTACGAAATTCATTCATCCACTAGACAACTCTATGAATGGAATATTTTGTAAACAGGTGAAGTGGAAGTGGATATTGGCAATAGCAGATAGGGATCGATAGGCAGCGATAAGCGGATTAGGTCCTAAAATAACTGCAATCCTTTCGCCGACCGATACGATCGCACAATTTCCTCGTTTGGTACACTTAGAAAAAGCAGCTCCTCAAGATTTCAAGCTTTCAACATCTACACTTTGTAGAATTACTAGCAGTTTTTGTCGAGTTAAGGAATCTAGGTAGATATGAAGATTTTTTCAATTTGCACACTTTCAACCCAGAATATCTAGTATTTCTATTCCTAAAATTAGTTGAAAGTAAACAACCTACTATTTTTATCGCATAGTATTTGATATTAACTTCCTGTCACCTTGATAAGATTGATCTTTAGAAATAAGGCCATGTTAATCAAGACCAAAACAGTATAGGGCATAGTCCAGTATTTATTACATCAAGGACAAACTAGTAAGAGATATTTAAGAAATGCAATCCTAGGAAACCACACACATAATAAAATCAGTCCTTCGAGCCGGATCTGAGATGTGACAGATAATTTTTAATTGATTATTGATAAATAAATTACGATTAATCCATGTCAAACACAATTTGAAACAACGACAAGAAAAATCGACAAACTAATATTCGATCTATCGAGAATGCTTTCAAAACCTTACAAAATAATTAAGCCAATCACTCTACTAACTAAATGATAAATTCTTTGTTTATATTACTTTTTTGAAAACCAGCTAACGAGTAATATTTTTTAATTAAAAAGTTAGCCCCAGAAGAACTATATGTAGTTTTTTCCTTATTGTTATTTGATTGGATAACAAGTTTTGATTAAAACCTATAAATAAGCACTCTAGATTCGTTTGGTAGATAAACAAGATATCAACCTTTAGATCCAGAAAATTGTTTTGATTAATATAAAAACATTTATTTAGTGTACACAGTATGTACTCGTGGAGTCCTAGTGATTGCATTCTGTAACAGCCGAATCACATTGTTCCTCCCTTCAAATAAGCACAGAAAATTGACAGATGTTTTCATTGCAGAATATTTCTTCAAAATACTGGTTTTGGATGTCTTAAAAATGGTTTTAAAGCAAATTATCATTCAGAAGGCGACAGATAAAAAAGCAACGAAAATATATACCATTGCCGGCCGGACTACCTCAGTGGAGACGGCGTATAGTTGTTTAAGTACTAAACGGTAATTAAAAAGCCAAAACGGGCGCCAACGCATCTTTTAATTACGACAAGTGTATCCAGGTATCACTGAGGATTCGTAAACAGGAAGTAGCACAATATTTTGAAAAAAGCTTAAAAATCCAGATAGCAGCAACAATGAACAAGACAATGTACTAGTGTCACTGTATAATCACAAAATCAATAGCGTAAGGCCAGTACAAGGCAAGGTGAATATTCTCTAAATATAGGGCAAAAATAGAGTGATAGATGTATGCAAAAATGCATAAACTCGACTTGCAAGTAAGTTACCATATACAACAGTTTAAAAAGTACAAATATCTCCTTCTTCTTTAGCAGCCTACACTTGTCTGTTTCATTCTGATCTATCCCTTGCCACTTACTGTTACCCTCTTCCCAATTTCTCTTTCACATCGTCTATTCATCTTCTCTGTGGACGTTCAGCACCCCTTTTGTATCTTCTAGAGCGCCAGTTTAGTATATGTTTAGTCCATTTTATATCGTCTTTCCTGGCGACATGGCCCACTCAACTCGATTTCAAAGTGTCTATTCTTTTCATGACATCTCCTACTTTTGTCTTACTCCATATCTCTTCATTTCTGATGTGGTCTCTGAGATTTATGCCTAACATGATTCTTTCTATCACTCTCTGTGTTGTTCTGAGTCTAATTGCTGATTTAACTGTCATTCTTCATTCCGTAGGTTAAGACAGGAGGTATACAAGTGTTTGAAGACTTTCGATTTGAGGTTTATTGGGATGTCACTGTTTTTAAAGACTGAACTTAATCTTCCGGAGGCAGCCCAAGTCATTCGGTTTCTTCTGTTCACCTCTGCTTTTTGGTTCTCTTTTCCAAACATTATTAAATGACCAAGGTATACGTATTCTTTCACGTTTTCTATCGTGACATCTCCAATGTTCACCGGTGTTACTTCAGGTGTCACTACTTTTGTCTTATTTAAATTCATTGTTATGCTCACTTTCACCGGCATTATTTTAAGTTCTAAAAGCGCAAAAGAGTACAAAGATGATCTAAATTAAATACAACCAACAATATTTTAAGACTGTAAGAGAAACTAAATTAGGTTCCGAAGATGAAAATAGTTAAATGCTCTAGTTTACTCGTTCCAATGGGCCATAAGTGGTTCCCATGGAGTTCGGCGAAATTTCAAAGTAAAACCCACGGGATTCTGAAGGAATCCAAGCAGGAACTGTAGCAAAGCAGATAAGGAACTCAAAGCACCGGATCACTGTCCATAGTCTTCGATTGGTTTAACGCAGGGAATACAAAACATGTTACTTAGATTACTTTCGTTGAGCTTGCCAGGCGCATTCGCATGGTTCACGTCTGGCCCGCACAGGTCATCGGAGTTTACGCCCAAATAGCATACAAAAAGCTGGATTCAGGAATTTCCATTCACAGCCGCAACCGGGTCAAGAGTCATTGGCCGCTTGAAGGACTGCAAAACCTCCCGTGAATAGCGAAGAAGTTAATTGGGGCTCCGAACCTGCAGCTCAAATTTTTGGGCCACGGCAAATTGATACAAATTGTTAAAACCAGCGCGCAACCAGTAAATCCGCCATATTGGCGCCAAAATTGGCGCGAGATGAAGCTCCTTAAGAAACTGCCAGAGGTGCATAAACCGCTACATCAGCTAGGGCGTCCATCAAACGACACCAACATGCCCGCAGAACCTCTGGAAAATCCAGAAAGCTTAACTGCTTGCAACCACTGCACAAAAGGAAAGAAAGCGGAAGGAGACGCCCATTATCGCTTCAAAGCACCGATAAAGACAAGTCACAACCAGGAGGTGAGCGCGCGATGTTCAAATTATGCAAAGTTATAAAGACACACTCTGGCCGTAACAACATATTAAGAATTTTTACTAGAGTACTGAATGGAGAAACAAGAGTTTTAAAAACTATCGTTAAGACCAAGCAATTTCTGTTGACCAAGTAGTTATGTAATTGTTTAAACTTGTTAAACATTAGTTAATCTCGGTTTAAAATTCTAAAGTAAATTTATTTGAAAACATTAGTTAGACTCGTTTCAGAAGCACTTCATGTGACCAGCAGCTCAAGACTGTGCTGTGATAAGTCAACATTTCTAGTCAAAACGACGGGTATCTTAGTTACAAAACACTATTCAGTAAAAATCCATTTACAAAATGCATGAACGAAATGCTGGTTCTTGCTGAATATTCATTTCTCATTTGTGTTTCCCTTTAGCTATTAAGTCATCACATATGGTTAGCAGGCGTTTGCTCATAGGTCTTTGCGCTATCTTTGTAAAAATGTGTGTATATAAGGAATAAATTTTAGTTAATGAACCAGTATTCATCTTGACGATTTCACTCACTTAACATCAACAAGAGTATGCTTTCCAAGCCATAACTACTTGGTATCCGCGGCTCGAGACTACTGACCTATTATTAACATTTACTACGAAAAATCAATGATACTTCGAAGCTGGATCAGTACAGTAGTAATTAAAAATGTTAAAAGTGGACATGCTAGTTATTTAACTCGAAATTATACGTGAATTTATAATAGTAAATCATCATTTAATTAAGTTTCCTCTAGTAGCCACACGTATTGTTTGGGCCTTACCATATCTTTATATACTATATTGTATGTATATACCCTGATTATCGTTACACATAATATGCAGATGCACCTATATAGTTTCTCTAGTTTTTCCCGCTAAAACTAATTAAAGTTAACTTCACTACTGTCACAAAATGACTAAAAATATCACCAAACCCTAGAGAATTCATTGTGAATAGCTATGAACTCAACAGAGCTTTCGACAGCTAATGCAGTTGCCTACTTGGCAAGGTGCAGCTAGAGTGGTGAAAACCTTTGGCAAAAACTGTACACATGATAATATTTATAATTATTATTCAAGTTTGTACGTATTGCATGTTGTCTAATATTCTTCAAAATATTCAAACTGTTTTTAATGTCTGCATCTTAGAGGAAGTTCTTAAAGACATTAATTTTAATAAAGTAGTATGTTTATTAGCACTATATGCTTGATTGCATAAATGGTTAAGTGCTGTTCTATAAATCTATAAACATGTTTAAATTAAAAATTGTCAATAAAAAAGTCCAAAAGTATAAGTAATTTGATAGAATGTCACTATACGTACAGATTTAATCAATTGTCTTCGTCTTCCTACAACTTCTGCACCTAGCTTTGTGTACGTGGTATCAGAAATCTGTCATACACAGTTCTGATTTGAAGACTTTTTACGGATTACCTTATGTAAATAAGTTAGGAAATAAAGATTATTATTCCATTTGCTTGTACATTCTGAAAGTCTTTCCAGATGAGTAAATGCAACTAGAACGATTATCGTAACGATATTAAATAAAAACACAATCTTTGTGAACTGAGAGTATCAAAGAGCCCTAGATATTATTCTATATGCGCCAATGAGCTCAACGAATCACTCATCAGCTAAGAAAGTTGCCTACCTAGCTTGGTGACAGAAATTTGACATATTATAACCCATATTAATAACCGAAGTATTTATAACTGATGACACCTGGAAAATCTGACCACATCTTGTATAAATAAGCATGTGCTAATTTCGTTGTCAAACTTAAAATAGGTACGTTAATGAAGTCATAGATATGATAATTTTATTACATTACTTATATAGATATTGAGTATTACATAAATATTTATGCCATTGAAACTTTTCTATCTAAAAGATATTATTGGAAATATGTGCATCCAGTGGCGACTCGTGGAGAATTTTGATTTTAGTGTCCACCATCGAATGTAAAATGCAGTTTTCACCCCCTCACAAACAAAGACAGATTCCAATATACAGTGTGTTTCACTTTTCATGGGGACGGTCATGTATCACAGAAAGTACCCAACCAATTTTGTTTAAATTTTCAAGGAATGTATATACCCTTAGTGCCACCCAGGACACAAGGACACATAAGAATGGGTCCATGGGCGTCCGTCTTAAGACGAAAAAAAAGAGCTACTTTTTCACAAAGTATTATTAGCGATTTTTTCCGGCCAAATTGTTTAACATAATCTTAATCCGCGCCTTTGAAAACCTTTGTGGCCAAATTTTCATGCAAAAATGTATTTCGTCATTTTTCGAATTTCTTATTGTAATTCCAAGCAAATTATTTAACAAAAGCGATAAAACTATAGTTTAGCGATAATCACACTTTAGAAAAACGAAAACAGTTAAAGTAATGTTTAAAACTCAGCTATTATTCGAAAAATGACGAAATAAATTAACAGTATTGGTTGGGTACTTTCTGTGATACATGACCGTCCCCATGAAAAGTTAAACACACTGTATATACTGGCTGTTTCCTAAAAAACGCCGCAACCCATAACTCCGTTGTTTTAAATTTTAGACCCAACAAACTATATATATTCTTAAATGGCAAGACAAGAGCTACCTTTTGACATCGCCCGTTCGTAAATATCTTTCAACTGTTTTGAGCAACGATGTTCAACTTTTTTATTTTAAATGGAACACCCTGTATATTTTTACATATTAGGATTTGGACCGCACCAAACATTCACACTAAATCTTTCCATTAAAAATGCCATTGTTACTAAATGTGCATTCATCTGGATAAATAAGTTTCCTACAAAATATCGGATCTCGTTGCATCATATTTAAATAAAAATGGCAAAATTGCACTCTTCGACCTCGATAATTTTGCTCTAATGCGTGCACTTTTTGAGGTACGTACCTACGATTTGAATTTGTGCTTTTTCAGTACTGTATGTACAGTTTGCATTGATGATCCAATGGTACTCGCAATTTCCCGAGTAGACGTTGTTGGATTTTCTTGAACACTAAGAAGAACATCTAATTCCACATTTTCGCGAAATTAACGTACATCGCGCTGGGGTTTCTTCGAAGCTCCATAGTTTCTCAAATTTTCTTCAATTCTTCCAAATTTGCGAGGTTCTGGAACTTCTCTGTTCGGAAAGCGATCGCTATAAAGGCGCACTGCTTGGCCACGATTTTTATTGCATTCGAAATACACTTGCAGCATGTCAGTCAGTTGATTGTTATCCATGATTTGTTATTTAACAAAAAATAATACATTACAACGACAAAATAAATAAAAATACAAGAGAAACTGCGGGACTGACGCTTAAATGACGTTTATTGCGTTGTGTATTCTGATTGTTTTCTACGGCACACTTGAAAATTTTATGGTACTGTACGACTGCCTACATGCAATATTAATTTTTTTTTTTAAATATTTCTAAGTGTCCAAAAAACAAGTGAAGCATACTACTGCATGCAGAATTTCATCCTGAATCCAAATATGTAAAAATATACATCGTTGCTCTAAACAGTTGAAAAATATTTACGAACGGGCGATGTCAAAAGGTAGCTCCTGTCTTGCCATTTAAGAATATATATAGTTTGTTGGGTCTAAAATTTAAAACAACAGAGTTATGGGTTGCGGCGTTTTTTTTAGGAAACAGCCTGTATATATATATATATGGCACCAATGTGTCCGTGGAAGCAAGCAATGCTTATCGTACGGTTTATATTTATAAAATAAAAATTACTCGTGCTTTTTTTAAGCTTGAAAATCAGAAAAATGAGTAAAAAATTAAAGAAATCTTAAACGACTGGTTTATTATGGTAGAGCCATGCCTCCTTGGCTCCTTATATCGAGCCGCCACTGTCTGCTCCGAAGAGTTATACCAAGTAAGCCAACATACTTATCCCTTTTTTAAATTCTAGCTAGTTTTAAAGATAAAAATCACAAAATCACAATATCGTTGAAAGTACTAGCATTTAATTTAACATTATATTTTCAAGAAATTCAATTGTCAAATAAATACTTATATTCCTCCTGAGATCAAGTGAAAATGAGAGCTTCTTCCCAATGTTTAATACATTACTCCCGAGACTGTAATTAGTAATTAATCAGACTGGTAATTAGTAATTCTCTAGTAAATGCCTCGGCAAATTATTTACACAAGATATTTTGGTTTAGATTCTATCAAGTAGCACAGCTATCAGACAAGCGGAGGCCACAAGCTCTGAATTTTCAAAAGAGCTGCAATATTTTTGGCATTTAAAATGGATAGTTTTGCTCTGTTGTGCCTATAGAAATTTCAAAATCTATATCAGTGCTATAGTAGTGTAAACTCACCTATCTGATATAGTTTCCACTATCTCTACAGGCACAATGAAACACAAACTCACAAATTGACGAAGAAAAGCAAATACAACTCACCTCCCAAGCAAATCGAACGTCCTGAGGCACGCCAGCCCACTTGCCTTGGAAGGGCCCGTACCTGGTGCCCTTGGGGACAACTGTGACAGCGAAGACACCAGAATCCCGGAACTCCAACTCCGCAGGCAACACATTACTGCCCAACATCATGTTGTGGGTCCGCAACGATGAGAAATCATTTGCCATCTTGAACCCGTTCATCTGCTCGCTGAAGAACTTCCCCGAGTCGTTTAGGTACTTGCT
Source organism: Agriotes lineatus (assembly GCA_940337035.1). Lineage (NCBI taxonomy): Eukaryota > Metazoa > Arthropoda > Insecta > Coleoptera > Elateridae > Agriotes > Agriotes lineatus. The sequence goes on along the minus strand of OW679200.1, from coordinate 51,602,470 downwards.
GGGACAGGTCTCGCCGAGTAAGTCGTTGCCTTTCTCCTGGCCGTACAGGAGCTCGGCTGACTTGATGGACAGCTTGGGGTTCTTCTCGCTCGCCTGCAGGGAGCAGAGGCTGAGGAGACTTCCGGGCTCCTCCCGGTTGTTGTTGGCCTGGTCCGAAGCCAGGATGTGCGCTACGGGGGAGATCTCAAGGCTCACACTGTTCTCGCTCTGTGGGGGCACCATAGTTGGTTCCATGGAACTCTCGTCCCCCGATATCTGCAGGTTCTGTGTCGATATTTCTAGTTCATCTTCACTTCCTTCTGCAACAAAAAGGGGAATTTAATAGAGGAACTTCTATGGCAGACTGACTTTACAGCAAACATTGAAAGCTGTTCTTGTAAATTACAATATCTCGCTAGAAGCAAAAATAGGTCAGTAACAAGAATAGCGACCTTAAAGAGATTTCTTATAGATCGAGTAATTTCCTCAACTGTCTTTTATTTTGGGTTACTAAGGTTTTTCCCAATTTACTCAAAATTTTCCCAGGATGATCATTTCTTCCCAAAGCCTAATAAAGTTTTTCTCGATTTAATAAAAATGTTCCCAGCTTAATACATTTCTATCTACTACTCAACAACGTTTATACTTCACGACACTTTTCACAATTAAGTATATGTTTTTTCAAATTTAGTAATTTTTCGCTAGGTACTTATTACAGTTGCTCCTGCATAAATAAAATACATGTTTTCTAAATAATATTTTCATCAACATAGTGAGATTTTTCTCAACTTAGTATTTTGTCACGTAAAGAGTGCTCTTCTCAATTAATGGTTTATTCACTTTACGAGGCTTTCCTGACCTTCATAATTTTTTTTATCTAATACATGATTCCAACAGAAGGAAATGTCCATTGGTCAATGCACCCAAGTCAGTGAGGTATTTCGCCATTTAATATTTTGTAGCTTCTTTCAAGTTAACAAGTTCTTTCTAATGTCATCACTTATTTACAATTATTTTGGCATCCATAAAGATAGCCCCAATTAATGAAGACTTTGCCCAACTTACTAGTTGTTCACAACTTAACAGCCTTTCACACAATGAGGAATTTGTCAGTTTAACTTGTTCTTATCAACTCGATCTTATATTTCGAGACTTGCTACTATTTTTGATGACCTTTTTTTTCCCTTTCTTAAGTTAAAGTTTTTCCAAAAGTTTAGTCTTAACACATTTTCCCACATTAGTGAAGTTCTTCACCACCCAGTGAAGTTTTTACTAACTCAGTTCTGTGTTTTTGACTTAATAATTGTACTGCTCAATGAAGTTGTCAACTTACTATATTTTTTCGAATTAGTAGCTTTCACTAGTTTTCCTACTTCCACGGAATTCCAACTCATCTCGTGGATGTTTCCAAACTTAATAGTGCATATCTTATTAAAAAAACTTTTCTTATCAAAAGCCTTTCCACACTTAAACAGTTTTTCACCATTGCATACAATTTTTCTCATTCTAGTGAAGTTTTTATCAACTTAATGAAGCGCTATCTGGCTTAATAATGTTTTATCACTTACTACAATTTTCAACTTAAAACAGTTTACCTAATTAATGGTTATTCACCAATTAAGAGTTTCCACACTACAACGAAGTGTTTCCCACAATCATAATTTTTCACCACACAATCACTGCTTTCCAAAATATTTTTCTTCATTTAAAAATGCTACACCATGTTGCTACCTTAGTGCCATTTTTTACTATCCACAGAAATTTTGCAATAGCTAATAAAGTTTTCAACACCCAGTGAGATTCTTATTAACGAGGCGTTTCCCGACTTGTTTATAACAATTCAATGATCACGTTAACACCTACGGTAGTCGTTAACCCCTAACAATGGAACTCTTCCTCAGTTTCAACCGGCCTAAGGGTAAAGAGGGCTCATAGAACCACTTTGTGATTAAAACAGGCCACTGGCCTATAAAAAGAGGAAGAAGAAGAATGATGATTTTTCTCAAATTAACAGTTATTCCATCCACCGCTTAAAAGAATTTCACTGCTTCACACAATTTTCCTACATTAATGACATTTTTCAATACCCAGTGCACTTTCGCAGCTTCCAATGGAATATGACGTTTCCCGACTTGTATTCAACCCTTTTATTGAACATTTTTCAATTTCACGTTTACCCATATTATTCAAATTTTTCATTAAGTGGAGTTTTGCAACACCCCATAAAGCTTTTATCTACCAGTGAAATTAGTATTATAACGAGGTATTTTTCTAAATTAGTGAAAATTTTTCACTACCCAATCAAATTTTGCAACGCCCAATGAAGTTTTCACCACTCAATGAAGTCCTTATTCTCTTACGCAGATATTTTCAGACATATTTTAGCCCTTTAATGACCATTTTCCAATTTCATACAATTTTTCACAAATTAACACTCACCGTTTAGAAGTTGTTCACTACTCCGTATACAATTCTCTCATATTGGCAAAAATGTTTGCTACTCAGCGAAGTTATGCAACCCCAATAAAGTCTACGCCACCTTAATCACTTACGGCGGGATTTAACCATTTAATGGACATTTTTCAATCTCATACAATTTTTCTCCTCAAATAACGGTTCCACTCACCGTTTAAAAAGAGTTGTTCACTACGTCACACAATTTTCCCATATTAGTGAGTTATTTCATTACCCAGTGAAGTTTTGCGACACCCCATAAAGTTTTGATCACCCAGTCAAGTTGTTATGATACCGAGGTGTATTTCTACATTAATGAAAATGTTCATTACCTAGTCAAGCTTGGTAACACCCAATCAAGTTTTCACCACCGATTGCAGTCTTTATTCTCTTACCGAGATATTTCCCAGCGTGTTCTTAACCATTTAATGAACATTTTTCAATTTCATACAATTTTTCACAAATTAACAATTCCACTCACCGTTTAGGAGGTGTTCACTACTTTATACGATTTTCCCATTTTGGTAAAAAAAAATAACTAGCAAAGTTATGCAACCCCAATCAAGTTTTCACCACTAAGTCAAGTTCGTATTATACGAAGCCGTTTCCAGATTTGTTTTAAACCGTCTAACAGTTTCAGTTTCATATTTTTTTTCAAAATAAGAGTTGTTCCATTCATAACTTAAAATAAGTCGTTTACTACTTGTCCCATAGTAAAATTTTTCACCCAGTGAAGTTCACTAAACCAATGAAGTTTTCACCACCCAGCGAAGTTCTAATAACTTACAAAGATGTATATCGGTCCGTTTTTAACCATTTAATGAACATTTTTCAATTTCATACAATTTTTCACAAATTAACAATTCCACTCACCGTTTAGGAGGTGTTCACTACTTTATACGATTTTCCAATTTTGGTAAAAAAAATTAACTAGCGAAGTTATGCAACCCCAATCAAGTTTTCACCACTAAGTCAAGTTCGTATTATACGAAGCCGTTTCCAGATTTGTTTTAAACCGTCTAACAGTTTCAGTTTCATATTTTTTTTCAAAATAAGAGTTGTTCCATTCATAACTTAAAATAAGTCGTTTACTACTTGTCCCATAGTAAAATTTTTCACCCAGTGAAGTTCACTAAACCAATGAAGTTTTCACCACCCAGCGAAGTTCTAATAACTTACAAAGATGTATATCGGTCCGTTTTTAACCATTTAATGAACATTTTTCAATTTCATACAATTTTTCACAAATTAACAATTCCACTCACCGTTTAGGAGTTGTTCACTACTTTATACGATTTTCCCATATTGGTAAAAAAAAATTAACTAGCGAAGTTATGCAACCCAAGAAAGTTTTCACCATTAAGTCAAGTTCGTATTATACGAACCCGTTTCCAGATTTGTTTTAAACCGTCTAACAGTTTCGGTTTCATATTTTTTTTCAAAATAAGAGTTGTTCCATTCATAACTTAAAATAAGTCGTACTACTTGTCCCATAGTAAAATTTTTCACCCAGTGAAGTTCACTAAACCCAATGAAGTTTTCACCACCCAGCGAAGTTCTAATAACTTACAACGATGTATATCGGCCCGTTTTTAACCATTTAATGGACGTTCTTCAATGTCAAACAATTTTTCTCTTCAAATTAACAGTTTCGCTCACCGTTTAAAAGAAGTTGTCCACTACGATACAGATTTTTTTCAAATTAGTAAATTATTTCACTATCCAGTGAAGTTTTGCAACAGTCAATGAAGCTTTCACTACCCACTGAAGTTCTTATCAACTTACCAAGGTGTTTTCCAATTTGCTTTTAACCATTTAATAAAGATCTTTTAATTTGATGCAATTTCTCTTAAATTAACAGTTGTTCCATTCATCGCTTAAAAAAAAAGTTCCACTCACCGTTTAAAACGAGTTGTGCACTACTTCACACAATTTTCCCAAATTTATAAAATTTTTCACTACTCACCGAAATTTTGCAATATCTAATGAACTTTTCGCCACCCAGAAAAGTTCTTAGTAACTTACCAAAATGTTTATAAAACTCTTTGTAAACATTTAATCAAAAATTTTAAATTTTATACATTTTTTTCCAAACTAAACTATCAGTTTGTGTTTCATTCACCGCTAGAAGTGCTTTGGATTTTTCAGTACTTATGAACTTACCGATGTGTTTCCGGACTTGTTTTTAGCCATTTAATGAAGATTTTTCAATTTCATACAATTTTTCTCAAATTAACAATTGTTCCATTCACGGTTTAGGGGTTTTTCACTACTTCACACATTTCCCATATTAGGGAAACTGTCACTACCCAATTAAGTTTTGCAATAAGCGATGGGGTTTTTACCACCCAGTGAAGTTCTTAATAACCTACACAGATGTTTCCCGGCGCATTTATAACCATTTAGTAAACATTTGTCAATTTCATACTTTTTCTCAAATTAACAGTTCCACTCATCGTTTACTACTTCACACAATTTTCCCATATTAATGAAATTTTTCACTACTGGGCGAAATTTTGCAACACCAATGAACTTTTCACCACCCAATCAAGTTTTTCTAATACCGAGCTGCTTCAATTTCATACAATTTTCAAATTAACCAATCAAGGTGTTGTTAACTACTTCAAACAATTTTCCCATATTAGGGAAACTGTTCACTGTCCAGCAACGTTTTACAACATCCAATAAAGTTTTATCGCCCAGGAAAGTTCTTATAAACTTACCAAAATGTTTCCGAACTTATTTTTAATCATTTAATGAAAACATTTAAATCTAAAAAAAAATTCCCAAATTACCACTTTATGTTTCATTCACCGCTAAAAGTGCTTGGCGTTTTTCAGTACTCACACAATTTTCCCAAATTACAAAAATTACTGAAAATTTTTATTAAGAACTTACCGATGTGTTTCCAGATTTGTTTTAACCATTTAATGAAGAATTTTCAATTTGAAACAATTCTTCTCAAATTAAGAACTGTTCCACTCTCCGCTAAAAGAAGTTATTCACTACTGCGCACAATTTTCCTATACTAGGGTAAGTTTTCACTACTAAGTTCAGTTTTGCAACACCCAATTAGTTTTAACTACACGGTGACGGTATTAGCTTGATTCCATACAATTTTTCAAAAAATTACATGTTCCTTTAATCCGTTAAAGGGTTTTAAACATTTAACGTAGTTTTTCACCACCTAATAATTTTTTTCTCAACTAAACCAAGTTGATAATTAATTACCATATAGTAGTTTTTCCGCACTTAAATGAGAATTTTCTTAGTTTTTTCTTAGTTCTTGTTTCACACATTTTTTTCCGCTTAGTGAAGTGTTCGTGATATGTTTTCCACTTGATATTGCTTCCACGTAGTTTGTTCCGACTTATCAGTTTTATTTCCCAATTTAACGATAATTCTCCACTTCACTTAGTAGTTTTGCCTATTGAATTGTTTTGCACCTAAAGTTTTTCACCAACATCAATCCTGTCAAGTCAATGAAACTCCAACGCAATGAACTTTACTTCGCTGCAGGAGTGAATGTTTTATCGTCTATCAAATTTTAGTCGCTGTAAGCGTTCTTCTGAACTAAATGAAGATTTTCACAACTCAATCCAAGTATTTTCCATACTAACAGTTCTTCATCATTTACTAGTTCATTCCATTAAAGCTCAACGAAGCTTTTCTTCACTTAATCGAGTTTTTCAACACGTAATAATTTTTTCGATACTGCTAAGTTTTACCCTATTAAATGAAGTTTTCCTCGTGTTACTAGTTCTTCCCAACTTACTGCAGCTTTTTGCCACAACACTACTTGCACGGCTTCAACCAGCGATTCCATAATAGGTCCCACAGATGTAGTAGTGCCAACTAAGGCGCGAGTCCTATGCAATGTAGTCCAAACCGTAAGCGGATTTCCTACAGATTAAAAAGCATTCCGTTTCCAACTCTATCTAAATGAAGTGGTTAATTTAGGAGTAAAATAGTAACCACCAGGCGACCGCAGCGACCGCGCTATCTTTCGCCTATCTCCATCCAGTTAATAGTGCGTTATCTGTCTCATTTAATTTCTTAAACGCTGTAACGAGCAGCGTTATCTGGTGTCTAATTTTAATCATTATAAATTAGCGGGCAGCTTGTTTATGGCTGTGATACAAGAATATTCCTCTACGAATTCCAATCGGTTTAGCTTTATTAAAGAATCTTCAAGTCTAAGTAAGACATAAACACAAACATTTCAGTTGGTCAAAGATTATCTTCTGAAAAGGTTAGATGAAGATGAAGATTTTATAAACGTTACTTAATTATAACATATAATAGGGAAAAACGGTAGAAATTTGCAAAATAGGTACAAACAAATAAAAAAATCGGAAAAAAAACAAAAACGCACTAATCTCAACGGTTTACAAAAGTAGCATTTGTAAATAGGCAGCCTAAGTCTGAAACATTATTAAAAAAAAGTAAAGCGCTGTTTTAATTTCTGGGCTTGAATAATAATAATCAATCTAATTAATTAATGTTCCATGTTTGCACTTACAAAATAGCTTTCGTTTTCATACAACAGAACAAACGCTCAAAACGCTGTAAAAATAAATCTATCCTTGAGCTAGTCCAAATTTATCGCTATTATCGATAATATTCCGGAAACGAACGCTTTTGATAAGTATCTCCACATTAAAAAAATAAATAAATTTTAAAGTTCTCACCAATTTAAACCATAATTTTGATTTGGCGGAGACCTGACCTTTGCCTAACTGGATTATTATCAACGTTTCAGGGTTTGTCACTTTCTCCACCATACATTTGAGTGAGAGAATAATCATCACTGATTATACTATTTATTAAGTAGTTGCCCTGACGACGTAACCTTATTACAAAATTGAATTAATACAACCAAAAACACACAAGCTCGGATGATAATTGTTTGAAGTAAACCCTGTACCAACATAGCACAGTTTGTTTATTGTAATTGCACTTTGATAAAACATGTCCTTCAGTTTTTCGACCGTTGTTCAGATTATCTCGAATTAAAGTGCACATACAATACAATAACAAATAAAAAGAAAATTATTATCCTTATTGAGCTTGCTAAGTAGGTACACAAATACATCAATTAGTTGTCATGCAGAGGCATTATGTCATTAAGAGCTCACGGTTGCCAAAGCCGAATTGGAGGGTTTGAAATCAGATTTTCTGGTTTAAAGCAACACTACCTCTACTACTAATCACTCGGTATTAAAACTAAAATCCAGACAAACTTGGTGAATTATTTTTAATTAAAAACACCTGATCGAATACTATTAATTGAAAACGCTAATGTATTTCTCACGACATAACACGAATCAATACAAATAGTATTTAAAAAAACTAGAAACTATCGCAAAAATAGTACAATCAAAATTAATATTCTAGAACAGCACTTGCAGTTGCAGTTAGATTTCTAATCGATGAGTATTCAAACGCTCCTACAGTAGTAAACATTGTAATGTCAATAGAGAAAAGTCAGATCAGTGATAGCAATGGAGATGCGATGAGATTGACGATTAGGGGTTGATTTATCACGCTTCCACCCGTCCCTTCTGTAATCGCAACTGTCTCCGACACTTCAATTTAATGAGGTTTTTCGCCACTTGATGATGTTTTGCCCCAGTAATGAAGTTTTTCCACAGTATGAAGTTCACGGTTCCAAGAAATGATTACATAATTCGCCTCCTGAAGATAACGCTATCCACGTTTGCTAAAAAAATATTTTTACTAGAAGTAAATGTTAAAAGCAGTGTTCATTCAGCTTGAACGTGCAAGCATAAATTCCTTTCTTTCACATTATTGACCTTAGATTAATCACGGAAACTGCAGCAAAGATGTTGCAAAACTTAGAAAAAAATAAATACAAATACGGGTACTCAATTCGCTGATTCTTTGAAATTGTGGATTTCCATTTAAAAAACGCCCAGTCAGTAGCTTATCGAAAGGTTTGTCTTGGGCAGACTATTTTTGAATTATCCCTTCAAATAAAAAGATGTATAAGCACAGTGGTTTCTATTCCCCATGTTCCATTTTTCAGTTTAATTATAACACCGGTAGGTTTAAAGCAAAGCAAGATTTTTACACATGTTCAGTACAATATCTAAAACAGAGATAAGGGTGCGATCATCTAATTAAATGTTAATTTGTTGGAAAAATGTAACGACACTGACGTTCCACAAGATTCAACTCTAAGGCCTGTATTGTTTGGACGGCATGCAAATGAAATGTGTGTACCTATGTTCTCGAGCAAATTTGCAGCGAATTTAATGACATACTGAGAGTTTATACATTTTTGCGCTAACATTTTTATTTAAATTCACTTTTAATCAGTCTGACCCACGAAAAACATGTTAATAGGCTTTCCAAACGTTCCTATTGTTCTAACAAGTATACGAATCATTTTAATTAAAATTGATTGGCAGCTTCGCACCAAGATATATTTTAATATTGTATATATATCTGGCATATTTACAATATGTATCTAATTTCAAATACTCTTTATAGTAAATGTTTCAGTATGAATTAGAGCTACCACCAAGAGGATTAAAATTGTAATTTGGGTATACATTTCCTAGTAATGTAACAATTTTGCGTTTGAACTGAAACAAAATGCATGTTCAGTTTTAGTGGTGAAGCACAAATCCCCCTCCCCCGCCCCATCGACCACGCCTCTCGCGCCCACGACACAAATGTGTGTTAATGTTAAGCCTTTCACATTATGAAGATACAGATTTTTTTACAAGCTTCGTCGAAGAAAAAATTCATTAAAAAACGTTTGCAAAGCTTAAATTGTCTACAATTCACTCGAGAGTAACGCTCAGGATCATTTTTGTGGTAGGTTGGAATAAAAATAATATAAAAATTAGCTTTTGACGTATATAACACAAAAAAACGTATTTTAAACAATGTTTCGTCCTATACCTCCTACTTATAAGTCTATAATCGATTTTAGACCCATAATGTGGTCCACAACTGACTAGTGAGGAAAAAACCATAAGTCACTAGTGTATTGTTGGTCACACTGTCAGTTTATGCCATTATTCTGTAGGTTAGGCTTTACCTCGCTCCGTGTCAAATAATAAACAAAACGTAACCTGCTAACCGCGAATTTGACATAAACTGACAATACCACCAACAATACACTTCAGTACTGCCGAACGTATTAGACGATCACAGCTGATACAAATTAAATTTAGTTGAACTCTCGGTACTTTAGCTCACTCCCAATTAGTTTGTCACTTTGATTTTCCACATCAGCCAATATACAATTTCTTTTTTTTTAATTGAGTTATTACATAAAATTTTGTTCTCCACTCGGCTTGGCGGCCTCGAAGGCTCAACATTTATCTTGTGGATTATTTGTAACGTAACACACTTGTACCATAAATAACTATTAAGCAACAAACGTATTTAAAAATTGCAAATTTGACAGGGGATGCACACAGGATTAAAAACATCGCAAAAAAAACGAAAAAAAAAATTAATAACACAAAAAATGTATGTTGGCATCACCCTATCTTAAACAATCGAATGAGGTAGGTACACCTAGAGTTCCTATATGTACTAAGAGTTGAGCCATTGGATCCACAAATCAAGGACCGTGTGATGCAGCAACGATATATTGCATTTGTTTTAGTTGAAAGGAGTATGCACAAAGTTTAAATTTGGAAAAAATCATGTACTCCATGGTTTGTGGATCCAAAACAAGTCACCCTACATGTCCCAACTCTTTTATATACAGGGACTCTAGGTACACCATTTGCAGTGCTGTCATTTCCATGCAATTTAGTTTGTAACTACCAATTGACGTACACTTACTAACTTAATTTTGTGTTAATTAAAGAAAATTGGCTCTTTTTTCAATTGTTTTGTAGGTCTTCACTTATGAATGAGAATGAATTAAGATATCTGTTTTCCAAATCATCATTAATCTTATAGCTCTTAACAGACATGTAGTCACCATAGTGTGGTTATTAATCAATTCGAGTTAGTAGTTGCCGTCGTGCAGCCTTTCTGCCTCTCATTTTATGTTTTGCTGTTCGAACAGCAGTTTCCAAGCCGGTGTCAAACCAAAATATGAGACATTTGCTATGATCGGATACCGTTTGTGTTTTATTTAACCAAATTTGAAAATGAGTTCTGGTGCAGGCGAAAATCAAATGTAAGTCCTTCTTCTTCTTCTTATTTCCATTATAGTAATCTGTTTAATAATACCGAATGATTTTTAAATAACCAACATTAAGGAAGCAAAACTACAAGAATTAATCGAAACCGATAAATGGAAAGAACAAAAAGAACCACTCGGCATGACTGCTATGATTTTTTAAAACAAGATGTTTAATGGGAGTTTTCTTTTCTTCTCAAATGTCCTTTGACAATGCCTTTGATGAAAAGCTCGACATAATTATCATTCTTAGCGTTTTGGGCCCCCTATAGTTAGAGCCAAGGGCGTGTACGGATGGATAGTTACGCCACTGATCAGCTCGTCCACTAACGACAATAACTTAACAATTTAACTTGAAGGGTGTTTTTTACTAAAGAAAATAGTGGAAAATTATTATTATTATACATGTAAAAAGTACGGCAATGTATTGTATTTCAAATATCAACAATATAGGTGTCTGTTTTTCAAATTTTCAATTTTAGGGAAATCTAAACATATTTGTGTTTTAAATAGTTACATGATTTTAAATTAGAAATGATTTTAGTCTTACTTAATGGCTATCTTGAATTTTATGAATCAATACTTTCACAACAAAAGATAATCAATTTATCCAACAGTATATCCTTCTACAAATTCCCTTTACCTAAGACTGGAGACAGAGCTAATAAAGATGTGTTTATATAGCTTCGATACGGCACACTGTGCTCTTTTAATGGTTTTAGAGCTATTGAGTTGCCTATTCACAAAAATGATTGATGCTTTTTAGGCAGACGTATGTCCGAAAATACTGATGTGTCGATTCAATCTTTCTACTTCTACTTGGAATGGGCTTTTGCATGTTTTGTACTTTAATACTTATATATTACATTCCGTCTATATTTGAGCAGTTCTTCCAAAAATGTAGAAAAGAAATTTCACTTCATTATTAATTAAAATCTGTGGTCGCGGTTCAAGCAAAATTTTACCCCTGGAGTGTAGCTCACCTTAATACTTAATAGTATCCAAATATCTAACATTATGTTAAGTGCCTACTTTAAAAACTCAGTGCGCCCAACTGCTTTTTCCCAGAAACTTGTTAATTGATTAATCAGTTGTAATTAGATTAGTGTCAATGCATTCTTCTTTTTCTTCCTCTTCGAGTGTTTAGTGCACCCCATTCCTAGTGGATGCATTAAATTAATTAGTTCTCTTATTGATCATTTGAAATGCAAATAAAACAGCAAAATGATTCAAATTTCAAAAATCCAGTTGAATGTGGCGTTGGCAAAATTGTATTGCATAAACGAAACTAGGTTTTCAATAAAAATGCAACATTTTTAATCGTTAATTGTAACGATCGTCAAATTGATTAGCAATAATGTAAAAAATTAAAACATATCCTGATTGAAAGGACCGTTTGAGCCAAGATGCTCTTATTCGAAACAGCTACGATTGCCTAAGTTATTACTTTTAACTGTTATGGGAACAGTGTAGTTTTTGTGTTGCACACAGAGCCAACCCCCTTTGTTTACTTTAAACATGACTGAGTTATGATTGAATTTAAAGAAGGTGGAATACGGACCACTGTATTGTTAATAGCTGTAATTATAAGTAGGGTTTCAAAAGCTCGGAAAGAAATGGAAATTGTAAAAAAAATTATTTGTTTTCCCGAACGGTGAGATACAAAGTTTTTCGAAAAAAAATTACAAAAATTAAATATGTAGTAGGTACTGTTTAAAACCGTACCTATATTTGTATATACTTTTATTTCGTTTCTTATACTATTATAATCAGAGTTGAGCCGATTTATATCATTTGATTTAAATCACGATTAAAATCACCATTTAAATCAAGTTAATTTAAAAAGTCGTTGACTTAAGTCAGTTTTTATATTTTACCAAATTCACAAAACCAATACATTACACAAAAGAAATAACCTTCAAATAGTACTAATTAAACAAAGCTTAATTTAAACAGAAAACCAACACGCTGTGCATATTGTTATGCTGATTATGAAAATTAGTGCCTATATTATAGCTTTTATGTGCATATACATGCGCAATTTTAGCCTTTTCTGTGTATATAATAGGGATGTCGTACCCGGTCTAAAATGAAACCCGGGTACCCGAAAGCAGTACCCGGGTAAACCCGGGTACCCAAAATATATAACAAAAAAGTTACTGTACATTTGAACATCTGAGGTAACTACAATTTTTTCATTTACGCCGCGAGTTTTAAATTGAACTAAATTAAAATAGTACCCACTCACCAATTCAAACTGCTAGTCGTCTGTTATTAGTAAATATTTTCACACTTCCTAGTGCTATCAAATTCAAGTACGTTACTTTTTGCTCGAAATTGGTAGCAGCATCAACATCACATAGAGAATGTTTATTTTACTTCACCCATACTGACGCGATTTAATTGTACTATTGACGGGTTGAATAATTCCGTGAAGCGGATTTATTGCCTTATATGAAACAAGAAACAACATTCATGTTGTATGGATGGGGTGATTGTTGTTATTACTGCATGGTTATGTTTTTCAACAGCTTATTCCTATTGTTTTTAAGTTTTTATAATTTTCTCCGTAAAAGGCTGACTTTCTGGAAATTATATAATTTACTAGTCGGGTACCCGGGTCCTGAAAATATACCCGGGTCGACTATTACCCGGGTACCCGCCGACATCCCTAGTATATAAATCCACGCCTTGCACATAATTACAAATTTTGGTCTTGCATTTCTTTATAAAGTTTTGAGTACAGTTATCATAATGCTGTCCTACTACATATTTTACCGATCTAAAGCACGTATCACCAATATAATATAAATATCACAAATCGAATTAAATTAATATGTCACCAATCAAATTCATAATTCACCAATCGAATAGATATGCCACTCAATTGAATGCCAACTTCACCAATCGAATAGATATTTCTTCAATCGAACTCATATTTCACGCAAAGTATCTAAATCCATACAGCAGAACTCGGATATAGCGACCCCGTGATATAACGAACGCTAGTTTATAACCTACCAAAATTAAAGTCCCGAGCAAAACCCTATGATTTTAAGTATATTTAGGTTTGTTTATAATGAACATATTTACAGCGAACGCTCGGGTATAAAGAACAAATTGAAAAGAAAAAATTTGCAAACCGTTCGGTTATAACAAATAATTACCTCATTCACATTCACCACACGAAACAAACAAGATACCGGTTGATGATTTCCAGAATTTGGTCTCGATATGAATTAGCTACTTGTAGAATTAGATTTATGTATGTATGTATTATCTGTAACCTCATTTACCTTGCGGTGTAGAGACTGGTGCTTTATGCGCTGGCATCTGGCGGTACAATGCTCAACTTGCCCCGAATTCGGGATGCAGAGTTGGAGCACGCTTTTGTGTGAGGTGTGCGTCTTAGAGATGTGTTGACCTTGTTACTCTATCTCTTAGGTCGGTGGTTCTGAGTAGTAGAGCACAGTTAATTTGGTGCCCAACTGTGAATGGTTAGAATTAGATTTATAATAAGACGATATGGAAGGCAGTGTATTTAAGAATCGAATACCGAGAATTCCGCGTCACGATGCTCGCCGAATAGTATATACCTACACTTGAAGAAAACTTGAAAATCATTATTCGATTGGAGAAAGGTCAATGTCTAAATTAAACAAAAATACTTGTTACTTTGTGCATAATTTTATGTATACAATTTTGTAAAATTGTGACTTTTAAAGGAACGGCCACTTATAACGAACATCTTTAAATTTCCTTCAAGTTCGCTATATCCGAGCTCTACTGTGTACATATTGACCAGTGTTGAATTCAGACTGTTTACTCCGGGGGGCGAAGGGGGGGGGACTTCTGGGGGGTATTTTTACGCATTTCCTCGCAATTCACCCATTCTTTTATAAATAAAAAAAATATGAATATGATGTGGTAATTTTTTCGGGGGGGAATGCTTTACTGCCCGAGGGGAAGGGGGAAGGGAAATTTCCCTGCCGGTCATCCCCCTGGATTCAACACTGATATTGAGAACCGAATCCATGTTTTACCAATCACAAGTATGCATCACCAATATAGTGTAATCACTAGTCGAATTAAATCCATGTCGTTCAATCGAATGCACAATTTACATTCACCAATCGAATAGGTACATATGTCTTAAATGAAATACATATTTCACGAAATAACTGTATATTTTATCAACCGAATCCGTTGATTTGCTAATCTAAAGTGGATAGTGTAGTAGGTATAGATGACCGGGCTTTCTAGGAAAGTCCCGGAATTTGTCGGTTTGTTCCAGGAAATGCATAATTTTAACGAATTCCTAGGAGCTCTGCTCATTTCTTTAGAAAATATAGTTCTACAGATTTCGTCAATATGTAGAAAATAATTTCTTTTGTTTTGCCAATTTCGAGTAGCAGCGGAGTTTTCCAACTGCTGAACAATTTATGAACTAAACTGATTAAAGAAAGAAATCGTATGTTCACATAGATTTAATTTAAGTCGGTATTACACTCACATATATTTCGTGTTTTGTTCAAACATTTTATGCCTTTTGAATAGTCCCAATGGTAATGCCTAAATTAGTAAAACTGACCAACCCTAATTATAAATCAAAGAATAAACTGACTAAAAAATAGAATTAAATTTGTTGAAATTTTATTCAGATTATGTATTATCTAAGGTTGATTTACACAATATAAATAAAAAGTACCTAAAAATTGTTCCTACTCTATGGTAAGAAATAAGAAAAAAATTACAATAGCTTTTAGATACTATTTCACTTTTCCTCTGAAATAAATTGTGTAAGAACTATGGTTTAACATAATATTTAACTCAAATTCTTTAATAAATACTTTTTTTCCAATCGTCCGACAAATGACAGTTTGCTAGCTTACAGGTAGTCCAGAAAATGCGACACTTCCTGCAGTGATCCCGGTTGCTAAGCAACGAAGGTAACCTAACGGTAGGTAGAGGAACGTATTTCGCGGCCTAGGCCGCGAATTATATTCCTGGCCTCCACTTAATATTTACGGAATTTTTACTGATTTCACCATCGCCTCCTGGGAATTTTGGTTTTTGGATCTGGCAACCCAAAATGTAATCATTTGATTTAAATTACGATTACATTGATTATTTAAATCAAGTGATTTAAGTTAGATGTTGCCAATACATTATTAAAAAGATGACACAAAAAAGTTACCTTCAAACATTGAAAATTAAATCAAGCTTTTTAAACGGAAATCCACTACGAACAGTAATAATACGAGTATATTACTAAATGATACAAATATTTTGACTTCTAAAATACATCTTGAAACTAAAAATAAGGTGCAGCACAAAAGTTAGAGATTATTGTAAAATGCATAAAAAAAGGTTAATGTACTTTGCTTGTTTTATTTTTAGTCAGATAAAACAGTTGCTGGTAAAATAATAGAAAAACCATCCTTCACTCTGCTGTATAAGAAAAAGTTGAAATTTTTAAATATTTTGATACGGCCGGTAACAACACCGTACATCTATGAATTAACCTATTGTGTACGTGCATTTTTATAGACTAACAAATAAAAAATAGGAACATACATATATATTACATCCGATTTAAATCAATAAAAATCGATTTCTGAAATTTTTAATTTTTATCAACCATGATATGATACCAATCCAATTTAACACATATCGCCCGATTGAATAGATACACGTATGTCTCTAACCAAATACAGATTTCAAGAAGCAAATGCATAGTTTATCAACCCAATCCGTTTTTAAATCAATCTGAAGTATTTATCACCTATGTAATACAATAATTTATTAATCGAATAAAACCCATACGTTACCGATCTAATGTATATGACACCAGCCGATTTAATCCATATGTCAACCAATCAAATACAGACTTCACGAAGTAAATTTATTCTACTAGGTGTACCTATATATTGTTAATCGAATTCATGTTTACCAATGCAAAGTATGCATCATCAATAAAATGTATATTTCAATAATCGAATTAAATCCATGTCACTAATCAAACTCTTAATTCACCAATCGAATTTAATACATGTCGTACAATCGAATGTACAGTTCAACAATCGAATGGATACACATGTCTCTAACCGAATATAGATTTCAAGAAGTAAATGCATATTTTATCAACCTAATCCGTTTTTAAATCAATCTAAAGTATTTATCACCTATGTAATATCTAATTTATTAATCGAATAAAACCCATCCGTTACCGATCTAATGTATATGACACCAGTCGATTTAATCCATATGTCACCCAATCAAATACAGACTTCACGAAGTAAATTTATTCTACTAGGTGTATATATTGTTAATCGAATTCATGTTTACCAATGCAAAGTATGCATCACCAATAAAATGTATATTTCAATAATCGAATTAAATCCATGTCACTAATCAAACTCTTAATTCACTAATCGAATTTAATACATGTCGTACAACCGAATGTACAGTTCAACAATCGAATGGATACACATGTCTCTAATCAAATTCATATTTCAAGAAGCAAATGCATATTTTATCAACCCAATCCGTTTTTAAATCAATCTGAAGTATTTATCACCTACGTAATACAATAATTTATTAATCGAATAAAATCCATATGTTACCGATCTAATGTATAAGACACCAGTCGATTTAATCCATGCCACCCAATCAAATACTGACTTCGCGAACTAAATTTATACTAGGTGTATATACTGTTAACCGAATTCATGTTTATCAATGCAAAGTATGCATCACCAATAAAATGTATATTTCAATAATCGAATTAAATCCATGTCACTAACCAAACTCTTAATTCACCAATTGAATTTAATACATGTCGTTCAATCGAATGTACAGTTCAAAAATCGAATAGGTACACATATGTCTCTAATCAAATACAGATTTCAAGAAACAAATGCATAGTTTATCAACCCAATCCGTTTTTAAATCACAGATTTCAAGAAACAAATGCATAGTTTATCACCCCAATCCGTTTTTAAATCAATCTGAAGTATTTATCACCTATGTAATACAATAATTTATTAATCGAATAAAATCCATATGTTACCGATCTAATGTATATGACACCAGTCGATTTAATCCATCCAATCAAATACTGACTTCACGAACTAAATTTATACTAGTTGTATATATTGTTAACAAAATTCATGTTTATCAATGCAAAGTATGCATCACCAATAAAATGTATATTTCAATAATCGAATTAAATCCATGTCACTAATAAACTCTTAATTCCCAATCGAATTTATTACATGTCGTTCAATCGAATGTACCGTTCAAAAATCGAATAGATACACGTATGTCTCTAATCAAATACAGATAGGGTTGCCAACTGTCCCGGATTTTCCGGGACGTCCCGGATTCAAGGGTATTTTATACCCGTCCCGCAAGAACTCCTTGCGGGACGCCAATTGTCCCGGAAATCGTTTAACAACTTTAATATAATTTTCCGCCAAAAAGTCGGCATAATATGGGAAAAAATGTTAATTTTGATTTTTCGAAAAAACGTTTTACGTCAATAATTTGTGCTTGTCTAAAAACCTACGTAGCCCCTATCATATATACCGAGTGATTTTTACTTATTTAGAAAATGGAGTTTTTTCGAAATTGTCAAAATCCGAAAAGTGCTATTTAAGTAAGATTTCAATGAGGTTTTTTTAGAGTGTGTTATTTTTAGTTAACTGAACAATCTGAAGACCATAAAACCCCTAATTTTTTCAACTTTAGCTAAAAATGTAGTTTTAAATTGTTTAAATATTTTTCGAAATTTCACATATCAAGACTTAATATTAAAATTTAATTTTTTTTATGTGAACACTAAAGATTTATAATTGGTGAAAATAATATAAAATGTTAATTACTTTAGATTTTTAATTATTTACCGAAAAGTAGTATGTTTGCACAATTTTTACGTTTTTTATGCAATGTGCTTTTTAGTAGAAATATTTTTCAATTCTAATTAATATCTATTTACATGGCTTCTAGAAACTCTAACCTAACCCTGTTTACTGTTACAAAAATCCTATAAATGTTCTTTTAGAGATGTCGAAATGAGGAGATTTTTCTTTGTCCAATTTACGTATTCTATAAAATTTCTTCATTTAGACAATTGTAAAAGGAAAAAAAATCGCAAGCGAAATAGGATTTTAAAACATAAAGTAACGACACGGTTTAGTTTAAAGTGTAGTTGTGTTTGCCAATTTGTAGAATAACAAATTTACTTCATGTAAAGGATAAATCTTAGTTTTTTGTGTTTGTTGAGAATTGTATTGCGTTCTTGATGATGTTCTATTATTACGTTAGTCCACCTATATAACTGCAATAAAAAATTTAAAAGCGATTCGGAGTTTATTAGGGGTTACTGTTTTAGTATTATTTTTCCACTTCTAATAATTTTAAAAAATTTTGAACAGACTACAATAATTATGTAATTAAACAAAATAATAAAACATTTTACTGTTAAATACAATGTATATTTAGTAAATTTGGCAAAATTTTACAAGAAAAGGTTCCCTAAGTATATTACAATTTTCTAAATTTAAATTAAAATAATATACTTATATTTAAAAAATTATTGCGTCCGCCTGAGGCGCTTTTGTCCCGGATTTTCATTTCCGAAAACCCGGAAATAGATTTTTTAAAGTTGGCAACCCTAAATACAGACTTCACGAAGTAAATTTATTCTACTAGGTGTATATATTGTTAATCGAATTCATGTTTACCAATGCAAAGTATGCATCACCAATAAAATGTATATTTCAATAATCGAATTAAATCCATGTCACTAATCAAACTCTTAATTCACCAATCGAATTTAATACATGTCGTACAATCGAATGTACAGTTCAACAATCGAATGGATACACACATGTCTCTAATCAAATTCAGATTTCAAGAAGCAAATGCATATTTTATCAACCCAATCCGTTTTTAAATCAATCTGAAGTATTTATCACCTACGTAATACAATAATTTATTAATCGAATAAAATCCATATGTTACCGATCTAATGTATATGACACCAGTCGATTTAATCCATGTCACCCAATCAAATACTGGCTGCGCGAACTAAATTTATACTAGGTGTATATATTGTTAACCGACTTCATGTTTATCAATGCAAAGTATGCATCACCAATAAAATGTATATTTCAATAATCGAATTAAATCCATGTCACTAATAAAACTCTTAATTCCCAATCGAATTTATTACATGTCGTTCAATGGAATGTACAGTTCAACAATCGAATAGATACACGTATGTCTAAAATCAAATACAGATTTCACAAAGCAAATACATATTTTATCAACCGAATCAGTTTTTAAATCAATAATCCGTTTTTAAATCAATCTCAAGTATTTATCACCTATGTAATATATAATTTATTAATCAAAAAAATACCGATCTAACGTATATGACACCAGTCGTTTTAATCCATGTCACCCAATCAAATAGAGACTTCACGAACAGAGGCGTAGTTAGAGATCAGCTGACCCTGTATCATATACTTCCAAATGGGCCCCCCACCCCACCCATCAGGGTATTGTCAAATTAAAAAGCTAAATTTTTATTTAAAAAAAAAACGAAATATAATTAGAAAATATGTACTAATAAAAACGTATTATTTAATTACATATTTTTACTAACGAATATATTACATAAAAAGAAGTGTAAATCATCGTTTACAGTTTACATATATCTACATAAGTAAGGAACAAGTAAATGTTAAATAACGAGAAACAAGGTTAAAATACATAATTATTGCATATTTTATCAACCGAATCCGTTTTTAAATCAATCTAAAGTATTTATCACCTATATAATATATAATTTATTAATCGAATAAAATCCGTTTTTAAATCAATCTAAAGTATTTATCACCTATGTAATATATAATTTATTAATCGAATACAATCCATGTTACCGATTTAATGTATACGACACTAGTCGATTTAATCCATGTCACCCAATCAAATAGACTTCACGAATTTATACAAAGTGTATGTATTGTTAACCGAATTCATGTTTACCAATTCAAAGTATGCATCACCAATAAAATGTATATTTCAATAATCGAATTTAATATTTAATCCGTGTCACTCAACCGAATGCACAGTTCACAAAATACCTAAATGCATAAGTAGATATATGTATTGCCAACCGAATTAGTCATTTTTACCAATCCAAATAATGCATCACCCAGTCTGATATATATGGCATCAAGTGAATTTAATCCATATCACTCAATCGAATTCCTAATTCCCAATCGAATACAGACTTCAGGAAGTAATTTTATACGTACATGTATTGTCTACCGGATTCAAAGTATGCATCACCAATACAATGTATTTTCACTAATCGAATTAAATCCGTAAGTAATCAATTTAATTTATATGGCACCAATCGAATGCATAAGCATAATTTATTCATCTACACACTTCACGCACTAAATGCATATTTTACAAATCCAATGTATATAAACATCCCCAATCCAAGGCATATTTTACTATACTCAAAGTACATACTTATAAATCCGGGATCTAATTATCAGTTTTTATATGGCTTTTAAGGGCTAATCCATGGGACATGGTTCTAGTGGCCCTGATCGAATCCTAGAGTAATTAAAATGCGGTAACTTGAAACGCCCTTAACGTTGCCTAATTTCATAATACTAGCTGTTTGGTTATCGATAACCAAGAGCACACAGGGCGGCCGAATGTTTACCCTGCGCCCAGTTTATTGGGCGGCCGGCATATAATTTCAGCGAAAATACAGATATCGAAGATACTGCCATTCGGCCGATCCACAAACCCTGTTTGCTTAGGATTACCGGAATCCGAGCGCGCCGGCAGTTATCATGTTTCGGCAGTTTGGCCCAGATTTTAGAGCCCGAGATACGCTTTATGGGCGAACCGACACCCACGCCCAGGACAATCGGAGGATATTTCGAGCGGTTGTGCAGACAACACGTGTTGCCGCAAATATAGCCGCTGTAACGCGAGACCAAAAGCGCCAGTTGCGTTTTTTAGCGGAACGCGCTCGCTGGGCACGATCCGGCGATTACGGGCTGCAAAATATGGGTCGTTGTCCCTCCGAGATAACAATAACATATTGTTTTGTCCTCCGACTACCAACTCCGCTGCCATTGTGCAGGTTATGTCGCTGTTCGCAGAAGCACCTACGAGTTGGCGACTCGCGCTTTTTCAACCGAGCGCGCCTGGTGGGAAAGCATGGGAAAACGGGATCGTCAGGAAAACAAATGAAGACGTGAGGTCACGGTAGTTGCATTGTCGGACGCATCGTTCACTATCACAAAAAAGTATGATAACCTAATCGTTTGGTGAAAAAACATGAGAAAATAGCGACCATCCATGGGTCACAATAAAACAAATGAAGACACGAAGTGACATACCAAATAGACACGAGATCGATATTCATGACTTCAACAAGCGTACAAGAATGATAATCGCCTCCATGGAAAGCATGGGAAAATCGCGAGCATGTATCATGGTCCGCAGTAAAAACAAACGAAGACGTGACGTCACGGCAACGCGCGTAATTGCATTGTCCGGACGCATCGAGTGCACAGGAGATCGACATTCATGACTTCCAGAAAAGTAATTAAATCTGCATTGTGGCGGAACGGTGCGAACATGCGGCAATAAATTACGTTCGTCGTCTCAGCGCCTTCAATTGTCAACACCAACACAGAAAGGCTACGCTTACCCCTCATCCTCGCAAGTCGCAGACCAGGTATCAACTAGCTTGGGGATAGCAGGCGAGGTAGCTGCATTTCCACTATCTCAATCTTATCGCCTCCATGTTTTCGCGATAAACACCACAGCGCGTGCAACAAGAACTTCCACTAATTACCAGGAGCCGCCGTGTTACGTAAACACATGTGCGTCGTGGTTTCTGTGCCGACACTGGCATCCCGGATCATCCCGAATCCCGATCCAGATACGGGGCGGGGCCTAGGTGGGGCACAGGGCGGGGCCATCCCTCGGGACCCCCTTCCCCCGCCCGATGCGCTGATGTCTCTATCTGTGGCATCGCGCGCTCCTCGCACAGCGAACGAGTCTGCCGAGAGAAAAGGATGGGGCGCAGCGGTTGCTTCGATTTTTGCAATTTATGGGCGAATTACCTTCGCTGCCACGTCACTGCCGTGAGCTATCAGGAGGATGTTGGCCGCTATCTCGTCTCTCTTCCCTAGCTGCGATAGGCGCTAGCTGCGCGAACGGGAATCTTGAGCTTCACGAGTGCTCTTGCTGATGAGCCGAGCTGCACTTGTTTTCGGACAACCTTCTGATTTTTACCCCTCCTTTAGCAGTTGCTACATCAAGTGTTTAAAGCTAGGCATGTGAGATATGAAAAGGCTTCGGGAAACTTGAAAATCATGATTCGAGGTGCAATTGTTTCAACAGACTTTGTGCTAATCAGATTTTCCGTTAAAGATCATTCGGTCCATTTCATTAGCGGACAGAGCAACTTGGTGCTTTTAGATGTTGGATTCAAATTTGCCGATTCAAGTTAACAATTAAGGAATTTTCTTTTTCATCAATGCTGATATTTTCAGTTACGAGATAATTTGACCGTTTAACTAATAACCAGTGATTTTTCTTATCTGAGGCTCCGAAAAACGGAACTCTTGAGCTTCCACGACTGCACTTTGTGATGAGCCGAGCTGCACTTGTTTTCGGACAACCTTTTGATATTACCTAGTCATCGCTACTAGATAGTGTATGAATTGGTGTACCCATTTCACAGAGCCTTTGTAATAATTCACATTATCATGATTCGAGTTGCAATTGTTTCAACAGACTTCCAGAATTTACCTTTTATTTTTAGTTACAAGATCATTTTTCTGTTTGATTAGAAAGTAGACCAACTTGTAATGGTTGTTCCAAGTTATATGCCAATTTAATTAATCGGGTTGCAATTGTGTTATCTACTGCTCAATTTCATATTGAGTTCAGGATAAATTTTCCGATTAATTAAAAATTTTCCGAAAATTTTAAGAGACGAATGAATGCACATGTTTTAATGCAAGCAACTTCTTATAGTTACCCTTTTAGTGCTAACACGTAATGTATTGAGCTCAGGTTACGTGCTTGCTTCAAAAATCAACTCTGCCTTAAAAATAAATTTAATCATGATTCAAGTTGCAATTGTTTTAGCCCACTTTCCGAACTTGCTCCATCATTAGTAGCAGTGCTGAATCATATTTTAGATGGAATTGTATCCCTTTTATAAAATAACAAAGGCTACGTGTGGATAGTACCTCCACGATTGCTGAACATTTGACGATTCGAATTACACTTGCGTCCAGACAACTTTCCCCAACCTACTAGTTTTGATTGAAATCGTGATTCGAGTTGCGATTGTTTTATCAGATTTTCTGAATTTGACATCTGACCAGTGTTGCTAAATCCTATTTGGTTTGAATATAAGTTTATCGGTTTAATTAGTAAGAAGAACAACTTCTCGCAAGTTTTGTGGGAATGATTGATGATTTGAGCTGCACTTGTTTTCAGATAATGGTCTGCATTTACTTCCTTTTCAGGTGCCTACATTGTGTTCGCGACTAATGCGTCCAATTTCGTAGCAGCGAAATCAACTTGATGGTCGTTGAAATAACTGCAACTTTAATCACGATTCGAGCAGCAATTGTTTAATTTGCTTCTCTCTCACCAGTGCTGCTAAATTGTATTTTCTAGTGATAATTTTATCCGTTCAACCAGGAACCTGCTGGTGGTTCTTTCAACCTGCATGAAAATTTGATGAGCCGAGTTGCATTTGTTTTCAGACAACCTCGTGAATTTACCCTTCCTTTACGGCTGCTAAATCATGTATCAACTTCGGGATAAATGGATTCGCGTCAGTAGCTAGGAAAACACCTCGCCGGCCTTTGAAATGGATGAAAATTTAATTATGATTCAAGCCGCAATTGTTTTATCAGACCTTCTGAATTTGCTCCTTCATCAGCGCTGCTAAATCATATTTTTGGTTGAATACAGTAACTTGGTGGTTCTTTAAGTTGACCGACAATTTAACAATTTTAGTTACATTTAGTTTTAGTCTTTTGTATTTGTTTCTACCTTCACTAACACTGGCGTCTTTAAATCTTTGACTTTCTACGGATTCTCAAATTATTTAAAATTGTTTCCTTGTGTTTATTATTCAAGTTGTACTTACTTATTGAAGCTGGATATTTGATAAGACAAGTTGCAAAATTCCTCTCAAGTATTTGGTCTTGTTTGTACCCTCAATGCCGTTGACCTCCTTTGATATAGTACTACAAAAACATATATTCTTTGGAAAAGGTATTACTCATAGGACAAAAGGCGAGATTAATTTCCTAATTCCAGTTGATTAATATTATTTACACCTGATTCATCCTGCAATTGTTTTCTCGGTAATATTATAATTTCCTACTTTTGTAACATGAAGTGTAACCCAGTTTGTAACTCAAATGTGAACGAACATAGTTATGTTGTTGTACTCGTATTTAAAACAAACGAAAATGTCAATGATGGAAAAATCAAGTATCTTTACGTGTGATGACAACTAAACAATTTCCGTTGCAATTGTTTTGGAAAATGTTACTATTTCAGCTAAAGCTTGGCATGCATTTGGGTAGTGCAAGTCGCTCCCCCAGTACCTAAGTTAACTGGACGATTGCAAGTAGTATCATCAGAAATTACACAATTGCAGATTACATACATACATGATACATGATAACAAATTGCCCGACTGCGAGCGGTAGAACGGTAAATGACATAACCGCAAATGGCCCAATAGCTAATACATTATTGTAAAAACACGAAAACTATCATAATCGTAAAATTACAAGTGGCTAATTCTACGATAGCAAATAATACACCATTATAAACGTCTAGACTGCAAATGATACAATGGTAGATGATACCATAACAAATTGCTCGGCCATTAATGGCACGACCGCAAATGGTCGATCACTAATGCACCATTGCAAGAGATGTCACTACAAATGACACAATCGTAGATGAAACCACAACACATGATCGACCATTGCCTAAACGATTGCAGATGGTAGCACCGCAAGGGATAACGACCGCAAATTAATTGATCACTAATGCACCATTGTAAATAGGGCAACTGCAAGTGGTACACTCAGATGATACGCCAACAAATGGATAGGAGACTACTTGTAATTCGCTATGGCGCAATGGAAAACGCACCAATTGCGAATTGCAAATTACTTGATCACTAATACGCGGTTATAAAAGGTGTGACTGCAAATGACACAATCCTAGATAATGCAACAAGAGGTCTGATCACTAATAACACGACCGTAGATGGTAGCACTGCACGTGATACTACCCGAACCGACTCCATAACTAACACACTAGTGTGATTAGTACCACTACAAATAACACAAATTCAGATTGTGACCACCATTTGCACAACCGTGAATGAAAAATTGCAAATGACTTAATCTCTAATACGATTGTAAAAAGATCTCAAATGGAAATGATATAATAATCGTAGAACAATATAAGTGGCTAATTACTGTATGACCGCAAAATGGCACGACCGCAAATAATTCTATCACTAAAATACAATTAGTATAAAACGCAAATGGCACAATCACAGATAATAATACATAGTACAACTGCAAGTAATACGATCGCAGATGATATGTCCGCAAATGATTAGACTGTAAATCGTAGGACCACAAATGACTCGTTTGCTATCGTAAATATTATAACCACAAGTGATACAATCCTATATGATACGACAATAAATCAGTCGATCACTAATTGCACGATCCTTCATGGTAAGAGCAGCAAATGGTACAAGCGCTAATATTTCGAAAAGTAGTAATATGCGACTATAAAAAGTGCAAATGACACAAACGTAGATTTAATCAACTTTGGCTCAAATCACCAATAACACAACCGTAGATGGTAGTACCACAAGTGATACGACCCCAACCGACTCGATCACTAATGCACTATTGTAACCAGTACCACTACAAATGACATAATCACAGATTTTGATCATCAATTTATTGTAAAACCATGAATGATAGAACAGCAAGTGACATGGCCACAAATTATTCAATCGCTAATATGATCGTAAAAAGACTGCAAATGACATAACCCTAGAACTATAAGTGACTAATTGTTCGACCGCAAAATGACATGACCGCAAATAATGTGATTACTAAAATACGATTATAAAATACAAATGACATAATCATATATAATACGAGAAGAAGTACCTCGATCCCTACCTATAAGACCGCAAATGGTAGCACCGCAAGTGATATGACCGCAGATTACTCGATCACTAATACACGATTATAAATACATAGTATCTACTGCAAATGGTACAATCATAGATGATATGTCAACATATAGCTAGACCACTAATGCCGTAAATTATAAGACCGCAAATGACTCGTTCGATATTTGAAATATTATGACCACAAATGATATCATAGAAGATGATATGACAAGCAACTCTACCACTAATTGCACGATCGTTTATGGTAGGGCAGCAAATAATACCACCGCAAATACCAATGGCTAATACTATTGTAAAAAGATCGCAAATGACATAACCATAAAACTATAAAAGTGACTACTTTTACAATCACATAGTGACATAATCTCAGGTGACTCGATCACTAAAACACGATTATAAAATGTACGAGCGCAAATCGTCAACGATACGAGAACCACTGCCTTGATAACTAATAATAAAACCGCTGATGGTAGCTGGTAGCACACCGCAAGTGATATAACTCGATCACTAATACACGATTGCAAATAATACAACTGTAAGTGATACAATAGCATGATATTTCAACAAATGGTTAGACCACTGATTGCACTGCAATAAATTGCATGACCACAAATGATGCGTTCACTATAGTACAATCGTAGATGACGCAACAGCAAATAACTGAACCGATAATTATACGATTCTTATAGTACGGCAGCAAATGATACAACAGCTACAGTTTTGATCACTAATACACCATTATAAAAAGTGCGACCGTATATGACAGAATCTTACACAACGTAACAAAAGGCTTCTTCACGAATAACACGACAGTAGCATCGCATCGATACAGCCCTAACTGACTCGATCACTAATGCACTATTGTAACTAGTACCACTACAAATGACACAATCGCACATGCTGACCACCAATTGCAAAACGATGAATGACAGTAAATGGCTAATACGATTGTAAAAAGGACCGCAAACAACATAATCGTGGCTAATTGTACGACCGCAGATGACTCGATCACTATCAAACACGATTATGTCAAAAAATGGGGGCAACTACTAATTTCACTGTCATTAATGTCGTGACTGCAAATTACACAATCGTAGATGTTAAGACGATAAATGGCTCAGTCACCATTTGTACGATCGTGAATAGTAGGAACCGCAAATGACACGATCCTAAATGACCAATGCTCTTATATGTATACGATTATAAAAGGTACGACCGCAAATAAGTCAATCGTATATATTACCAAAACAAACGGATCAACCATGAGTTGCACCACCATAAACTGTAGGACTCGATCACTTATGCACGATTAGTACGTCTACATATCACAATCGCAGATTATATCTATGTCAACAAATGGCTTGACAAATGACACGACCACAAACGACTCACTCGCTAATGCACGATTGTAATAGGTACCAATGATAGATGATACAACATATTGCTCGATCACTTACTACACGACCACAAGTAACAGAACCACAAATGACTCGATCACTAATACATGATTATAAAACGTATCTAACTACCTACTACTGCAATTGATACAATCGGAGATTGTACAACCAATGACTCA
Source organism: Agriotes lineatus (assembly GCA_940337035.1). Classification (NCBI taxonomy): domain Eukaryota; kingdom Metazoa; phylum Arthropoda; class Insecta; order Coleoptera; family Elateridae; genus Agriotes; species Agriotes lineatus. Next base: position 51,573,967 of record OW679200.1, on the reverse strand, counting down.
ATCAGTAATTATATAATCGTAAGCAATATAATCATAATCAACAACAAATTTCCAATCACCAATTACACTCCTGCACATGACTGAACCGCAAGTGACACGATCGCAAATAGCTCAACTACCAATGCACTATTGTAAATAGTAGGTACGACTACAAATGACACATTTGCAGATGATACATCATAAAAGGACTCGATCGCTAAGTGAATTATAGTAAACATTATGACCGCAAATGCCACGGTCTCAGATAATAGGACAGTAAATGGCTCTATCACTAATTGTACGACAGTAACTCACATGAGTGCTACTAACAGTTTACTCGAAAAATTATATGGCCGTAGATGGTAGTACAAATAGACTGTGGACCACCGCAAATGTCATGACCGCAAATGGCACAACTTTGACCAGTGCAATAAATATATAACTATAATCTATAATTATTGATACTATTTATAATTATAAGCGGTATAATATTAATACAAATAATAATCTCTATTTTGCGTCTTTTTTGTGATCAACATAATTTTATTAAACATTCTTAAAGATCATTGAAATTAATTATTATACATCTATGCTTTCAAATGACGCACACAATTTTTTCTGCTAAACGTGAATTCAATAATTATACAATTCCATGTAGAACAATGAATTACATTAGATCGTTTTAAAGGAATCGCCCTGTTACTGCATCATATGTAGGTATAATACATATGTTACAGTAAGTTATGGGCAATAAAAAACATTTTTTTATTACACCATCCGTTAAATCCCCATTTCACGATATGAAAAGTATCTATTTCAGCTTCGCACCAGAATTATTCACGTTAAAAACTCATCCATCTACCTGAGCAGGAACATCTTGCTAACTAACAGGCGCTTTAAATGCAAATCAAATGCAGGAGTCGGAGTTAAAATCGAATATATAATAATAATGTCATCGTTTTTTGTTGGTTTTTATTTATCTCTCCTCATACGTGTCCCTAAACTGAATTAGTGCCATTCTGACACTTTGTATCTGGATGTCGGTGTTCGGTCTCGGGCTCGCCCCTGCAGCTAGACGAGGACGGGGGCCCCTTGCCTTGTAATAAATGGGGTTATCACTGTGTTTGCATGTGTATATTACGGTCATATGAAGTTTTTTTATTTATGGCCACATTTGTTCTCGCTTATTATTCGCCGTTCCCGCTCGCGAGCTTCTCCCCGGCCATACATCACTAATGCGAATCTAAGCGCCGCGTACAAAGTCGCCAAGAAACACTTAATCCAGCTAATCTGGAAACTCAATGGTCAACGACACCCGGCGATTTATCCCGGTGATTTATTCCCAGGGAATCCGCCGAGCCTTCGCTTTGTGATGGATCTGGAGATTTCCGAGTCCGCGCACAATGGCCAGCTGAAATGGATGGCCGTGTCTTATCTAAATGCTCACTTTAAACCGGGCCATTGCATTTAAATTCGGCCATTTCGCCGCGCGATTTCCCGATTTTATCATCCAGTCTGTCGCTATTGTCGCGAGTTGATCTCTTATTTATGTTGAACTCAGTCACTTCCATTGTTGGCGTTTCTATTCCTACCGTTCCGGGCGAACTGCTCCAATCTCCAGATTATATAGCGGCCTTTAAAATGAAATAATTTCCTATAGTCGAAGCAGAGCTGGGATTTAGCAAAACATTTCAGCAGAAGCTAAACATTAATTAGACGTTGTGGCTATGGCAGCTCTGTAAAAATAGTGAAAGGCATTCGCAATTAATAAAATATACTTATACGCATTCAGCTACAGTTATGATTTTTGAGGCTTCCACGACCACTATAGTTATGTAGCGAACGACTATCGTGATTGGACCGTGTCATTATTGAGATTGAAGAACTCAAAGTTTCGCCAACTTTTATAAGAGACTTCATCAGGAAATGAACAAAAAATCACGGTAACTCAACGTGAGAACCACGCCAAAGGCGAAACTCGTCTAACGATAGGGAGGACGATACGTCAATGACGATATGATCAATGAAATAATTACTAAATCGGTAAATGCGGAACATGAAATTTCATCCTTTTTGTAGAACCACAGACCCCTATTTGCCAGTAATTGAGCGCGCCTATGAATTTTGTTTATATCGCTGCCTCATTATCTAAATACTTCGACATATAAGGAATGTGCAATTTTGGGAGATAACTAAGCAACTAAAATGTCAATTGATTTAAAGACTAATTAAATCGGTATCTTCCATACACAATTACTTGCTCAAATGATAACTATGTAAAATTTTAATGCTCCTACATCTCGAGTCATTTACAAAAATCCAAACAATGGCAGATGACGCCGAGAAAGGCAATTTAATGTGGTATTTGCAATTAACTGCCCAATTAAATGTCATGCAGGAGAATCGATAATCTTGCAAACACAACCTGCTGCGGTAAATTAAAAAAGAGCGGCAATAAATCTGAGCGAATATCCAACTTCCAGCTTGATTCATGTGTGTATTATGACCTACACGAATAAAATTAATTAAATAAATGCAAGCATTTGATTTCCCGCAATTTTCACCAACTACAGTTAAACCTGAAACTAATTGAAGGTTTAAATTAATTATCAATTCGTGCCTTCACAAGCCTGTGGAAAGCGTATTTCAGAAACAGCTACAAAGAGACCGGCCGGCACAGAACGTTAACAAATGTAAATAAAAACCTTCAATTAAGAAATCTGCAGGATTCCTCACGGAAAATCGATGTTTTACATTAAAATGTAAAACAGGGAAAGTTTTTAATGATGTCGGTATATTAATAAGCTCTTAAAAACGCTTCGGGCGGAATTTTTAGGTCACATTTCGAAACCAATGAATAATGAACAGATTTGTGGATTGCAGAGTTCCATAAATTGCCGATTAGATCACCACAGCTTTGTATTTCACTCACAAGTAGTGTAATTTTAGCGATTAATTAAAATAAACAAGATTTAAAAATCGTTAAGCAACTGTGTGTTGGCAATTTTAGTCTACAAAATAATCCTTGTTACATTTAAAATTACATAGTTGTTAACTACGAGGGGTCTTGGCAAAGTTTTAGGAATTTAGTTTGAGCATACCACAATTATTGCTTTTCGAGCAGTTAAACGCCAATAGCCATCGAGACACCTTTGCTCATAATCGACCCAACAATTGTTTCAATGTCTTTTGCCAATTTTTAATAATGTGGTTTAACATTTATTCAAAATTTGGAAACGTGGAAAATAAACTGAAACTGTAAATCCCCTAAATATACTGTACGATGATAGTTATTTTAGTACCAGTAAGGGATACACAATATAATAGGCTTTCTAACCCCCCTCTCACCTGAAAAAATGATCAAAATGAGGTAATATAACGTAACAAACGACTTCCAGGATTGGACCGTGTCATTATTGAGGTCGTTTCGCCAACTTTCGTAAGGGGCTTCATTAGGAGGAAAAGCAAAAAAAACGGTAACTCAACGTGTAAATCACGCCAGAGGCAAAACGTGTCGCCAATACTGACACGGTCCAATCCCGGAAATCGTTTGTTACATAATGACAATGAGCGTGAAAGCCGCAGAAAACATGAGGTAATATTCATTATTAATTTGTGCTTTAATTAATATGTATTCACATATGAGCTATGTTTTTGACTACAATCTATTACAGTAGAATCTTCGGTCCTCCACTAACATATCAATTACTTCAAAATTAAGCAGTAGTTGACGATAACTTGTGCATAATTAAAAAAAAACAAATTTTTCGATTATGTACAGTCGTGTTCAAATAAATCTGGGACAATGTTTTTTCGTATGTAGGTTTAATTAAGAATTGAAGAATATCTCCATGGATTTCCTGCTATCTGAAAGAGTTACATTAGACTTTAACAGGTAATGAAATCTGTAACTCTTTCTGATAAGAGAAAATCCATGGAGATATTCTTCAATTCGTCTCTCAACCTGCATGTGAAAAAAACACTGTCCCAGATTTATTTGCACACGACTGTACATCTCAATTCAATGATTATAACCAATCAGTGAAATCATTTTCCGCAATTTCAGCTCTCATCAAGACCCAAACTTCGGTAGAGAGTGGTTATTTGGAATACAAAAATTTTAATAAATTTTGCTACTTGTTTTTATTTAAAATAATCGTTCCAGTATATAAATCTATAAAATTTGGTAAATAAAAATTACTTAATTACTTATAGTAGTTTCTTATCTCCGCCGCAAATTTTGCAATTCACTTACAGTTAGAGTAGCATACGATATAATTATCAAAGGAAAAAATATTAATTGAAAAATAAGTAAGAAAATGGGCTAGGAAAAAATCAATTACCGCTCTCCCCTGACTGCGTTCACTTGTTTTCGGTAAGAATAAAAAAGTATGTTAACTTCACCTGGGAAGCTCGAATATTTATTAGTGTATACATGTTTTCAATATTATTTATATGACAAATAAATGTGAATGATAGCAAGAGCTATCGATTATCTACCACCTAATTACCTAATTATGTTTACTTGTTCGTGGTAAGAATCGATAGTATACTATTTTCCATTCGGCAGGCCTGAATGCTTGAACACATTCTAATCTACGTGGTTTGAATATATTGCCAAATGCGTTGGAACGATACAAAATAAGAATTCCAGATCGAAAACAAATTCAATTAACTCCACTGTCTGATTATTAGAATCGGGTGTATATTATTGTTCATCTGGAAAGCTTGAACACATCAATATCTCTTACCGTACAGGATTTCAATGTATATTTCTCTTACAAATAAATTTGAATGATAACAGGTAAGAGCTTGAGCTTGCAAAAAACTCGATTACCTCTATCAGATAATTCCCTAATTATGTTTATTTGTTTCTGGTACGAATCGATAGTATACTATTTTCCACTTCGAATGTCTCAATGCACGAACACATTCTAATGTTTATGTTTTATTGCCAAATGCGTTGGAACGATACAAAATAAAAAATCCAGATCGCAAACAAATTCAATTACCTCTTTTGCCTGATTATATTCACTTGTTTTTTTATAAGAATCAATTGTATATTATTTCCATCTGGAAAAGTTGAACGTATCAGTATCTCTTACCGTACACGATTTCAATGTATTTCTCTTACAAATACATGTAAATGATAGAAAGTACCTAAGTGTTTGTTTGGGCTTGCAGAAAATCAATTACGCCGATCACTTGATTACCTGATTACATTCACTTTGTTTCGGTAGGGATCTATAGTAGTTACATTACTTTATATATTTGGGAAACCTGTATATATTAGTATCTCTTACGGTACAGACTTTCAATGTATTTTTCTCTTAGAATAAATTTTAACGATAGAATATTACCTCTATTACTTGATTACATGATTACGTTCACTCGATTTTCGGTAAAAGTTGAGAGTATATTGAGAGTATATTATCCCGAATCATCCCTCTGGGAACCTGAACATATCAATATCTCTTTCTGTGCAAAACTTCCATGTATTTCTATGACAAATAAATTTGAATGGTTAAAAGTATTTCTCTTATCTTTTACTGTACAGTAAAAAAAAAATAGAGATATTTGGGCTTGCAAAAAAAAGTATGGGTCCTATCAACGGATTACCTGATTATGTTCACTTGTTTTCGGTAAGAATCGATAGTATATTATTATCCATCTGGGAATCCTGGACATTTTAATATCTCTTACTGAGCAGGATTTCCATCTATTTCTCCGACAAATAAATTGAAATGATATAAAGCAAAATTTTAGTCTTGCAAAAAAAAAATCAATTACCCCTGCCACCTGATTACCTGATTCCTTTCACATGTTTTCGATAACTGATTACATGATTCCTTTCACGTGTTTTCGATGATAAGTATCGATAGTATATCTTCGCCCATCTGGTAAGTCTGAACATATTAATATCTCTTACTGTTCTCTGACAAATTAATTTGAATGATGGGAAAGTATGGGTAAGAATTTAAAAGTATGTTAGCTCCACCTGGCAAGCTTGAATATCTTTTACTGTACAGGTTGCCAATGTATTTATCTCAGAAATAAATATGATTGATAGAAAGTATTGGGGCTTGCAAAAAAATGATTAGCACTATCAACTGATTACCTGATTACATTCACTTTATTACAGTAAGAATTCATAGTATGTTATCAACCACCTGATGAGTCTGAATATATTAATATCTCTTACTGAGCAGGTTTTAAATGATGGAAAGTACGCGAATGGACTCGAAAAATCAATTATGGCTATTGACTGATTACATTCACTTGTATTCAGTAAAAATCGATAGTATACTATTACCACCTGGAAGCCTGAATACTTTAATACATTCTATCGTGCATGGTTTCAATGTATTGCCAAATGCGGTGGAATGATACGTATCAATATCTCTTATCGTACAGGATTTCAATGCATTTCTCTTACAAATAAATTTGAATGTTAGAAAGTAAGTGTTTGGGCCTGCAAAATAAAAATCGATTGTCCGATCACTTGATTACCTGATTACGTTCACTTCGTTTCGGTAGGAATCAATAGTACATTACTGTATATCTGGTAAATCTGTATCTATTATTAGTATCTCTTACTGTACAGATTTTCAATGTATTTTGCTCTCACAAATAAATTTTAATGATAGAAGCAAAGAGTCTAGGCTTGCAAAAATCGATTACCCCTATTATTATTTGATCACCTGATTAAGTTCACTCGATTTTCGGTAAGAAGGGTATGTTATCATCCCTATGGGAAGCCTGAACATATCAATATCTCTTACTGTGCACACTTTCCTGTATTTCTTTGACAAATAAATTTAAATGGTTGAAAGTAGGAGAATAGACTTGCAAAAATATCAATTACTCCTATCGTCCGAATACATTCAGTTGTTTTCGATAATAATCAAAATTATGTTATTTCCCCCTAAGAAGCTTGATGATCTTTTACTGTACAGTAAAAAAAATGGAGGTGTTTGGGATTGCAAAAAAGGTATTAGTCCTTTCAACAGATTGCCTGATTATGTTCACTTGTTTTTCGATAAGAATCGATAGTATATTATTATGGAAATCCTGGACATTTTAGCATCTGTTACTAAGGAGGGATTCCATCTATTTCCCGACAAGTACATTTGAATGATAGAAGACAAGATTTTTGTCGTGCAAAAAAATCAATTTCCCCTATTCACCCGATTACCTGATTCTTTTCACTTGTTTTCGATAAGTATCGATTCGTCCATTTGGTAAGTCTAAACATATTAATATCTCTCACTATGCAAGGTTTCCATGTATTTCTCTGACAAATAAATTTGAATGATGGAAAGTAGAAGAATGGCCTCAGAAAAAATCAATAGCCCCTATTACCTCCTGATTATATTCACATGTTTTTTTGTAAGAATCGGAAGTATGTTACCTCCACTGTACAGGTTATCAATATATTTCTCTCAAGAATAAATATGATTGATAGAAAGTAACTATTTGGACTTGCAAAAAATGAATAGCTCTATCAACTGATTATCTGATTACATTAACTTCTTTTCAGTAAGAATTGACAGGATGTCAGCATCGATCTGGGAAGTCTGAACATGTTAATATCTTCTACTCAGGGCTCAAATATATTTCTCAGACAAATAAATTTAAATGATGGAAAGTACGAGAATGGACGCGAAACAAATCAATTACCCTTAACGCCTCATTACATTCACGTGTTTTCGGTCACAAACGGTAACATGTTATCTCCACCTGGTAAGCCATGAACACGAAAATATGTTAGCATTCATCTGGGAAGCCTGAATGTACTGTATAGGTTATAGGTTTTCAATATATTTCTCTGACAAATAAATTTGAATGAAAGAAGGTAAGACTTCCGGCTTGCAAGAAAATCAATCACCCATATCACCTGATTACCTTATCCCTTTCACTTACTTTAGATAATTATCGATAGTATAAATTCGTTCATATGGCAAGTCTGAACATGTTAAAAGCTCTTACTGTGCAAGGGTTCTATGTATTTCCCGAACAAATATTTAATGGTGGAAAGTAAGAGAATGGGCTCGCAAAACATCAATTACACCCTTATCGCCTGATTACATTCAGTTGTATTCGATAGGAATCAACAGTATACTATTAACACCTGGAAAGCCTGCAAAAATACATTCTACTATGCATAGTTTCATTATTGCGACATGCGGTGGAATGACACAATATAAGAATTTGAGATCACAAAAAATCAATTACCCGTATCGCCTGATTACAGTCACTTTTTTTGGTAAGAATGGAAAGTATATTATCGTCCATGTGCGAAGCGTCAATGTATGATATTTTACTGTACATATTGTCAATGGATTCTCTGACAAATAAATTTGAATTACAGAAGGTAACGTTTTGGGTTTAAAAAAATCGATTGCCACAACTACTCGATTACTTTCATTTATTATTGGTAAATATCTATATCTTCTTCCATCTGAGAAGCCTGGACATGATAATATCTCTTATTATTCAAGGTATCAATGTATTTCTTTGACAAGTAGATGTGAATGATAGAAGGCCTTAAAAGTTTGGATTTCCAAAAATTCAATTGACCCTATCGACTAATATATTATTATAGGATTTAATTGATAAAATGATAAGTTTTGGTTCGCCAGAAATGCAATCGATAGAAATGTGATCTTTAGCCGAGAGGCGTAATGTATGAATATGTTGAACTGTGCATGTTTTGAGGGCATTTCTCTTGCAAATAATCCTGTTTGGATGGATACTAAATAATGGTTGGCATCCTTTGGAGTAACGATACCGTGGCGCTGCTCTTTGATTTCTCACTGACAGTTATTCAACTATTTCCTTTTTTTGCTAAAAAATCTATAACCCTCAACCTCTACCTCCATCACTTTTATTTGTTTCCGATAAGAAAGGATTTTCTATCTGAAAACTTCGATCTTCTACTGTAGCAAGGTTTTATTGTTTTTCTCTAACAAATACATATTAGAACTATGAAAAAAATCCGGACCTTTTCAGATAATCAATGCTTTTTGCCTTGCTCTTTTAGCTATGACTTACACGGTTAGTAATTGTTCATTAGCACAGCGATCTTAAGTAGGTAGATAGTAAGTATATTTTTTCTAGTTGCTTAGTGCAGCAATCCCCTCACTGAACAGCTATTATCTCAGCAGACTAAACTATTCATCCGCTGATAGCTCCTATATCAAGCTCGAGATTTCTCACACACCTACCCACTCAGATTGCACATCAAACGTCATCTTCAGAAACGGCGAAGACCGTTAGCCTAAATTAGCGCAAACAACAAGCCAACAGTAGTCAACGGCTCGTGCCCCTTCAGAAAGTATTCTTTGTGATCAAGACAACGGTCTTATCCAGGTCTTATTGTACCCCGGCCGCAGCGACATGACTCTGATCTGATCGCATCACATCCGACTTCCGCTCCGCGAGCATAAAGGACTTCCGCGCACCTTGGAGCTTGTCGATTCAGAGGTCCTTCTAGGCGGTCCTTAATCACATGTTGGAGCACTGATGCGGAGGGCGCCCACTGAGTTTTGTTTTCCAGGAGCGCGATTCTGCCTCTTATGAAAGGTGGGATTGGGCTCGGACGACCCTCTGTTTAACGTATTGCTGTCTCGACGCGGCATTATGATTTTTTAAGCGTTTTGACTTTAATTGGCAGGGGCCGGAGGGCCGCAGGAGAGTCCGATGGACCGGTGATGTTCGTAGCACGTATGTTTCGATTTGGTGCAGGTCATGGGTAACGCAAGTCATGCTGACTCTGACAGATACCTAGTTCGTCGGTTGTCAAGTGAAAATAATACCAGAATTTGCAAATTAATCTCAGTTTAACAACAAATGAAGAAATAGAATATTATAAGTGATTATAACCAAGAAGAAAAATCATAAGTGCTAAAAAACTTGTGCATAACAATAACAATATCATAACATAACAGAGTAAATTTGGGAAAATACACTACACTCGTTGGAAAAATACATAAAAACGGCAAGCACAAAATAAAAAAAATATATCGTAAGTAACACCAAACAAATATTACGTACAGAAGCATGTCATGACACACTAAATCAAAATACTCGGATATAGTATACAAATAGGAGAAGCTATAAAATTAAAAGACTAAAAGTGAACTTCTCATGATGGTATTTTGGTAGCAATTCAAGTAATAAATTTAAAAAGAAAAAGTAATAAGATCATATATGACAAGGTTATCAATTACCAGAATGTAGAATTATAACACAAAATTTGAAAAATTGTAAATTTAAAAAGAAAGCTTCATATGCAACTTGCTTTTACAACTAATCGTAAACCAATGCAGTATAATAAACAAAGAAGAATATTCTTCATCAAAAAATATAATGCAAAACAATAATAAACAGACTGGAGATTCAAAATGTTTCCTGGGTATTTCGCCGTATTATAAAATTTAAAATATTAATATTCCAACATTTTTAGAAAAAAATCAATTACCTCTAACAACGCATGTTGTTAAGAAAGAGCTTAAGTTGTTCCAGCCATACACACAATTCCCTGCACTGTTATGAAAGAAGAAAGAAAAACCTCATCAAAAACTTAAGACAAAAATTGTTTACCGAATTTAGTCAACAATTTATAAAATATATTTCAATTTGTTGGAACCTTACCTTGTGTGGTGTGAAACTACTGTTTCTATTTTTAAAAAGAAGAAGAATAACTATCATGTAACGCATTGTTAGAAGAAGCAAGAATTATTTACATAATTTCCTTACACCACTATGTAATAAACAGCGAAAGAAAAAACACATAGAAACAAATGTCATAAGTACTTGCGAAATTACACTAAAAAGTGTACTTCCCATAGCAATATTCTAAAGGAATTCAGTTGCTAATCTTCTCAGCATAAATAATAAGAAGAAATACAGCCAGATACTGCTTTTTATAAGTATCGGAAGGTATTGCAGCAATAAAACAAAGAAAAACCACATATAAACTAGCAAAATACGCACGTAATACACACAAAAAAGTCATCAAACATGTAATACAAGGAATAGAAAATATTAAAAAAACAGCAAAGACACTAAAAGTGTATTAAGCATTAGAATTCAGTTAATAGAGTTCCCAGCTTAATAAATATAAATACGAAATACACGCATATATTGATTTCTAATACATATTAGAAAGTATAGTTGAAACAAGAATGTAAAAAAGTACAGGTAATAATTTTCATAGCAAAATAAAAGAAGAAATACACGCATCTATTACTTTCTAACAGATATCAGAAAGTATCATTAGAACAAAAATGCTGCACATGAACCCATTTTACCACTCGTCGTTAACCATTGTAGTATGATAAATAAAGAAGAAATATTTTATATAGAAAATGTAATAAAAATACTGGAGGCTATAAAAAACGTTAAGTTAAAAAATTAATCTGAAAAGTGTTGTGCACGGAGTTCAGTTGACAATGGATAATAGACAATTGCATCTTGACTATTGTTTCCATGGTTAAAATAAAAAAGCAACAGTCACGTAACGTATTATCAGAAGAAAATGGCAATTATTACCATTATTATTATTATTATTATTATATACTAGCCATAAAAGTGGCATTACAGCTCACCTAATTTCCAACCACAATTATATAAAAACAAAGAAAATATTATCTAATAACAAAACAAGTAATATAACACACAGGGTGTCCTGTAATTCGACCGACAAACTTTCGAAGGTTACAGGGACGGCTAAAACAAACATTTTGCATATAAACCTTGGCCCACATAAAGAGTGGCTTAAAATCAGATTCTTGTTTTAACAGAAAACTGAAAAAGGCTATTTTTAATGAAATGTGCAAACATGTTCTACCAGTAGTGGGTAAACTTATTTATGATTTTTTTAAAATGTGTACGTATAACTGTAAGATGGGGGGGGGGGGGGGGGGGGGGGTCGAATTAACAATATAAAATATTTTAACGGACAAGAGTTTGAATATAAAAAAGTACCTATGTTCGGAAAAGTCTGATTCATTTTAGAACTCTTTTAGCTCGTTGAGCCTTTTCGTGCAGCTAATATTTTTTGTATAAAAACATACAATGTATTATGACGTAAAGTACGTTACCCACGTTTTATTTTTTACACTACAACAACAAATAGCTTGACGAGAAAACTAAAAGCTACAAAAGCGTTTAAATAAATCAAGCTTTCTAATACATATTTTTGTATAATCAAATTCTTGTCTATTAAAGAGCTCTAATATAACCACTCTCTTTAGATGGGTATAATGGGGCAGGGAGAGATTACAAGAAAAAGTTTGAAGCCACATAATAGAACAAAAACATGGGAAATAGAAGATGTGCTAATATATGCTATTATGTCACATTATCAATATCAAAGTAGTAGCAGAGTAGAAACAAAATTAAGTTCAATAAAATGACTAAGCAATTGCAGCCCCTGAACATTTACATAAATATCGCCACTTCATAATCTTGCAAAGCACAATAAACTGCAAAATACAAATTAAATTTATAGTAATGCACAAAACGGAAGAAAAAAGAACAAAATTTTAGAAAAAGTGGTTAATATCGAAAAAAAACAAGTTCGACTGTTCCATGCCAAAGCACAGTAATCCAACATTTTATTGCGAAAAGGCAATTTTTTGTATACTGTCTGGTAGCAACTATCTACCAGCTTAGCAACGATTCCGGTGGGTACTTTTTTATGGCCTAGGCCGGTAGCACTTAGCATTCGCCTGTGATTCGTGTTATGCGTTTGGCAGTACTTAAGTATATTGTTGCTGGCACTGTCAGTCGATGTGAAATTCGAGGTTAGCAAGTTAGGTTTCCTCGTCAGTCTGACGCAAAAACCTAACCTCGATTCGACATAAGACAGCGTCACAACACTTCAGTACTGCCAAAAGTACAACAAGAATTACACAATTTTTAAAGCGAATAGTTAGAGATAATTCTTTAATAAAATAAAAATTATTATTGTTCTTGTTCGGTATAGCAAAAATAAATATATACGGGAACGCGGCCGTATTCGCGTTTATGGCTTCGCCCTGACGGGCTCGACCGTAATGTACTAGCTCGGCCATAAATGCTTGGCTACCAGCCTAATGTAAATTGCTATTGTATGCATTTTTAAAACTGAGTATAAGAGTAGCTGTTAAGTTGATCCAATTGGTTTTTGCCGCACCAGTTTGAAATTAGCGTTATGTAAAAAAACACTGAAACACAGGGTGATTCATAAGTATGGTCGTCATATTAAATGGGATTATACAGACCTCAGGAGAAGTGCAATTGCTTATGGAAAAAAATG
>OW679200.1:51394042-51560582 GCA_940337035.1 Agriotes lineatus | reverse complement strand
AGAATCTTACACAACGTAACAAGAGGCTTCTTCACGAATAACACGACAGTAGCATCGCATCGATACAGCCCTAACTGACTCGATCACTAATGCATTATTGTAACTAGTACCGCTACAAATCACACAATCGCACATGCTGACCACCAATTGCAAAACGATGAATGACAGTAAATGGGAAGACCGCAAATAACTCAATTGCTAATACGATTGTAAAAAGGACCGCAAACAACATAATCGTGGCTAATTGTACGACCGCAGATGACTCGATCACTATCAAACACGATTATGTCAAAAAAAGGGGGCAACTACTAATTTCACTGTCATTAATGTTGTGACTGCAAATTACACAATCGTAGATGTTAAGACGATAAATGTCTCAGCCACCATTTGTACGATCGTGAATAGTAGGAACCGCAAATGACACGATCCTAAATGACCAATGCTCTTATATGTATACGATTATAAAAGGTACGACCGCAAATAAGTCAATCATATATATTACCAAAACAAACGGATCAACCATGAGTTGCACCACCATAAACTGTAGGACTCGATCACTTATGCACGATTAGTACGCCTACATATGACACAATCGCAGATTATATTTATGTCAACAAATGGCTTGACAAATGACACGACCACAAACGATTCACTCGCTAATGCACGATTGTAATAGGTACCAATGATATATGATACAACGTATTGCTCGATCACTTACATGATTATAAAATGTATCTAACTACCTACTACTGCAATTGATACAATCGGAGATTGTACAACCAATGACTCAATCAGTAATTATATAATCGTAAGCAATATAATCATAATCAACAACAAATTTCCAATCACCAATTACACTCCTGCACATGATTGAACCGCAAGTGACACGATCGCAAATAGCTCAACTACCAATACACTATTGTAAATAGAACGACTACAAATGACACATTTGCAGATGATACATCATAAAAGGACTTGATCACTAAGTGAATTATAGTAAACATTATGACCGCAAATGCCACGGTCTCAGATAATAGGACAGTAAATGGCTCTATCACTAATTGTAGGACAGTAACTCACATGAGTGCTACTAACTGTTTACTCGAAAAATTATATGGCCGTAGATGGTAGTATAAATCGACTGTGGACCACCGCAAATGTCATGACCGCAAATGGCACAATTTTGACCGGTGCAATAAATATATAACTATAATCTATAATTATTGATACTATTTATAATTATAAGCCCTAATGTCTCGGTATAATATTAATACAAATAATAAAAAACATAATTTTATTGACGATTCTTAAAGATAATTGAAATTAATTATTATACATCTATGCTTTCAAATGACGCACACAATTTTTTCTGCTAAACGTGAATTCAATAATTATACAATTCCATGTAGAACAATGAATTACATTAGATCGTTTTAAAAGAATCGCCCTGTTACTGCATCATATGTAGGTATAATACATATGTTACAGTAAGTTATGGGCAATAAAAAACATTTTTTTATTACACCATCCGTTAAATCCCCATTTCACGATATGAAAAGTATCTATTTCAGCTTCGCACAGAATTATTCACGTTAAAAACTCATCCATCTACCTGAGCAGGAACATCTTGCTAACTAACAGGCGCTTTAAATGCAAATCAAATGCAAGAGTCGGAGTTAAAATCGAATATATAATAATAATGTCATCGTTTTTTGTTGGTTTTTATTTATCTCTCCTCATACGTGTCCCTAAACTGAATTAGTGCCATTCTGACACTTTGTATCTGGATGTCGGTGTTCGGTCTCGGGCTCGCCCCTGCAGCTAGACGAGGACGGGGGCCCCTTGCCTTGTAATAAATGGGGTTATCACTGTGTTTGCATGTGTATATTACGGTCATATGAAGTTTTTTTTATTTATGGCCACATTTGTTCTCGCTTATTATTCGCCGTTCCCGCTCGCGAGCTTCTCCCCGGCCATACATCACTAATGCGAATCTAAGCGCCGCGTACAAAGTCGCCAAGAAACACTTAATCCAGCTAATCTGGAAACTCAATGGTCAACGACACCCGGCGATTTATCCCGGTGATTTATTCCCAGGGAATCCGCCCGAGCCTTCGCTTTGTGATGGATCTGGAGATTTCCTAGTCCGCGCACAATGGCCAGCTGAAATGGATGGCCGTGTCTTATCTAAATGCTCACTTTAAACCGGGCCATTGCATTTAAATTCGGCCATTTCGCCGCGCGATTTCCCGATTTTATCATCCAGTCTGTCGCTATTGTCGCGAGTTGATCTCTTATTTATGTTGAACTCAGTCACTTCCATTGTTGGCGTTTCTATTCCTACCGTTCCGGGCGAACTGCTCCAATCTCCAGATTATATAGCGGCCTTTAAAATGAAATAATTTCCTATACACTCGAAGCAAAGTTTGGATTTAGCAGAACATTTCAGCAGAAGCTAAACATTAATTAGACATTGTGGTTATGGCACTTCTGTAAAAATAGTTAAAGGCATTCGCAACTAATAATATCTACTTATAAGCATTCAGCTACAGTTATGATTTTGCAGGCTTCCACGGTCACTGTAGTTATGTAGCGAACGACGTGATTGGACCATGTCATTATTGAGATTGAAGAATCTCAAAGTTTCGCCCACTTTCATACGAGACTTGATCAGAAGATAAACAAAAGAGCACGATAACTCAACGTGAGAACCACGCCAGAGGCGAAACTCTTCTAACGATAGGGAGGACGCTACGTCAATGACGATATAATCAATGAAATAATTACTAAATCAGTTCCCAAAAACACAAACAACGCAGCAAATGAGTTACAGGAATTGTGCGTCAAAATTCGAAACATGAAATTTCACCCTTGTTGTAAAACCACAAACCCCTATTTGCCAGTAATTGAGCGCGCCTATGGATTTTATTTATATCGCTGCCTCATTATCTAATACTTCGATATATAAGGAATGTGCAATTTTGGGAGATAACTAAGCAACTAAAATGTCAATTGATTTAAAGACTAATTAAATCGGTATCTTCCATACACAATTGCTTGCTCAAATGATAACTATGTTAAATTTTAATGCTCCTACATCTCGAGTCATTTACAAAAATCCAAACAATGGCAGATGACGCCGAGAAAGGCAATTTAATGTGGTATTTGCAATTAACTGCCCAATTAAATGTCATGCAGGAGAATCGATAATCTTGCAAACACAACCTGCTGCGGTAAATTAAAAAAGAGCGGCAATAAATCTGAGCGAATATCCAACTTCCAGCTTGATTCATGTGTGTATTATAACCTACACGAATTAAATGAATTAAATAAATGCAAGCATTTAATTTCCCGCAATTTTCACCAACTACAGTTAAACCTGAAACTAATTGAAGGTTTAAATTAATTATCAATTCGTGCCTTCACAAGCCTGTGGAAAGCGTATTTCAGAAACAGCTACAAAGAGACCGGCCGGCACAGAACTTTAACACATGTAAATAAAAACCTTCAATTAAGAAATCTGCAGGATTCCTCACGGAAAATCGATGTTTTACATTAAAATGTAAAACAGGGAAAGTTTTTAATGATGTCGGTATATTAATAAGCTCTTAAAAACGCTTCGGGCGGAATTTTTAGGTCACATTTCGAAACCAATGAATAATGAACAGATTTGTGGCTTGCAGAATTCCATAAACTGCCGCTTAGATCACCACAGCTTTGTATTTCACTCACAAGTAGTGTAATTTTAGCGATTACTTAAATTAAACAAGATTTAAAAATCGTTACGCAACTGTGTGTTGGCAATTTTAGTCTACAAAATAATCCTTGTTACATTTAAAATTACATAGTTGTTAACTACGAGGGGTATTGGCAAAGTTTTAGGAATTTAGTTTGAGCATACCACAATTAGTTAAACGCCAATACCCATCGAGACACCTTTGCTCATAATCGACCCAGCAATTGTTTCAATGTCTTTTGCCAATTTTTAATAATGTGGTTTAACATTTATTCAAAATTTGGAACCGTGGAAAATAAACTGAAACTGTAAATAACCTAAATATACTGTACGATGATAGTTATTTTAGTACCAGTAAGGGATACACATATAATAGGCTTTCTAACCCCCCTCTCACCTGAAAAAATTATCAAAAGGAGGTAATATAACGTAACAAACGACTTCCAGGATTGGACCGTGTCATTATTGAGGTCGTTTCGCCAACTTTCGTAAGGGGCTTCATCAGGAGGAAAAGCAAAAAAGCACGGTAACTCAACGTGTAAATCACGCCAGAGGCAAAACGTGTCGCCAATACTGACACGGTCCAATCCCGGAAGTCGTTTGTTGCATAATGACAATGAGCGTGAAAGCCACAGAAAACATGAGGTAATATTCATTATTAATTTGTGCTTTAATTAATATGTATTCACATATGAGCTATGTTTTTGACTACAAGCTATTAAAGTAGAATCTTCGGTCCTCGACTAACATATCAATTACTTCAAAATTAAGCAGTAGTTGATGATAATTTGTGCACAATTAAAACAAATTTTTCGATTATGTACACTTCTGTGCAATAAAATTAAGCACACGTCTTATGACTAGTTTTCACAATATTCTAGTTTGAATAATTCGGGTCTATTTTAATTGCTTATCGGCAGTTTCAATAAATGATAAAACACCATACCTTGAAAATAACACCTTTATTAAAAGACCAAAACTAAGGCCTTTCGAAAAAACAACGCTATTAATAAATGCAACAAAGCCGTGTGTGCTTAATTTTATTGCACAGAAGTGTACATCTCAATTCAATGATTATAAACAATCAGTGAAATAATTTTCCGCAATTTCACCTCTCATCAAGACCCAAACTTCGGTAGAGAGTGGTTATTTGGAATACAAAAATTTTAATAAATTTTGTTACTTGTTTTTATTTAAAGTAATCGTTCCAGTATATAAATCTATAAAATTTGGTAAATAAAAATTACTTAAATATAGTAGTTTCTTATCTCCGCCGCAAATTTCGCAATTCACTTACAATTAGAGTAGCATACGATATCATTATCGAAAGAAAAAATATTGATTGAAAAATAAGTAAGAGAATGGGGTAGGAAAAAATCAATAACCGCTCTCCCGTGACTGCGTTCACTTGTTTTCGGTAAGAATAAAAAAGTATGTTAACTTCACCTGGGAAGCTCCAATATTTATTAGTGTATACATGTTTTCAATATATTTATCTGACAAATAAATGTGAATGATAGCAAGAGCTATCGATTATCTACCACCTAATTACCTAATTATGTTTACTTGTTCGTGGGAAGAATCGATAGTATTCTATTTCCGATTCGGCAGGCCTGAATGCTTGAACACATTCTAATCTACGTGGTTTGAATATATTGCCAAATGCGTTGCAACGATACAAAATAAGAATTCCAGATCGAAAACAAATTAAATTACCTCCACTGTCTGATTATTATTAGAATCGAGTGTATATTATTGTTCATCTGGAAATCTTGAACACATCAATATCTCTTACCGTGCAGGATTTCAATGTATATTTCTCTTACAAATAAATTTGAATGATAACAGGTAAGAGCTTGAGCTTGCAAAAAACTCGATTACCTCTATCAGATAATTACCTAATTTTCACTTCGAATGTCTCAATGCACGAACACATTCTAATGTATATGTTTTCAATATATTGTCAAATGCGTTGGAACGATATAAAATAAAAAATCCAGATCGCAAACAAATTCAATTACCTCTTTTGCCTGATTATATTCACTTGTTTTTTTATAAGAATCGACTGTATATTATTGCCTATCTGGAAAGTTGAACGTATTTCAATGTATTTCTCTTACAAATACATTTGAATGATAGAAAGTAAGTGTTAGGGCTTGCAGAAAAATCAATTACGCCGATCACTTGATTACCTGATTACATTCACTTTGTTTCGGTAGGGATCGATACCTAGTAAGTTACATTACTTTATATTTGGGAAACCTGTATATATTAGTATCTCTTACGGTACAGACTTTCAATGTATTTTTCTCTTAGAATAAGTTTTAACGATAGAATATTACCTCTATTACTTGATTACATGATTACCTTCACTCGATTTTCGGTAAAAATTGTATATTGAGAGTATATTATCCCGAATCATCCCTCTGGGAACCTGAACATATCAATATCTCTTTCTGTGCAAAACTTCCATGTATTTCTATGACAAATAAATTTGAATGGTTAAAAGTAGGAGAATGCGCTTGCAAAAAAAATCAATTACTCCTATCGCCCGATTATATTCACTTGTTTTCAGTAAGAATCAAACGCATGCTATTTCTCTTATCTTTTACTGTACAGTAAAAAAATAGAGATATTTGGGCTTGCAAAAAAAAGTATGGGTCCTATCAACGGATTACCTGATTATGTTCACTTGTTTTCGGTAAGAATCGATAGTATATTATTATCCATCTGGGAATCTTGAACATTTTACTATCTCTTACTGAGCAGGATTTCCATCTATTTCTCCGACAAATAAATTGGAATGATATAAAGCAAAATTTTAGTGTTGCAAAAAAAAAGCAATTACCCCTGCCACCTGATTACATGATTCCATTCACGAGTTTTCGATAAGTATCGATAGTATATCTTCGCCCATCTGGTAAGTCTGAACATATTAATATCTCTTACTGTTCTCTGACAAATTAATTTGAATGATGTGAAAGTATGGGTAAGAATTTAAAAGTATGTTAGCTCCACCTGGCAAGCTTGAATATCTTTTACTGTACAGGTTGCCAATGTATTTATCTCAGAAATAAATATGATTGATAGAAAGTATTGGGGCTTGCAAAAAAAATGATTAGCAGTATCAACTGATTACCTGATTACATTCACTTTATTACAGTAAGAATTCATAGTATGTTATCAACCATCTGGTGAGTCTGAATATAATAATATCTCTTACTGAGCAGGTTTAAATGGTGGAAAGTATGAGAATGGACTCGAAAAAATAAATTATCGCTATCGACTGATTACATTCACTTGTATTCAGTAAAAATCGATAGTATATTATTATCCATCTGGAAATCCTGGACATTTTACTATCTGTTACTAAGCAGGGATTCCATCTATTTCCCCGACAAGTACATTTGAATGAAGACAAGATTTTCGTCGTGCAAAAAAATCAATTTCCCCTATTCACCCGATTACCTGATTCTTTTCACTTGTTTTCGATAAGTATCGATTCGTCCATTTGGTAAGTCTAAACATATTAATATCTCTCACTATGCAAGGCTTCCATGTATTTCTCTGACAAATAAATTTGAATGATGAAAAGTAGAAGAATGGCCTTAGAAAAAATCTATAGCCCCTATTACCGCCTGATTATATTCACATGTTTTTGGTAAGAATCAGAAGTATGTTATCTCCACTGTAGTACAGGTTATCAATATATTTCTCTCAAGAATAAATATGATTGATAGAAAGTAACTATTTGGACTTGCAAAAAATGAATAGCTCTATCAACTGATTATCTGATTACATTAACTTCTTTTCAGTAAGAATTGACAGGATGTCAGCATCGATCTGGGAAGTCTGAACATGTTAATATCTTCTACTCAGGGCTCAAATATATTTCTCAGACAAATAAATTTAAATGATGGAAAGTACGAGAATGGACGCGAAACAAATCAATTACCCTTAACGCCTCATTACATTCACGTGTTTTCGGTCACAAACGGTAACATGTTATCTCCACCTGGTAAGCCATGAACACGAAAATATGTTAGCATTCATCTGGGAAGCCTGAATGTACTGTATAGGTTATAGGTTTTCAATGTATTTCTCTGATAAATAAATTTGAATGAAAGAAGCAAAGACTTCCGGCTTGCAAGAAAATCAATTACCCATATCACCTGATTACCTTATCCCTTTCACTTACTTTAGATAATTATCGATGGCATAAATTCGTTCATATGGCAAGTCTGAACATACTAAAAGCTCTTACTGTGCAAGGGTTCTATATGTATTTCCCGAACAAATATTTAATGGTGGAAAGTAGGAGAATGGGCTCGCAAAAACATCAATTACACCCTTATCGCCTGATTACATTCAGTTGTATTCGATAGGAATCAACAGTATACTATTAACACCTGGAAAGCCTGCATAAATACATTCTACTATGTATAGTTTCATTATTACGACATGCGGTGGAATGATACAATATAAGAATTTGAGATCACAAAAAATCAATTACCCGTATCGCCTGATTACAGTCACTTTTTTTGGTAAGAATGGAGAGTATATTATCGTCCATATGCGAAGCGTCAATGTATGATATTTTACTGTATAGATTGTCAATGTATTTCTCTGACAAATAAATTTGAATTATAGAAGGTAACGTTTTGGGTTTAAAAAAAATCTATTGCTACTACTACTCGATTACTTTCATTTATTTTTGGTAAATATCTATATCTTCGTCCATCTGAGAAGCCTGAACATGATAATATCTCTTATTATTCAAGGCATCAATGTATTTCTTTGACAAGTAGATGTGAATGATAGAAGGCCTTAAGAGTTTGGATTTCCAAAAATTCAGTTGACCCTATCGACTAATATATTATTGGATTTTAATTGATAAAATGATAAGTTTTGGTTCGCCAGAAATGCAATCGATAGAAATGTGATCTTTAGCCGAGAGGCGTAATGTATGAATATGTTGAACTGTGCATGTTTTGAGGGCATTTCTCTTACAAATAATCCTGTTTGATGGATACTAAATAATGGTTGGCATCCTTTTGGAGTAACGATACCGTGGCGCTGCTCTTTGATTTCTCACTGACAGTTATTCAACTATTTCCTTTTTTTTGCTAAAAAATCTATAACCCTCAACCTCTACCTCCATCACTTTTATTTGTTTCCGATAAGAATGGATTTTCTATCTGGAAAACTTCGATCTTCTACTGTACAAGGTTTTATTGTTTTTCTCTAACAAATACATATTAGAACTATGAAAAAAATCCGGACCTTTTCAGATAATCAATGCTTTTTGCCTTGCTCTTTTAGCTATGACTTACACGGTTAGTAATTGTTCATTAGCAGAGCGATCTTAAGTAGGTAGATAGTATATTTTTTCTAGCTACTTAGAGCAGAAATTCCCTCACTAAACAGCTATTATCTCACCAGACTAAACTATTCATCCGCTGATAGCTCCTATATCAAGCTCGAGATTTCTCACACACCTACCCACTCAGACTGCACATCAAAACGTCATCTTCGGAAACGGCGAAGACCGTTAGCCCAAATTAGCGCAAACAACAAGCCAACAGTAGTCAACGGCTCGTGCCCCTTCAGAAAGTATTCTTTGTGATCAAGACAACGGTCTTATCCAGGTCTTATTGTACCCGGCCGCAGCGACATGACTCTGATCTGATCGCATTCACATCCGACTTCCGCTCCGCGAGCATAAAGGACTTCCGCGCACCTTGGAGCTCGTCGATTCAGAGGTCCTTCTAGGCGGTCCTTAATCACATGTTGGAGCACTGATGCGGAGGGCGCCCACTGAGTTTTGTTTTCCAGGAGCGCGATTCTGCCTCTTATGAAAGGTGGGATTGGGCTCGGACGACCCTCTGTTTAACGTATTGCTGTCTCGACGCGGCATTATGATTTTTAAGCGTTTTGACTTTAATTGGCAGGGGCCGGAGGGCCGCAGGAGAGTCCGATGGACCGGTGATGTTCGGAGCATGTATGTTTCGATTTGGTGCAGGTCTTGGGAACGCAAGTCATGCTGACTCTGACAGCTAGTTCGTCGGTTGTCAAAGTGAAAATAATTCCAGAATTTTGCAAAATTAATCGCAGTTTAACAACAAATGAAGAAATAGAATATTATAAGTGATTATAAGCAAAGAAGAAAAATCATAAGTGCTAAAAAACTTGTGCATAACAATAACAATATCATAACATAACAGAGTAAATTTGGGAAAATACACTACACTCTTGGAAAAATACATAAAAACGGCAAGCACAAAATAAAAAAAAACAAAAAATAGCGTAAGTAACACAAAACAAATATTACGTACAGAAGCATGTCATGAAACACTTAAATTAAAATACTCGGATATAGTATACAAATAGGAGAAGCTATAAAATTATAAGCACTAAAAAGTGAACTTCCTCATGATGGTATTTTGGTAGCAATTCAAGTAATAAATTTAAAAAAGAAAAAGTAATAAGATCATATATGACAAGGTATCAATTACCAGAATGTAGAATTATAACACAAAATTTGAAAAACTAAGAAATAGTAAATTTAAAAAATAAAGCTCCATATGCAACTTGCTTTTACAACTAATCGTAAACCAATGCAGTATAATAAACAAAGAAAAATATTCTTCATCAAAAAATATAATGCAAAACAATAATAAACAGACTGGAGATTCAAAATGTTTTCTGGGTATTTCGCCGTATTATAAAATTTAAAATATTAATATTCCAACATTTTAGAAAAAAATCAATTACCTCTAACAACGCATGTTGTTAAGAAAGATCTTAAGTTGTTCCAGCCATACACACAATTTCCCTGCACTGTTATGAAAGAAGAAAGAAAAACCTCATCAAAAACTTAAGACAAAAATTGTTTACGAAATTTAGTCAACAATTTATAAAATATATTTCAATTTGTTGGAACCTTACCTTGTGTGGTGCTGAACTACTGTTTCTATTGTTGAAAAAAGAAGAACTATCATGTAACGCTTTGTTAGAAGAAGCAAGAATTATTTACATAATTTCCTTACACCACTATGTAATAAACAGAGAAAGAAAAAACACATAGAAACAAATGTCATAAGTACTTGCGAAATTACACTAAAAAGTGTACTTCCCATAGCAATATTCTAAAGGAATTCAGTTGCTAATCTTCTCAGCATAAATAAAAAGAAGAAACACAGCCAGATACTGCTTTTTATAAGTATTGGAAGGTATAGCAGCAATAAAACAAAGAAAAACCACATAGAAACTAGTAATATACGCACGTAATACACACAAAAAAGTCATCAAACATCTAATAGAAAGAATAGAAAATATTAAAAAAACAGCAAATACACTAAAGAGTGTATTAAGCATTAGAATTCAGTTAATAGAGTTCCCAGCTTAATAAATAAAATAAGAAATACACGCATATATTGATTTCTAATACATATTAGAAAGTATAGTTGAAACAAGAATGTAAAAGAACTAAAAAGTACTGGTAATAATTTTCATAGCAAAACCAAGAGAAAAAATACACGCATCTATTACTTTCTAACAGATATCAAAAAGTATCATTAGAACAAAAATGCTGCACATGAACCCATTTTACCAATCGTCGTTAACCATTGTAGTATGATAAATAAAGAAGAATATTTTATATAGACAATGTAATAAAAACGAGAATAAAAATACTGGAGGCTATAAAAAACGTTAAGTTAAAAAATTAATCTGAAAATCATTGTGCACGGAGTTTAGTTGACAATGGATAATAGACAATTGCATCTTAACTATTGTTTCCATGGTTAAAATAAAGAAGCAACTGTCACGTAACGTATTATCAGAAGAAATTATTACCTTTACTATTATTATTATTATTATTATTATTATATACTAGCCATAAAAGAGGCATTACAGCTCACCTAATTTCCAACCACAATTATATAAAAACAAAGAAAAATATTATCTAATAACAAAACAAGTAATATAACACACAGGGTGTCCTGTAATTTGACCGACAAACTTTCGAAGGTTACAGAAACGGCTAAAACAAACATTTTGCATATAAACCTTTCCCCACATAAAGAGGGGCTTAAAATCAGATTCTTGTTTTACAGAAAACTGAAAAAGGCTATTTTAATGAAAATGTGCAAACATGTTCTACCAATAGTAGGTAAACTTATTTATGATTTTTAAAAATGTGTACGTATCACTGTAAGGAGGGGGGGGGGGGTTTCAAATTAACAATATAAAATATTTTAACGGACAAGAGTTTGAATATAAAAAAGTATGTTCGGAAGAGTCTGATTCATTTTAAAAGTCTTTTAGCTCGTTGAGCATTTTCGTGCAGCTAATATTTTTTTTTTAAACATACAATGTATTATGACGCAAACTACGTTACCACGTTTTATTTTTTACACTACAACAACAAACTAAGAGCTAAAAAAGCGTTTAAATAAGTCAAGCTTTCTAGTACATATTTTTGTATAATCAAATTCTTGTTCTAATATAACCACTCTCTTTAGAAGGGTATAATGGGGCAGGGAGAGATTACAAAGAAAAAGTTTGAAGCCACATAATTAGAAAAAAAACATGGGAAATAAAAGAATGTGCTAATATACGCTATTATGTCAATTATCAATATCAAAGTAGTAGCAGAATAGAAACAAAATTAAGTTCAATAAAATGACTAAGCAATTGCAGCCCCTGAACATTTAAATAAATATCGTCACTTCATAATCTTGCAAAGCACAATAAACTGCAAAATACAAATTAAATTTATAGTAATGCACAAAACGGAAGAAAAAAGAAATAAACTTTAGAAAAAGTGGGTAATATCGAAATAAAAACAAACAAGTTCGACTGTTCCATGCCAAAACACAGTATCCAACATTTTATTGCGAAAAGGCAATTTTTTGTATACTGGTAGCTATCTACCAGCTTAGCAACGATTTCGGTGGGTACTTTTTTATGGCCTAGGCCGGTAGCACTTAGCATCGCCTATGATTCGTGTTATGCATTTGGCAGTACTTAAGTATATTGTTGCTGGCACTGTCAGTCGATGTGAAATTCGAGGTTAGCAGGTTAGGTTTTTCGTCAGTCTGGCGCAAAACCTAACCTCGAATTCGACATAGACAGCGTCACAACAATACACGTCAGTACTGCCAAACGTACAACAAGAATTACAGAATTTTTAAAGTGAATAGTTTGAGATAATTCTTTAATAAAATAAAAATTATTATTGTTCTTGTTCGGTATAGCAAAAATAAATATAAGTATACGGAACGCGGCCGGTATTCGCGTTTATGGCTTCGCAAGTTCACGAATCTCGCCCTGACGGGCTCGACCGTGATGTACTAGCTCGGCCATAAATGCTTAGCTACCAGCCTAATGTAAATAGCTATTGTATGAATTTTTTAAACTGAGTATAAAAGCAGCTGTTAAGTTGATCCAATTGGTTTTTGCCGCACCAGTTTGAAGTTAGCGTTATGTCAAAAAAACACTGAAACACAGGGTGATTCATAAGTATGGTCGTCATATTAAATGGGAGAAGTGCATTGCACTGAAAGTTAATTGCTTATGGAAAAAAATGGCATTAGGGTATGGTGCACTATGGTGCTGACTTTTAAGAACCACTGGATAAATCAGATGAGAGTATTTTAACCGAATGCCCCAAATGTGAATGAAACACCCAAATAACTGTTGTGTTGCTACTGTATTATTATTATTATTATAAGTTCGGTCTTATCGCAATCATCTGAGCGCACTTATGATCATAGAAATCCATTCCATCGACCATCAATAAGTTTAATCACCCTGTATAGCATCCAGCACGGCAAAACAGTTGCATTTGATTATTTTAGTGGGAAATCCACTTATTTGTCTAACATAAAATTCCCAAAACTGTTACAATTATCCTACTAGTAATATGTTGTGTTTATGTGTTTAATTAGATGATCATTGTTAAATTAGGGAACCGAAACAAGATACAATCATTGAAAATAAGATGGATCAATGGGAAGCAGTATAGACAGTATTGACGACCCTGACTTTTAACTCAGAAATGACGATCATGAAGTTACTGAGATTGAAGCTAACGACACGCAGGCGCAGCAGCAAATTCGAAAAATGGCAACAGCGACCGTAGACAACGTATTGACCCCCACAACAAGTAGGCATAAAAAATATCTTTACAGTAAAAAATTAACCAAAGAGAATTTGGATCTATGACTATACGAAACGTTTTTTATAACATTCGGTAGGATATTCATCAGGTGTCCTCCGAAACGAAGGTTGGAAATTATCAGCAATGTTGATTTGGACACTGCTGCTCTGAAAAGTTTGTTACGTTCAAAATGCGCCTCTATTAACTTGGTACGGCTATGCGTACGGTTTACATTACACCTATGACCTTGACCTGGTGCAACTGTGATATGAACAGTTCAAATCCAGCCTTATATGTGCGGTTTGGTGCATAACCTTCAATGCTCTACGTAAACATTCAAGAGGTCGTGGGGGGGGCTCAACAACAGGAATTGAAGTTACGCATCATGTATTAACCTTTTGTTTTTGGCACTACCATAATGTTGTGTACAGTTTAGCTGCGTTGCCGCAGAACCTACTTGGATTCCCTCAGGATCCAGTAGATTTTACTTTGGATTTCGCCATCAATTTACCGTTCGCTTCACGAACCGAGTAAATTTAATGCAGTTAACGATTTTCATCTTCGCAGCATAAAGTAATTTCCGTTACATCCTTGTAGACTGTTGATTTAATATTTAACGTAATTTATGGTCATACTTTTAAACTGTTGTATGTTAATTTACTCGCCAGTAGAGGTTTGTGTTTTGAGGTGGATCTTAATATTGCATATATGAATCACCGTACGTATGACCTTATGTTAACATTTATTGATCACCTACTTTATGACCTTATTGTATGCTATTTTTATATATAATCATTATACTGTGATACGAGTATTCTGTATTTTTGTTACTGCTATCTCGATTCGTGTGCTTTCTTTCAGATCATTGTGCTACCTTGAGTTTACGAATTCTTTATAATACCTGGATACACGTTAATTAAAAGATTCGTTGGTGCCCTTTTTGACTTTTTAATTAATTGTTAGTATTTAATGAACTGCACGCCGTCGCCCTGAGTTAGTTGAGCTGGCGATTGTATCCACGTAGTCATTAATATTGTATTTTTGAGAGATTTGGCCGACGAATAATTTAAAGCTAACAAGTTGACTTGACATATCCTACAACCGTTCTCTTAAATTCCGCAGCCACGAAATTCTCCTCTTTCCACACACCTCTCTATATTTTCCTGTGCATAATCAATTGCAGCATACCATAATTTTCTGTCTAGTTTGTGCAATTTATGTCCATTCTTCTTATATAACTACGGTATTTGTAACATGATATATCCGTGGTATTTTCAGTATTCTCATATAAATCCACAGTTGGAATGAGTCGAGCTTTGTGGTAGTCGCTGCATTTAAGGTTCATGCCTCCATACCACAAGAAGAGCAGAGAAGATGTAACACCTTACCAATCGGATCCTCAAATTTAGCTTTAAATCTCTGGCACAGAGTACTCTTTTCATTTTATTAAAGTTTGCTCGAGCTTTTTCAATTTGTGTTTTAATCTCGCTAGCGTAGTCATTTTTGGAATTTACCAATGTGCCACGGCATACACAGGTTTTCGAGATACTAGTACATTTTGTCTTTTTGATTCAACGTCAAACCATATTCTTCACTGTACTCGACTAATTTATTCATGAGCTTCGGCAGATCTTCAATGTTTTCGGCCAATATTGCGGTATCATCTACATATCTTATATTATGGAGTGGTGTTCCGTTTACTTTTATTCCTGCTGTTTCTTCTTCGATGGCTTTTTTTAGTAACCTCTTCAGAGCATGCGCTGAAGAGTTTGGTGATACGACACATCTTTGCCTTACTCCTCGTTACTTCAATTACATCTGATAGTTGTTTATCAACGCATACTTTTGCCTTTTCTCTTATGTCAGGTATTTGTAGTTTTCTAGTTTCAATCCTGGGGCTAGCTTCAGGACCTTGGATGTTTTTAAGTGTCAGTTTTACGTTAACTATCAGGAGATTGTGATATGAGGAGACATCTGCTCCTAGATACGCTTTCGCTAATTTAATAGTATTGCGGTATCTTTCATTAATCAACATAGCTTATTTGATTTATAACAGCTTGGCTGGTTTATCTGCGGGTGAGCATCAAGTGTAGTCTTCTTTCCGGTGGCTTAACGAAGGTATTTGCAATAACTAAGTTATATTCTTGACAAAATTCTAAAAAACGATCTTTCCACAAGTTTCCCAACACCCCCTTTGCCTATCTTTGCATTAAAGTCCCCCATCACAATTATGTCTTGCCTGTGCTTTGTTAGCTGTTGATAGAATATTTCTGCCTCATCCTCATTTAGGTAGTTACTAATGAGTAAAATGTTTTTCTATTACAATAGTTACAAACACATAAAAATAAATATATATATATAGAGATACCAATAAAGGGAGATATCGGAAGGCTGATAACTGAAGTATTCAAAATGAATCTCTCACAACAATCAGAATTCGTGATTGTTATCTCCAATTGGCATCACGTTCAACTTTCCCACAGAATTTGACACATCTTTTAAAAAGAGAAGATTTATTGAGTCAATTACATTGATGAAGAAGATTATTGACATGGCAGTGGATGACGAGCAGCCAGTGGCAATTATGTTTATCTAATCTAACACTCAACAGAACCAACAATCTGATGTTTGAACATGTAATAAATTCATGTAATTGTAATTTGATATATTAGCATACTAATTGTCAAGATGTGTATCAAACACAGCCAGTTAAAACACTTATTTGGTAATTGGCAGCTAAATTTACGTCTGTTATTTTTGTATTAATGTATTTTTCATTTTTCTTCATTGTATTATTTTACGTTTCTCCATGACTTTTCTTAATTTTTAACGGTATATTTTTAATGTCCAGTTGAATACCTGATCTCTAATAATCTAATAAATGTAACGCAAAGCAATATAAAAATGGTTGCAAATAGTGAAATGGCTTTCTTCTTAAATCAAATTTTCTCAAAAAAATGTATTTTCCCACTATTGTGAATACTGAAAAAACTGAGACTTCTTTCAAAAATCTGCAACTTCTCAGAGTCTTTAAAATCAATTAAACGTATTGACAATTGAAAATTATACAAAGTCATTATTAGTAAGATTTCTACACCTAATTAATAATTCCGTTATTACTAAGAAGGTTGATGCAGGAGAAGTTTTTACGAAAAGCAAGTAATCTGCTCATAATGCGATGGCAACAAGCTATACTAAATCGGCTGATTGAAAGACTAGCAGAGATAAAAGGCGGATCGAAGCTATTAGCGAAATTTAATTGAATTTGAACAACTCGTTTTCTTATTAACTACGCCGTAATAAGGCATCGCGCGTTTTGATGTTGATACACGGAGACTTAGCCAATAAAACGAGAGGAAATTGTAACTAAGAGTAGTTACGTGTCCTAATAAGATATAAACAAGGGGTGCGTTTTTTAAATCGTTTAATTGATTACAAATCAGAAAAAGTGGGAAATTTCATAAATTGAAGCAAATCAAATCCTTTAAAAAATCATGCTCAATCAAGATCCAGTTTTAGTGAAAATATGACAATGTAGCAATACCGAAATAGCGGAAAAATCGACTGATCGTTACATAACACACTAAAGATGTCAACACGTATGTTAATGTAACCGAACGGAAATGAGTGATTTATTTTATTAATTGCGTAGGAAAGAAATTAAAAACACAACAAAAGTATTAAGCTACAACAGATAAGTTTAATTAAATCTGAAATGGTCTGCATTCGTTATCTATAGTGGCTAAATAGTTATTTATCTTTACGATTTATATATCAAGTGTGTATTAATAGAAAATGTAGCTATACAGGGTGGTCCTGATGTGCATGTCACAACTGTTTGCCTAACAAACCTTCTGTATTAAATTACCGGCATCCAAAGCGACTGCGAGTTATAATTAACGTTTTAGCCCAAGGGCATTAAATCGTACGGCCTTCTAAATAAGATCTATCCAGTATCCATCGATAAGTTGTGCGTTTCTATTGGCTTTAAGACTAAAACACCTATTATCAGTTGAAAACAGAAAATTATCCGCAAGAAAAATCTCAATGTTTTTCTTTCATACAAGCAACTATTTTTGAGTAATCAGGATTTCAAACTGTAAGTCAATATAGTTATGGGAATCAGTATACTTTATTTTATGCGATCTTTGGTTTTAAGTACAAGATATATTTTGTATGAATGAGTGGAGAAGATTTGGGAAACAAAAACAAACGGAAACAGACAAAGAGTTAATTAGATTTAATCATTGCAATTTAATTATTAAGTTGAAGTGCGCGAGTATGTGTAGCGAAAAACGAAAATTCAACGATGGTCGCGGGGAACTTAGATAGTCGCGATTGTGCCAAGCTTTGGGAATGCGATTAATAGACCAATAAATACGTACGCGAATCGCACAAACGGATTGCTACGTATCAAAGCTCGATGCCCATAGCGTCATTTAAATGTTAATTTAATTGTAAACCTATGTGTTTAGGAATGACCGTATATTATAGGCTTTAATTCTGAGTTTCGTTATTGTTTTGCGTGTTTTAAACGTCTTTTTACGCAAATAAACTGGACTCTCTTGGGCGTATTGTTGAAGTTGATTTCAGCACCAGCTGCAGGCCACCTTCCTATTTTTAACAGTCATTGAGACTCCCTATCCACGAGTTGAGGTAAGAGTTTCATGTGTACTGAGCTAGCTAGGCGAACAACAAGGCGAAAAACAAAATAATTTTTAAATATACCAGGGTGTACGGGACGTCTTATTTCAATTTAATGTCCCAATGAAGGGACTCATTTCAAACGTCAGCATTTTCTAGAGCATGTTTAACGTAGCAATTATTTGCTTAAAATCTCTTTGGTAACATAAAAATCTGGTTTTATTATTGCTGTTAAACATGAATTTATCATGATTTATCGTTATAGATCTATCATCCCATCAGCAGATGACGACTTTGAAGATCGATTAAGTTGTTCCATTGCTTTTACCATTGTGTTGCTGTTAACATATCAATCTAACGACATAAGTGTTCCAACTCAATTATTTTTGCACATAACTAATTTATACTACACATATAGAATTAATCTTCCATCCACCACATACATTTACTAAAAGTCTTCAAAACCTGGGTAGTGAACGCAATGAGGATATGGGGAAAATTATCTAGTTGTTGCTACGCACCAATTATATTCAGTAACAGCGATGTTAGTGAAATAGATATGGAAAAAGAAAAAGCTTCACACAGCTATCTATATCTGTTCTGGTTTCTAGAACTTATCAGCTGTGAAGACAAACCCACGAGATTGAACACGAAAAAAGAAAAAACTAAGTAGTGACAAGACACTGAAAATAATTGACTCTTATTTCTGTCCAGAAAGCGCCAGAAAATAACCCCTGCGCGGCAAAAGAAAGAAAGCATTCGAAAAAAGCCAGAACAAAGAGGCAAAATAAAAAAGAAAGTGGAAAATAAAGCTAAAATTAATGCAGATTAAAAAAATTAAAATTTCCAGCCACATCATAAAGTGCGCTCAAAATCAGGGCCGTGTTATAATCTTGTTAAAAGATACCATTTCCAGTAATGTGCAAAAGAAAATCTATTCTTCAAACAAAAAATAATAATATTGTAAGAGAAGGGCTTGTTTTATTTGTGCTAACAATATACAGTGTGTCTCACTTTAGACGCCACCAACCTAGTATTTTTGTATATATTATCGATGTAAACATTTCTTTTTTCGGATTATACGCCTCATTAAATTCTACTTTTAGGGTGTGCTAGCCTACTGCGATTTAAGATATTCAGCAAAATTGAAGAAGTCGTATTAGGAATTTTATTAAAAAATCGTGTTAATAAAAGTTGTTCAGAATCGTTCAAATAAGCTAAATCCGAAATTTCATTAAAAACAAAAAAAAATGTTGAAAATGGTCGCCATGTAATTAGGGGACGTTACGACCTATCCATCATCCCGGAAAATTCTAATTTAACCATTCCCTAACCACAACTGCATAACGTATAGTACATATCCTGCCGTCCTGTAACTGGAAGACAGGGCTGGGCCCACGTGAAAAAAGCCGCTCGAAAAACCCACTGAGTTTTTCGGTCCTGGATTCACTCCACGGGACTAGTAAACTCACAACTTGGGTTAAACAATTTGAACAAAAAACCTCAACTTTTAGAATGTTATTACAAATTAGAAAAACACAATTAATTACCTTTAAGAATAATAGGACATTAGAAATATAATTAATGATTGTAAAAAACAGAATATTAGAGCAAGAACAATTAATTATTACCAGTCAATAGGGTGTCTATCAGTTGAGTGCAAATTTATGTACACTTGCACTAGTTTTGTGGCTTTTTCCACGCCCAGGCGATTTCGAAGTTTACTCCAAACAAGTCCGAATGTAGAAAAGTATCGTTCAATGGAAGCTGAAGATGCCGGCACCGAAGATAGACCTAAGAAAAAATCGCAAAAACCATGTGGCAAGATTGACATTTTTTCGGTTCTTTTTACAACAAGTTTCCACCATTGAGGGGATGAAAACTGATTGATGACAGTATCCGTCATCAATGATGATGGAAAAAATGCTTCGTCTTTTATTCGAAGAGCCATTATGCCGGGAAGACGGGAAAAACTCGAAAGAGTCCGAAAAAACCCGAAAGAGCCCGAAAAAGCCCGAAAAAACCCCCCATGAGACCAGTGGGTTGGGTTTTTCTGAAAAAACCCCGGTTTTTTCAAACCCTGATGGAAGATCATGTAATGCCTCCCATAAATCGTTATTTAAATTTTGCTGTTTATTTTAAATCGTAGTAGGCTAGCATTTTACCGTGAAGGGAAAGTAACATACCCTAAAAGTAGAATTTAGTGAGGGGTATAATTAGAAAAAATAATTTTTTAAAATTCGCAATATATAAAAAAAATAAATAAAAGACCCCTGCATTTTTACTCTATTTTGAGCCATATAGCATGAGCAACAGATCGGGTATTTATATATTTGTTTGTAAAGTACAGTTCGTCCCTTAACTGAAAAACCATTAGTTACTGAAGTGCCCGTGCCTGTTTTATAAAAATTGTAATGTGTGGAAAAAACAAAAAATATTTACAGCACTGTCGGCGGTTCTATGTGCAGTTATATTATTGTTTTTATTATTATTATTATTATTATGGGATAGATAGATATGCGGTATTACTATAGAGTAATTGTATGCGTTTATTTTAAATCTTTTCAAAAAGTACAATCTTTAACGTATTTTCTGAGTGTAAAAATAATTTAAAAACAATCTAAGTGGCAAATGCTGCAACAAAGATAAAGCATCAATCTAAAAGTGATACTTGCATTGGAGCTCGTAAAGGAAAATCCAGGAAAATGTTAGAATAACCTATCAATAGTTTCTGATCTACAATATTCTTGCCGGAAGCTGTCATAAGTTGAAAAATTAGACATCAACAAACGACATGTAAAAAAACATAATTGAGAATGTTACTCTCTCGCTTATTCATTCAGTAAAAGGTTGTGTCTTTTTCTTTATTTTGCCGTGTAGTTTGTCCTAGAAAGAGCTCAGATTAAACACTGAAACTGCCCTTCATATGACGACATTGTAAATTTTATTTTGATGAGCACTAAGCAGTCACGAAGCAGTCATTTACGATTTTTTTTTATTCCGAGAAATATTTTTGATACTTATGCTTCATCAACTTTCCCATTTGAAAGTTTAAACAAAACACGAGTAATTTTTATTTTGTCAATATAAGCTGGTGCCAGATCGCAGCGGCTTTCAGATTTTCGCCAGTTTATAGACTGCAGCAGGGGTAAAACGGCAAGAAATGGGCCCAAAGATTAAAACGGCAAGAAATGGGCCCAAAGATAAGGGTATTTTAACATTCAATGGAAACCATCTCAACATAGGCCCAAGCCTCGAGCAGTCGCAGTCTGACCTGACCCCTGTGATAACGCGTGAGTGTATAGTTTCATTTTTAAAAGTTCGCACGTACGCTGACTTCATCCAGTTCAGATGAAGAAGGGCCACGTCTGGAGAGCATATTCGGAAGGCAGAAGAAACACTGGTGGTAAATTGTTGCACATCTTGTGCATACGACAATCACGCATGCATCTATGTATCTGTCAGTGGAGATGCAATTTTCGTTTCCGAGAGGCTTCGTCATCTTCTATATTAGCCTGTAAAGTTTGGTAAATATTTTATTTTTTGCCAATTATGTGCGAATCATGTGAAGGGGTAGAAAATGCATTTTACGTTCGGTGGTTGGCTCTCACCATCAACATTCTCCACAAGCCGCCACTGGTACCAAATGTTTTTTACCACACAATCTATTGAGTGTATATGGAAACCTTGTTTGCTAGCAAATATTTAAAAATATATTTTTGTTTTTCTAAGGCTAACGCCTTGCGTTCTAAGTTCTAATTATACAGACTTTAAATTCTATTTACTATCCTTAAAGTAATAATATGCATATTTTATCATATGGAATGTAAGGTACTTAGATAGTACTCTGCATATTCAAATTCTATCCCATAAAAAAATAAAAAACAATTGCAATTAATAACTGTTGACTATAAGAGCCTTTGTGCAGCTTCCTTGTTCTGTTTGGCATAAGGACAAACCCCAATTCGCTCCAGGCCCGTGCAAGGAGCTTTGGCACTTCAGCTTGTAACTGTCACCTTTTGTGCTGGCTTTGATGTTTCGCCTGCAAACACAGATACTTACGTGAAATTTATGGAAGGCTCTCGTCTTCCAATTTGGCGCTTTTGTCGGAAATTTTGCGTATCATCGCGGTTTCACGCCTCCGGGGCCCAGGTGCAACCCTTCAGCAGAAAGGCGTAAAAGCCCGCAAACCGCGATTTCACACGCTCGCCCTTGCAACCCTTGACCCGGAATTGAGATAAAATGCAGTGGCCCTTTCCCAAATCCAGTTAAAGCTGTATTTAGGAATGCGGAAGCAACCGGCGTGCAACCGCTTTAAATAAAGTCCCAGAAAGAACCCTTTGGGCCAAAAGACAGGTAAACGCAACCCTTTGTTGCGGCATCCGCATTGTGATCGCTAATCAGTGTAATCAAGGTGCATTGTGCCTTTTTGTCGCCGGCAAGGCGCGGCGTCGCAATTTACCCTTCAAAAACAGGCGCGAACGCGTAATTATAAAATCCGCAGGATACCGGAGCATCAAAGTGCATGAAATACCCATCGCGAATCCAATTTCGCATTAAAATGGCGCTTTGTAGCCGACGCATCGCGGGAGGCGCCGCCGTAATTCGAATGTTTCAGCTACGCCGCCTCGATTTTAAGGCGCCTTGCTCCTGACAGCCTCGGCGTCTGCCGGTTATCACTCGAGGGTGAGGGCGTAATGCGCTTTGAATGCCGCGGTAATAAGTCAGAGATGCTCGGATGATAAATTAAAGCGTGTAAATTTGTTGCCGGATTTTATTAAACATGTGTTGCTTCCGCCCGGAGTCCTTGCGAAGTGTCGCGATCCAGGATGGATGGCACCGGGGAAGAGCTTATTGAGCCGATCGCAGTCGGCTATGATTTGCGATAGTCCTTAATGGATTTGTGTCATTTGTCTAACGGCTGACACCCGAGGGTTACTCACTGTCACTTCGCTGTATCGATGTGCCCCCTCTTTGCACCTTTACGCAAAATGCACTTTTTACTGTGATGGAAACACCACTTTCACGTTTGCCGGAAATCTAGCACTGGGGAAAATGTGTGAGAAATCCGGCTTGAAATATGATTAACGGCCCTTGCACTAATTTAAAAAAATAGATTCCGAATTTGTGTGTATACAGCGTCCCCAGTTTCAAATTTCTTCTATCAAGGTATTAATATTTTGTTAAATTTCTTGCATTCATTGCCTCGCTTATACTACTTTGAAATTTGTATGTATATAACCCCCCCCCCCCCCCAGCCTCAAATGTCTTATAGGAAAACGGTAATCTTCTGTTAAATATCTTGTGTTCATTATCTCTCCAATGTGATCTTTGGAATTGTTATGTAGATAACGTCCACAATTTACAATTTATTCTATGAGGATATTGATCTTTTGCTAAAAGTCTTGTGTTCAGTGCCTCTCCAATACCATCTTCGGAATTTGTATGTCATGACGCCCCCATTCTTCGATTTATTATATGAAGACATTCATTTTCTATTAAAATTCTTGTGTTCATTGTCCCTTCAATGTCATAATTGGAATTGGTAACGTCTATAATGTCCCTGGTTTCCGATTTATTCTATGAAGACCTTCATCTTTCAATAAATCTCTTGTGTTTATTGCCTCTCCAATATCATTTTTAGAATTTGTGTGTGTAGTATATCCCAATTCTACATTTTTTCTATAAAGACATTCATCTTCTGTTAAAGCATTGTGTTCATTGCCTCTCCAATATAAATTTTGGAATTTGTATGTGCTTGACGTCCCAATTCTACAATTTCTTCTATGAAGCCATTTATCTTCTGTTAAAGCGCTGTTCATTGCCTCTCGAATATGATTTTTGGAATGTGTGAGTACTTGACGTCCCAATTCTACAATTTCTTCTATGAAGCCATTTATCTTCTGTTAAAGCTCTGTTCATTGCCTCTAGAATAGGATTTTTGGAATATGTGTGTCCTTGACGTTCCAATTCTATAATTTTTTCTATAAAGACATTCATCTTCTGTTAAATCTGTTTTCATTGCCTCTCCAATATCATTTTTAGAATTTGTATGTGCATGAGGTCCCAGTTCAACAATTTCTTCTTGAGGACACTCATTTTCTGTTAAAGCTGTGTTCATTGCCTCTCCAATATCTTTTTAGAATTTGTGTATGCTTGACGTACCTATTCCACAATTTCTTCTATGAAACCATTCGTCTTCTGTTAAAGCTGTGTTCATTGCCTCTCCAATATCATTTTTGGAATTTGTGTGTGCTTGACGTACCAATTCCACAATTTTTTCTATGAAACCATTCGTCTTCTGTTAAAGCTCTGCTCAATGACTCTCCAATATCATTTTTGGAATTTGTGTGTGTAGGACGTCCCAATTCTACAATATCTTCTATGAAAGCATTCGATGTCTGTTAAAGCTGTGTTAATTGCCTCTCCAATATAATTTTTAGAATTTGTGTGTGTATAACGTCCCATTTCTACATTTCTTCTATAAGGACGTTCATCTTCTGTTAAAGTTATGTGTTCATTGCCTCGTTTATATCATTTTTGGAATGTGTGTGTACATGACATCCCAATTCTACAATTTCTTCTATGAAGACATTCATCTTCTGTTAAAGTTGTGTTCATTGCCTCTCCAAAATAATTTTTCAATTTGTGTGTGTGACGTCCCAATTCTACAATTTCTTCTATGAAGACATTCATCTTCTGCAAATGCTCTGTTCACTGCCTCTCCAATATAATTTTTGGAATTCGTGTGTGTATGACGTCCCAATTCTACAATATCTTCTATGAAAACATTCATTGTCTGTTAAAGCTGTGTTCATTGCCTCTCCAATATCATTTTTGGAATTTGTGTGTGTATAACGTCCCATTTCTACATTTCTTCTATGAAGACATTCATCTTCTGTTAAAGCTGTGTTCATTGCCTCTCCAATATCATTTTTGGTGTGTGCAAAACGTCCTAATTCTACAACTTCTTATGAAGACATTCGTCTTCTGCAAATGCTCTGTTCACTGCCTCTCCAGAAACATTTTTGGAATTTGTTTGTGCATGACGCACCAATTATACAATTTCTTCTATAAGGACGTTCATCTTCTGTTAAAGTTATGTGTCCATGGCCTCGCTTATATTATTTTTGGAATTTGTGTGTGTGTGACGTCCCAATTCCACAATGTCTTCTATGAAGACATTTATCGTCTGTTAAAGCTGTGTGTGGAATTTATGTATGCATGACGTTCTGCGGCTTTACGGGCTTACAGAATATGGTTGTTTTGGTTCGTGGCCCCCGCAGAAGTTGCGGATTGTGGTAGCCCGGGCAGTTCTGTGGAGGATTTGTTTCTCGCGCCTAGTTGGCAAATATTATATGCGCTTCACCTGTCATTCAGCGGCTCGTTGGCTCAAGTTCATCTGGGGTAAGTTCTTTCGAAACCGTTTGCGCCGATTCTTATCGAAAGCACCCATGAATCTATTGTGGGTTCTCCCTTGTCTTCAGCAACCAGTCCGGGTCTCCTGAAACTCATAGATTTAGCACTGGCCGAGACGCGCCATCATCGCGACGGAACCGTCGCCATTTGCCTGGTTCGAGCTGTTATCACCTGCATTCAAACCTTCGAATGTGTGGACCTCCCGTTATCTGGATCATCACATAGCGTGCAGAAGGGGCTCAAAGGAAGCTAAGATCAGGTTTTGTCTTTCTTTCTTTTAAGTCAAATTATACAAGCTGCGATCAGTAAACGAGAGTCGAAGGCTTACCCTATTGCTACCAATTTGGATGTCGGCTGCTATTGTACAGTTCGCTTTACAAACTGCGTACCTGCATAATTGATTTCCCAACCACGGCGTCTAGGTTAATTGCGAACGCCTTTAATTTTAAACTGTTCTGGATCATGTTTGTAACTTTTTTAGGACTGTGGTATATGCCTTTTATTTGAAATTTGTGTTACTGATTACTCGCAATTTGTATTATTAATTATCTGATATTTGTACTGAATTCTACCGAATTAGGAACAATTATACTGTGATAATTTTCTAAACGATGCCCAACCGAGTCTGACCCTTCGGGTTACTTCTACAATTTGGTTCACTTTGTCTATTTTCTAATTATCATATATCCCACTGCAGCTCAGAACGAAAGTATATAATTTATGTATTTTACCTGTTTTAATATATGGTGCACAAACTTGGACCTTTACTAAAAAAAAAACCTAGACAAACTCAGTAAATGTCAAAGATCCATAGAACGTCAAATGCTGGGAATAACATTAAAAGACAAAAAAAGAAACACTTGGATTAGGAGTAGGACGAACGTCATTGACGTGGCAGAACAGGCCGCCAGATTGAAATGGAAATTCGCGGGACATAATGAGCGATACTCAGACAATAGGTGGAACAGGGAAATCATGAATTGGCGCCCGTATATGGGAAAGCGAGGCAGAGGAATACCGCAAATGAGATGGGCGGATGATATTAAAAGACACGCAGAACTTATGTGGAGAAGGGTTGCCAGAGACAAGAACAGATGACGGCAATTGGGGGAAGCCTATATCCAAAACCTTAAAGTTGGAGAGAGACGGGCTAATAATAATACTGTGATTTTAGCATTTTGGTGTTATTATATGTTACTGCTACCTGTGCGTGATTTGAGCTTTTCTTTCACGAAATTATATGCTACTTGAGTTTACGAATTTTCAGTTGAAGGCCTGGATAAACTTGTCGTTAATTGATTCGTTGGCGCCCTTTTGGCTTTTAATCATTTGTTAGTACTTAACAAGTAGAGCTGACTAGCCGACCGACAACATTACTACATAAGCAGTCATAAAGTTTGTTTAGATTTGCGAAAATTAGCCGACGAATCGTTTTGATGCAATTTTAAGAGTCAAGTTCATCACAGTTTTCCAGAGTTTCTTCGAAACAAACAACTTTTGCAAAAAATGCCTTATTATTACCTACCCTTGCCAAATGAAAGGCGCAACAACAATTGAAACATCAAAACGCCTACAATTTAGGAACAATTAGAATTATTTACTTCCACAAATGTTGGTAAACGATGAAAGAAATAATTTTACAATTGGCAGAATTCATTGTGTAGATGTCTATAGTTGTAGATTGTAGAAGTTGTACTACATATGATTGATGGGTGCTTCATTTTAATCGAAGCATTTTTGTACTCGAACAATCAGAATAAACATATTCCAATTGGTTCTAAAATAACCGTTCAATGCTTTTACGTCTTATTCTTATATGTTATAAATGGTATGACACTAACAGAAATTTCTACAAAACTTGTTTTGAATTACTCTACCCAAGCGCAGTCAACGTAACTTCATCAGTTTCCATTTGAATCTTTCAAATTTGATGCAGCTACAGCCACTTTCGCTGTACAGCTGATTGCAAATAAAACTGGGACAGCTAATATGTAATATTGTAATATGAAGTACAATAACATATTAAATACTCGTAATTATGTTCTTTTTCTTATGCTTCTATCTTTAATAATATTTTATGTATTCACCTACGGAAATATAAGTTAGAGAAACTTTCACACGTTATTAAAAACGCAAAAAGTAGTCTCACGACTTGTCCCACTTTTATTTGCAATCAGCTGTACATGGCATTAATACCACAAATACGTTCTTCACATAGGCTTTGAACATGTAATGTTTTCTAAACTATCTGCGATTCGCGGATTTCCAGAAAACTGACTGGTACAGGTTATTTCAACGCTGTATATTGGGCCAATGCTTTGATAACGGATCATACGTTTAAAAAAGTAAACCCATGAGACATTAGTTATAAATTGAATAGCAATTTAAATGTTCTTGCAATTGTTTCATTAACGAGACGAGTGGTCCGCTTAACCAACTGGGGTTTTGTGATTTGTAAAATCGATTATAGTAACTCTGCTAGGGAGTATGAAGGGCAAACAATAAACCAGTTAAAAATGTAATATACTTAGGCACAAGTACCAATGGACAATAAATAGATCCGATTTTATCTTGCATTATCAACAGAATCAGCTGTACCAAGCTCAGTATTATTTTATTGTCAATATAAATAGACCGTATCGGCTCATAATAAATTGCATTGACCGTACCAGGTGCTTAAAATCGTCAACAACAAATTGATATCCGCATATTAGCTGTATTGATTGCGAACTACTACACATAGGACCAACAGAAGGTACATCGATAAATCCAAACCACATATTAGCATTAATTTAATAAAATTTAAAGCAGTAATAACTGCAAAGGAATATATAAAATAAAGAACGTTTGAAACGACGCATTGGTCCTACAAAGGAGACTACAAAACACATTTGCTATAGGTACACATATACAGCCGTATACATTGTGTCCAAATTAGAAACTCAGCACGAGGATCTCCTAAATAATAAAATACATATATTCGGTTAAATGTAAAAAACAAATGCAATCAAACCTTTTAAGTGTACTTGGTTTGGCCTTGACAGATAATAAACGCAATTTTCCTTTTAGGTTAGTGTAGGTCAGTTGGAGCAAAATGTTTTCACATTATTCGAATACCTATTGATATAAATATTATCGTTGTAAACAACGCCTTATTTTTTTCTGTCTATTGTGATATAAACAACGTCTAAAGTTACGGCCTATCTAACATAACAACGAGTTACGACGACGCAATTGACGACGCGTTTAGGCATTCCGATGGAGATATGAACGATATGAACGTGGTCTGTTTATTTAGCCTTCTCCGTAATGTACAAAAGCCGAACGATGCAGAGGATTCTTATCTAAAAATTATACAATGAACGCTCAAATCGTAAATTTCTTAATATCTTCAGAAGATGCTAATCGGCTTCTAGTTATTCAAAATCAAACGAAAACAATAAGCGGATGATATTTTCTTAGTCCGCGACTCTTGCTAGCTGTAAAATAACATTTAGAATGTTTTTGTCTGTTAAAAGGTTAGTCAGTCAGTGCAATGCCATACCTTTATGAAAGTGAAAAACGGGACATGTAACGGAGTGGGGGGTTTCCCTCGGGGAAATATTTTTCCATTTAATGCTTAAAACTGGAATTTTTGGCCCCTTGGATATAAGAAATAAAAAAAGACATATGGGAAAAATATAACTAAAATCAAGGTTCTTTTCAATGAAATTTATTTAATTGGTTAGCAATTTAATTATACGACAAGCAAATGAAATCAGCAGCTTGATACGTTACTATCAGTAATTTAATTGCTCTAACATCAAAATGTGGTCAGCAAATTCAATCGGCATAATAAAGTCACCAGCAACATATTAATACCCCATCCCTCTGTCTAAAATCTATTTTGTTAGAAAAATTAAGTATTAGGCAGCAACATAGCTAATTGGTCAGAAAAATTAATAGTTGAGCAGCAGCAAAATATGTTCGACGTCTGATATTAATCTGCACCTTTTGTTTAACATTTTAATAGTAGGAAATTAACAACTCCATGAGCCAACAGAACAAACCATCGTCATTTTATTTCGTTGGTAGGTTGATTAATTTTTAAGTTGTAATTATGTTCTGATTTTTTTAAATTTATAACTCGACTGCAACGAAGAAAAGGCGCTTCCTTAATGACAATATGTTTAAATGTATTTAGAAGTAATTATTAAGTATAGGTACTATAGTAGATAAGTAACTAGGATTTGTTCTTCGGGGTAGCAATTCAAGAGACAACTCTTTTTGAAGTTGGTACTTCATAATTAGCAATACAGAACAAAAATAGACAAGGCGTGTATGGAAAATCGTGCTCAATTAATACAACATTATTTATTACTAGTGAATCCCCCGAGCTACGCTTCGGTTCGCTAATTTAAGAGAGAATCATTAATATACATTAAAAAAAGTAAGCATCGGAAAAATCGAACCCGGGCCGTCCGCGTGGCAGGCGAGGATTCTACCACTGCACCAACGTGCTCCGTTGAATAAGGCGCTGCTATAATGGTATATAGTAAATCACCAGAGCTACGCTTAGCTTCGCTAATTAAACGGTTTAATTAAAACTTTGCTTTTTCGTACTTTTTTGAAAATAAAAAACGGCCTACGATCTAAGTCTAACAATTTGCAAAATTTTAAGCTGTCATACAATTTAATCGGTCCAGGCGCAGGAACTGTAACCTTGCCATATCTGAAATGCACATCGAGCATTCAACACCGTAGATGTAGCCACTTCGCCCGACACGCACCGATTACATTAGCTTAACCAATAT
This sequence comes from Agriotes lineatus, assembly GCA_940337035.1. Lineage (NCBI taxonomy): Eukaryota > Metazoa > Arthropoda > Insecta > Coleoptera > Elateridae > Agriotes > Agriotes lineatus. The sequence continues at coordinate 51,529,825 of OW679200.1, read as the reverse complement.
TTTTGGCTGGGATAGGCTAGGTGCCCCAACCAGCCATCGTTACTACCTTAGTATGTATACCTATGAACACATTAATTTGCATACCTTGTTTTCTCGCATAAAATTTGCTTGTTTTTTATGCTGTTGTAATGCTATATGTTTAAGTAGCATATTAATAATTATATCTCGGTACATAAACAACATAAAAAATTGTATAAATTACCTCTCGCAACTCAGTGAGGTTGGCGGTAATAGTAACTTACATTGCAAGACCATTACTTAGAAATTTACGTGCAAGCACGGTATCGCCGTATGGTCTTATCGCTAGCAACAACTTGGAACCCTTTTTAAAAGTAATCGGAGAATATTCTAACAGATTTATCATCAAAACCAATAAAAATCAATATTGATAAAAAAGCGAGCGATAGCGAGCTTGTTATCCGTGTGAGCACGTAAAGTTCTGGTAGCATTTTATTGTATTCTAAAACGTAAATCTTTAATAAACAAATCTTAAATTTGAAAGACGTTGCCGTTGCCCATCAAGAACTATGTTGATATGCTACTAATGATAAAAAACAGCCCGTTACACTTCTTGAGACAATATTTTAAAATTTATTTCACCCTGGATTTTCTGGGGTGGGCCAGATAGCACTCGTTACGCCTATGACCGATTACTCACGTTATTGGACAGAATGGCCCTCAGCTAAACAGCAGACGAATTTCTATCAGATTCAAATCGCGTCGTCTCTACACATTTGCTAAACCCGATGCTTTAAATACTAAAAAATATACTTCAATTCAATCTACTTTTATTTTGCGATACTTTAAATAACAATTTTAATATTTGCTAAAAACCACCCATTTTTAGAAATATGTACGTAGATAAATATTAACTTATACTCAAATTACTCAGAGAAGCTACACTGTAACAATGAAAAAAGTAAAAAATCTGTTCTATACAGACGCATAATGTGAAATAGTAATTTTAAATGCACATTCACATTTATTTGTTTGCTCATGGTTTGTTCAAATGGTGATTCTTGTATGTATATTCATTAAACTTTTATTACTTCCCTACTACCACAAGAGATTCAATACATATTTTTAAAAGCAACTGAATAGGTCGCCCGCCAAGCAAATAACAGAAGCTAAAAATACAAGAAACATTTTCTTTCAGCTTATAAAGCGCATAAAAATATTAAAGTTAACCAATCGCAAGATTTTGAAAAAATAAACTTTTTGTGCGTTGAAATGGAAAAGAGTATAATATTAACAGTTTAAATTGATCCATTTGTTTATTTTACTATGGTAATGATACAGCCAATTTTACATATTAAAACAATTAGACAAATTAACATCTTGAACACATTTAAAAGATTGAATTAAAATATATATAAATATACCGTGTGTCCACAGGAGTACGCACCATAGAGATAAGATAATGCTAATAGAATATAAATATCAACCAGTGCTATGACCACCGTTCCTTTTCTTGTACCACTTATAACAATATTGTTTCATACAGTGGCGAGTCAGAAGCCAGAAAACAACGTTGTAGCGTGCCGGCGATCACAGCATTAGCCGATCTTTCTATTCTATTTGGTTATCCCTATGGTGCGTCCTCCTGTGGACACACGGTATAACTACGTATATTAAAATATTTCGATTCTAATTAATCCATCTTCTTCAGTTAATATTATTAAAAATTATTTGAAATACAACGTAAGGGCAATTTTAGATAAGCGAGAAGTTAATTTTCTCCGTTCTCTTACCAGTTTTATATATGTGTTGTTTTATGATGTAATTGATGTTCTACTATGTAGTTTTAATTTCACAGCCATTTGTTATTAGATATTTACGACGAAGAAGGTAAATGGTCGATAATTGGGAGTTCTTATTGCAGCTGATAAATTTTCATTTATTACAAAAAGAAATTGTATAAGGTGTTTCTAAAAGTTTTGAATTAATTTTATTAGTAGTCATTGAAAACAAACTCCATGGTAGTTTTAATTTTAAATTGCTTGTAGGTTAATAAGTATTAATTGTTAAATGTTCATGTAATATTAAAGCAAATTATGGTATTTTTTTAAATTATTTTAATTGTGTAGTATATTTTAGGAGAAGCAAAATTAAAATTATGAAAGTTTTCAATTGCGTAGTCAAAGAGGGTTGTGCTAGGTTTATTAGGAGTTTCTTTTGATAAGAGTTTTACGTTGACTAATTCGTTTTTAATTCTGTCTAGTTTGCCCTGTATAGTTTAAATCGCAATCATTATAATCAATTTGATATACATATTATATTTCAAAAGTTATTAATATCTGTGATAAACAAATGGTTGTGAAATCAAAAATACATATTAAAATCACAATTATATTATAAAACAAGCTCTTATTATAAATTGTAAAAGTTATTTACAGCTCCACACATATATAAACTGTTAAGAAAACCGAGAAGATTAATTCCTCGCTTATCTAAAATTGCATCATGGTGAATTATTCCCGACGTTGAATAATTTTTAATAATATTAACTGAAGAAGATTCACTAATTAAGATCGAAATATTTTAATATGTAGCTTGTCAAACATTTTTAAATGTGTTAAAAATGTATCAATTTTTATTTATCATGTATGTAAAATTGGCCTCGTAATTACTTTAACAATTTGATAATGTTCTATGTTACGTTGGTTTGCTTTCTACAATAGATAATTCCTGTAAGATTATGATAAACTATTTCAGTATAGGTCACAAAATAAATTTCAAAAAGGAAACCTTTTTGCTGAATAATAAATACATTTTAATAGACAACACTTTCCACGAAAAATAGAAATCTGATATGTTTTTATGTAGATAATAGAAAACGACTAGAATATATTAATCTCTTTGCTATCTTTTGTTGATTTAATTGTATAATTTGCCTGTTTCATTCTGTCTGTTATCTTATGTCGATTAAAGTCAAAGTATCCGGACATAAATTGTTTGTGTTCAGGGTATAATCATTTGTTCTACTCTCAAGATGAATCTCTTAATATAAAATTGTAATTATACAATCTATTTTTTTTTAAATACGACTGTTCTCCTTATCATGGGTTTAATTTAAAACTCCCAAGTTTAAGCTGTAGATCTTCCGGATCTATCCTTATTTTTCTTAAATATTAAAGTTACTCGACTTCTGTTTGTTCGTCATATTATTTAATGGAAATTGTAATTAATATCAAAAAGTCAATTTTAATTGCTTTTCCGATCCTGTAACTTTAGAGTCACATTGAAATAAAAATCATTTACACAGCGAAATATGTACTTATTTCATTTGCTCATTACTTTATAAATTTATTTCTACGTTTCAATGACGTATATTTGTCCAATGTCTAACCCCAATGTTCCTGGTTTGATTTCTTTACCTGCAATTTTTCAAATACCGTTTACAACTTCATACATTGAATAAATTAGAAATGTAAAGCTTTGTACCTGTAAAAATATAGGGAAACCATGGCGATTTTGGGTAGAGAACAAAGACTGACGCGGCGAGATGCCCGCAACAATGTACAGCCTAAAAAGGAATCGGCACATGGACGTTGCCAAAGCAACCGCATTTAGCCCAGTTTTTAACCGTTACGTTGATATCAAAACGTGTAGAAAGGGATGGGTGGAATAAGAATCTCGTTAAAATTCGTAGATCCAAAATCCATAACAGTTTGGTGTGACTAAAGTAAAGCGAAAGATCACACCATTAGCAACGAGCTTATCGAGGAAAACAAAGCGGCCGGAGCGGCACAAGGAAAATAAAGAGTTAATTAAAATCTTATCGAGGGGACTGAAGTGTCTCCATTGACTCGCAATTAGCACATCCTCCCAGCTTCCGCCTGCTTTGATCCTCCGCGGTTCGCGTCGCGGAAGTGATAGTGCAATCGCACTCCCGCGTGAATCTTTCCCCACGTGCAAGACTAGCGGCGATAAAAATCAGAAGTGCTCATTGTTTCTGGCATGACAGTAAACGATTTACTTACTCTAGTTAATTAATTGAGATTTAGCGTACATTATAGCAGCTGTAGAACAGAGAAAAGCAGTTTATGATACCTACACAAATATTGATGTTTTAGATACACATAATTATCAAGTTCTTTCAAAATTTAAATTGGCAATTGAATTTTACCACCAGCCGGAGAGTAAAATTTCCTGTTTACCCCGAGTCTCTAGTTGAGGTAAAACAAACGAACTGGCACAATTCTTAAAATCCCATAGGTCTGTTAAATAGGCACTGATCTACATTTTTTAAGAGTTGAAGACGCGGATATTTTATACAAAATGGTGAGCTTTTTCCATTTTTTCAGTTTCTTCGGAAATTTTCAAAATTGCATCACAAGGGAACTGGCACAAAAGTAAACACCTGCAGACGCTACCAATAGCTTATAGCTTAAGATACTCAATGAACTTGTATAAAGTTTGCATTCGCATACGAAAGCATGAAGAAGAAAATAAAAAACAAATGTGACCCAGTAAAACATTTCCCCATCACAGTAGTCAACTGACAAAAAAATACCAAAAAAACTATAAAAGCGCCCTGCTGGTGAAGTTTTGTATATTCGTAATGGAAATACAATTTTTCCTTTATTATAAAAGCAAGAAGAAGAATTGTGGATAAAAACAACCATCCCCATAATATTAATACTCAACAATAACAAAGAAAACCAGTTTTATATGTATATTCATAATGGAAATCCCAGGAAAGAAAAAGAATCATCGTGACCGAGAAAAAACATTTTGTCCGTCAAAATAATAACTTTGCCAAAAAATTACCAAGAAAACTAGAGAAGAACATTGCCGATTAAGTTTTCATAATGGATATTCAAATTTTCCTCTGCCATCAAAGCAAGAAGAAGAGGAACAAGAAGCAGAAAAAGAATTATTGTGACTCAAAAAAAAATTCTCTCATCAGAATAACAAATTTAACGTCCAACAAATTAACAAGAAAACTAGAGAAGAGCCTTACTACTTAAGTATTGTATGTATATTCGTAATGGAAATTCAAGAAAAGAAGAAGAATAATGGTGAATGAGAAAAAAACATGTTCCCATTAAAATAATAAATTTGCCCACATATTACCAAGAAAACTAGAGAAGCACCTTTCTGAATATGTTTTGTGGAGTCATACTGAAAATCAAATTTTCATAATGGATATTCAAATTCTCCTCTGCCATGGCAAGAAGAAGAAGAAGAAGCAGAAAATTAATTATTGTGACGGATTTTAACGTCCACAAAATTACGAAGAAAACTATAGATAAGTTTTGCATATTCATAACGTAAATCCAATATTTCCTCTATCATGAAAGCAGGAAACCTAATGAGAAGCAGAAGAATAACAGTTTCTGAGAAAAGTTTTTCCCATCAAGGTAATACATTTTAATGTCCAAAAATTACCAATAACACTTGAGAAGAACCGTGCTGGTTAAGTTTTGTATATTCACAGTGGAAATCCATGCAAGAAGGAGAATAACTGTGAGTCAGGAAAAAATCCTATCAAAATAATACATTTTAATAACCAAAAGTTACCAAAATAAAACCTGAGAAGAGCCTTGGTGGTTAAGTTTTGTATATTCACAATGGAAATTCAATGTTTCCCCTACCATGAATACAAAAAGAAGAAGAAGAATTCTGAGTCAGAAAAACTCTCATAAAATTAATAAATTGTAATGCCCAAAAATTACCAAGAAAACTTGAGAAGAGCCTTGCTGATTAAGTTTTGTATATTCACAATGGAAATTCAATGTTTCTCCTACCATAGATACAAGAAGAAGAAGCATTCTGAGTCAGAAAAACTCTCATAAAAATAATAAATTGTAATGCCCAAAAATTACCAAGAAAACTTGAGAAGGGCCTTGCTGATTAAGTTTTGTGTATTCATAATGGAAATTCAATGTTTCCCTTACCATGGATACAAGAAGGAGAAACATTCTGAGTCAGAAAAACTCTCATAAAAATAATAAATTGTAATGCCCAAAAATTACCAAGAAAACTTGAGAAGAGCCTTGCTGATTAAGTTTTGTATATTCACAATGGAAATTCAATGTTTCCCTTACCATGGATACAAGAATAAGAAGCATTCTGAGACAGAAAAACTCTCATAAAATTAATAAATTGTAATGCCCAAAAATTACCAAGAAAACTTGAGAAGAGCCTTGCTGATTAAGTTTTGTATATTCACAATGGAAATTCAATGTTTCCCCTACCATGGATACAAGAAGAAGAAGCATTCTGAGTCAGAAAAACTCTCATAAAAATAATAAATTGTAATGCCCAAAAATTACCAAGAAAACTTGAGAAGGGCCTTGCTGATTAAGTTTTGTGTATTCATAATGGAAATTCAATGTTTCCCTTACCATGGATACAAGAAGGAGAAACATTCTGAGTCAGAAAAACTCTCATAAAAATAATAAATTGTAATGCCCAAAAATTACCAAGAAAACTTGAGAAGAGCCTTGCTGATTAAGTTTTGTATATTCACAATGGAAATTCAATGTTTCCCTTACCATGGATACAAGAATAAGAAGCATTCTGAGACAGAAAAACTCTCATAAAATTAATAAATTGTAATGCCCAAAAATTACCAAGAAAACTTGACAAGAGCCTTGCTGATCAAGTTTTGTATATTCACAATGAAAATCCAATGTTTTATCTGTTATCAAAGCAAGAATATAAAAAGAATATGAATTGTGATTTATAAACCAGAAACATGTTCCCACCAAAACAATAAACAATAATGCCCAAAAATATCTAATAAGTGTAGATCCTTGCTGGTTACGTTTTTACGTTCACAATGAAAAGTTTGTCAATTATGAAAGCAGGAAGAATAATTGTGAACAATAATTTTTTGCCCAAAAACTTCCCCAACAAAACCAGAGAAGAACCTTGCTGGTTAAGTTTTGTATATTCAGAATGTAAGTTCAATGTTTCCTCTATCACGAAAACAAGAAGAAGAACACAATTGTGACTCAGAAAAACATTATTTTCTATCAAAATTATAAACGTTAATCTCCACAGTTATTAAGAAAACTTGAGAAGAACCCTGCTGGTTAAGTTTTGTATATTCCTAAAGAAATCTAATTTTTCTTCAATCATGAAAGCAAGACGAAAAAAAGAAGAAGAATGACCATGGAAATACATCCGGTAGCTATATGCCGAAGCGCCGTTTTCATATGCTCAGCGTAGAGTGACATTTGTGAATTTTGACTGTCGAGCTAATTTAGTAGTAAAGAACCGTAAAAGTACTGTCGATAAAAGAAAAAAAAAGATCGTTTGTTATTCAATTTTTTTGAAGATACCTGTTTTTGACACAAAAATGAAATTTTTTAGCATTAATTTCGCATCACGTAATATCCTGGTTGCTAAATGAGGGAAACTCAAGTTCAACAGTACACCTTCACCATATCTGTTGATAAGTTAATTTTGAAGTATCTCATTTGGCAATTTATAGGGAGGTAAGAAAAAATACACAAAACCAGTGAAAATTGTATTTCGGAGCAGGTGGCTGTGACTTCCTGTTTGACACCTACTTTCTAAGCAACTTCTTCAAATAATATTTTTGTAGATTTTGAAAAAATATGGGTACTTTATTTTTGAACCATTTTCATATTTTGAACCTCCCCCGTATACGAAAGAAGATATTAAAGTTTTGTATTTTTAGTTTGTAAAGATGCAGGAATTTGCATCAGGAATAATTTTTTCTGATAGCGTAAATGGACAATAAAAAATCCATATTTTTTTTAATTTCTGGCATACACTATGTTATATTACATATTATAATATACAGTGTGTTCTCTGGGGGTAATTGACAAACTTACAAAATGTGTTATAGAGGTGATTCTGAACCAAACAATTCATAAACGCTTTAGGTCAATTCCTTTCCGTTCTAGAGATGTCGTCAAAAGAAAAATCTGGTGTTATACACGCACACAACTTCCTTTAACAGTGATCTTATAATTAGCCAAAAATTTGATTTTTAATTTTTAAGCATTTGTCAATAAATTTCGAAAATTACAAATTCTACAAAAACGGTACAAAATAGAGCGTTAGTTCAAGAGACAAATTTTCTCTAAAATTTTAATCTGAATTTAAAAATGTAATAATATACCGGGTGTTCTATTTAAAATAGGAATTAATAAAAAAAAATGAAAAAAAAAACAAAAGAAACCCATTTTAGAAGTATTCAACTGGAAAATCACCTATTTCACATCAATACAAATTACTAATGTAATAAAAAATGTAAAGTTTGAAAAAAATCGTTAGAGCCGTTTTTGAAAAAATCGAAAAAAACTGACAATCACAAGAGTAAACCCCTACTTCCGGTTATGCGATTTTATTCAAAGCTTGCTGTTTTATCCACATAGTACACAAAACTTATATATAAAGTTTCAACGCCATAGTTCTTTTCGTTTTTGAGATATTCTGTTCACAGACAGACAGACGACAGACAGACACACAGACAGACAGACAGACCAATGAACAAAAACATGTTTGGGTTCAGGGGACTCGAAAACGTAAATATCTGTTGAAAACTCAATTTCGAATTATTGGGGTGAATCCAATACTTCCTTTATCGTAAAAGGAAGTAAAAAAATGTGCAACAATTAATGTAAATTTGCGTATTTAATTAAGAAATAACATAACAAAATTTTAAAAAATATATAATAATTGCTCGAATTGTTCGCCTCTACTGCCTCAACTATTCTTGCAATCAAATCTCCTCGCTTGTCTGGCTTACCGTTATTGTAAACACGAGATTTAAGGCAACCCCAAAAGTAAAAGTCTAATGGCGAAATGTCTGGAGAACGTGCAGGCTATAGTACAGGGCCTTCTCTTCCTATCCACCGTCCAGGATGGTTCTAGGCATGGCTGTTAATTAATGATCACTTTGACAGTATATACTTACTTATCAACAAATGTCATTTTATCTAGCTTATTTATCTCTATACGTAAATTTACATTAATTGATGCACATTTTTTCTTTTGTCGATATCTCAAGAACAGAAAGCAATTGACCTAAACTGTATATGAATTTTTGGTTTAGAATCACCTCTAAAACACAAGGTGTAAGTTTGTCGGTTACGTCAGGGAACACCCTGTATATTACCGCAATGGAAAAAAATCCTCTGTCTCATGCTGCCCCAGACAACCAACTATAGGTTCCATATAAAAAAATACTATTGCTACTTTATGGTATAACTCGAATGTCAAAAAAAATTTTTTAAGAACTGACTGCGCCACTGCTGCCGTATCAAAAAAGTAGAACTTAAAAATAACTTTTCTATTTTTATAAATAAGCGAGATATAACCACAAAACAAAAAAGTCGAAAAATCGATTTTTTGTATATTACTCGAAAACAAAATGCGGTAGTTAACTTTAGTTCTCGGCATTAAGATTTTAAAAAGGAGATCGAAGATGGGGGGGTCCATTTTTTCATGCAGTTATCGAGATTTCCTATGAAAATATCGAAATTTGCCCACCCTGTACATACTGCCGAGCCCCGCAGCTATTTGAGGATGAATCATGACACAAAAACAGCTTTCTTAATTAGGATTTTTAAACCTCCAGGAGCCAAATTATCCCATAAAAGGTCTTCAATGGCTTCAACACTAGAATAATATCTCCATGATTTTAACAAACGAACATAAGAATCTTCTCGGCGGCAGCATTTATCATCTTTACAACACGTAGTAGAACACGTTGGTAATAATAACTCGACTATATTAAACTTAAAACAAAAACTATTTTAGATATAAAATGTTGGCAACCGTACCAGCAAAAATATGCAAAAATTTTATTGATAATAGTCGTATCATATTTATCAGTATAAAGTAAGATCTACACGATGTTATGAGGCGTTCGAGTTGAGCAGCGAAGGCGGTCTTAAATCGCTAATGGGGCAGCGTTTGCAGAGTTCACTTCTTCTTGTTCACAGTTATACTAATAATTAAAACGAATGTAACTAATCCTGTGTTGCCTCTAGGATAAAACACTCCAATGCGGTTAAACAAGCAGTCACTCACGAGGAGGGGGTGCACTGCACTCGCAGGGAAAGCTAAACGAATAGGCCTTGGCTCTTCACCAGTGCTGGATAAATGAGTCATGAGCCTACCATTAAGAAAGTTTAATTCTTTACAAATGTTAATAGCACGTACCTATAACCACAGTTACAAGAATGTTTAAAATTTCATAGGGCAAGGAAAGGAAAACCTTCTGCACAAATGCTATCTGATTTCAGGAATTGATGACGATGCAAGTACGTTAAAGGACCCACATGCATTAGCTCTACAAAACTGCAATCTTTGTAAACACTTAAGAGATTTCACTATCCTGAAGGCAACATATATAGCAGGATATGTAGGTAAATACTTTTTTAGAGAGTCTTTTAAATTTAATTAAGTAGGTTATTTGTAATGCGCCTATTTTAAAATAAACGCACTACTTCGTGAAATTTGTTATTTTTTCAACGCCTTAAAAATACACTGTAAGTAATTCTTTTTTAATAGCTAGCTATCTATGATACAAGTTGCAAAAATGAAGTGTTTTAGGCAGTCGACGTGTTTTGTCAAATGAGGCCCAAGATCAAGTTTAACATCGCTTCAAGTACCTACTAGCTATTTGTGCACCAAGTGCTAAAGTGAATGTTTATGCAGCTGACATGAAAATTATGAAACGAAGCCGAATTTACTGTTATTAATCGATCAATGTCGATTTAACAAAGGTTTGCATTTATGACAGTTATAATTTATGTCATAGTAAAGAGATGGCCGTGACGGAGCGGGTGACTGTTTCTGCAGCTGGTAGTTGTCAAAGTTAGTTATCAAAAGTAATTATAATAGTACACATTTTACTTTATTCATTACATGATGCTTTACTTACTTAAAAAACACTTTAATTCTAATGAAAGAAGTAACTAGAATGAATTCATAACCTCATTTTCGGTTTGAAATACTAAATTCAAAACCAACTGTTTACTTTCAGCCCATGTGCTAAAAGTAAACAGCTGATTTCACTTTTAGCAAGCTGATGTATAAAACGTAATTTTTAGTTCAACAAGCTGCTAAAAGGCCTACTTTTAGTAGTGGTCGTAGAAAACAACTTCTTTACAGCACATATCATACAAGAGTTTATACTTTGCATAAAAATAATCAGAAACTTTGAAATTTGGCAATTTACAAATGTAACTATCTGCCAGTTGACTGGCAATAAATTTTAATGGTCAAAACTACCAAGAAAACTAGAGGACAGCTCATTCTTTTATCGCTTAGGTTAAAATAAAAACAGAATTTTCCAACAAAATGTCCGTTGTCGAAAAGCCGCTACAGCAGATCTCTCTCAACAACAACAACGGAGGAGGAGGAAAAGAGAGAGAATCTCTCTCTTTTCCTCCTCCTCCGTTGTTGTTGTTGAGAGAGAAATACTTTGCAGTCAGCAAAGCGTTGTAGCTAAATATGAATGTATTTAAACCTGCCAATGTGCCAAGAAAATATATTTTAATGTATATACAGTGTGGTTCACTTGAAATTAACACAACTAAATATACTCTCTATTTTTTGGCATAATGATTTGGAATTTTTGTTGTTTTACACGGTCCATTAAAGGACTTATTTGGTTTACTATCGCCTACTATGACTGATTAAACATTAAAACCTCCCGACCTTACCCTAGCGATTATGGTAGGTTGAATTACATTTCAAAATCGTTTTAGCATCCTCAAAAAATTCCAGATATGAGTTTTCCTCGGAATAGAATTTAAATCTTTTTAGGGGCAATAATGATATCGAAATACGGAAAAAGCATAAAATGATATAAACCCAAATTTTAACATATTCTACGATAAAAAAAAACTATCAAGTGATTTCGTCTTTTGACTATTGACTCCTTTTTAAAAAATTATACAAAAAGCAAAGTCATTAGCATCTAAATTCCAATAGCAAATTAATTAAGTTTAATACAAAAATTAAACACAAAGTTTGATTTCAGGATATTGTTTATGGCGTTGTGGTTGTGACCGCATTTTACTTTTAGACCTACAAAGAATCTTTGGTAATAAATGCCTCTTTTGTAATTTTTTGCAACATAGTTTTATATTTGATTTGATTATATTTAATTTAAGAATGGTGGAGAATATTTTGATTGGAGTTTTCACGTAGTATTCCTTACAGTCTTCATATTTTAAATAAAGATGTAAGTGCTAACGATTTCATTTTTTTTAAGAGAAAATGACTCAAAAACCTAAAAAACAAAATAATTTAAAAACACGTTTCTTTTTACCTACCAAAATTGTTAAATTTTTGCCATATTGCGAGTATTATTGCTTCCAGACATTGTTCTCTTCACCTTTTTGCAACCAAAATTGCATGAGGAGGTTTTTGAGGGTGCTAAAAAGGAGTTTGACATCAAATCCAGCCTTCGTTGACAGCTAGTTTCGGAAAATTTGCATTGTTGATCGATCATACACCAGGCAGGTATGCAAAAGTGGCAATAATCCAAATATGGGTCTGTAAAAGTCACCAAAAGTGAAACGCTCTATATATGTATATCAGCGGTACGCACTATTTTTTTTCTATCTTAGGGGTGCGTGATCGAAACAGTTGGGAGATCATTGCTCTACAGCGCCAATTGGAAAAAAAACTAACTAGCACAATAGACAATGCTTCTCAACTAGGTCTAGTTTAACGGTGAATTTAAGGGAAAATTAGCGATACAACCAATACGAACCAGCTGTTATGAAATTATATTAGTGATTACGATTAGGACAAAATGACATTGACCCAGGTTAAGGAATCTGATTATTAATCTCTCTTTCACACCCGAAATATTAGCCCAAGGACAAGACGAAATGAATGTTGCTAAATCTACAAAACGACAAACTTCCCTTTAAAACTTTAAAGTCTGCATTTATTGACCATGGTGGACGCTTTAAACATTTTTAAAAATTGTGCTCTTATAAATAGCTCGTTACTACAAGTTCCTTGCTACAACAAAACAAACTAGTGGCACAATTTGTCGTAGGTGGCGAGGAACGCAAAACGGAGCCGCGATGCTCGATCGAGATCAATACCGAGATTAGCGGGAAATATTGAAAACTCGGAGCGAAGTTTCTTCCATATCTGTCTATTATCACAATTTGATTAGGCCCGCGATATTGGGCCGTAAATTTCCAACTTTTCAGACGAGGCTGAAGTGGGGGTCGCTGCAAAAACAAAGGACGCACGCGACCGTCAGTTCGATGGCGAAATAATGCAACGAGGTGCAGCCGCACAGCCAGCCATCTGCGTCTGTCGCTCAAAGCAATGTTTGTAATTGATTCTTATTAATAGATTTATGCACATTGTGCACTCGAGAGTGTTTCAGCGTTTCAGCTGCCCGTTTTGTTGCGCGTTTCTGGGAAAAGATACGCTTTCCAGATCGGCCGATAAAATTCAGTTAAGTTCGGCGACGATTCCGAAAACTCTGATAAGGCTTGAGGGACGTTCCTGGAAAAGGAGCTGCCGCCTTGGCGATGATTGCAAATATTTGCACAAACTAATGATATCGAAAGGATTGATCTGTTTGCAAAACCAAAAGATCTGCTAGCCCTTCTGCTACACGTATTTTAGTTTTAGTAAAATCTTAAATGTATATTCCGCCTATTCATGCAAATCTACCTTTATGTGCTTTGAGGGTAACGCTACAAAAAAAAATAAGTTTATGATATCATTTGTAAAGAACATTTCCCCTTATATTTTAAATTCAAACAAAAGTTGATCTAAAAATTAAATTTCTGTAGCATTTATGCGATACGAAACGTAAACAATGATGCAACTACCAAGATTCCCCTTCCTCCACCCTCAATTATCCATATAATAAAAAATAATGAAAAAACAACAACTCTTCATTTTTTTTCCTTTTTGCTAATGAGGAATGGGCTTGTAGCTAGTTTTAGTATTTTACAAACAATAGAAGCACAATCATACGGAATGGCCGAAGTACAACAGCGATACATATTAGAACAATCCAAGCAAAGTCAACTGACATAAAAGAATACCAATGACGCAGCACTAGAACCAATAGAAGAGAGAAGAAAGATGTGGAAACAGAAAATAAGAAAAAAAAGATAGTCCACATATTGAGAAGAGGCGGACTCATCAACACAATAATTGAAGAAAGGGTAGAGGGGGGGGGGGTTGCCCCCAGAAAACGACCCGTCACCAATACGTTAATGAAATAATAAACACAGGAAGAACAAATTATGTAGAGATGAAATGCAAGGCACCCGAGCCCGAGAAGAGTGGAGAGGTACAACAAAGCAGCCAGACTGCTAACTGAGAAGGATGATGATCCTAAGGAGAAAGCCAAACGTAAGGATCCAACCTTTGAAGTAGAAGGCGATGTTGAATCTTCGGGGACGTGATATAGAAGCGCAAGATATACCGAAACCTTGACCACATCACCCAATATTACGTACAAGCGACAAGCAATGGTACCATATTGCTTCTGACATTCCCAATTTCGGTTTCGACCAATCCACTCGTACTGTAAAAACTAATTTTGGTGAACACGTCCCAAAAGCTATAGAGTGCGTTGACAAATTATGCAATTCGAGATAATGGGTGTGGTTTTTATCAATGAACAATGATGCTACGGTATTGTTCGTAATATTGATCGACCATACAGAAGAAACTGCGAATATTCATTCATGGGAATATTGCCTCGGATGGGACCAAACAATTTTTCTCTGTCCCTCTATTAGAAAACTGTTTTCCATAGGCCACCTGTATTCCACTACAAACTGTCAGATAGAAGACTTGAAGAAATGCTGAGATGTTTTAGTTGTTGCTATATGGGCAAAATACTGATTCTACAGTCAAGCTCAATAAAGTGACTACATTGCTAAATAATTTTCTATTGAACTTTCCGAAATCTTATTACCCCCCTGGAAGAACTGTCGTAAGATGAATCTTTTTAGTTTTCGTGGCCGGCTAGATTTCAAGCAAGAGAAAGAGCGTGCAAGATACAGAACAAATTTAACAAAAAAGGCACTAGTGCTTTCTCCGTTGGAAAACTATTTACATCGCGGCCACTAGTTGTTCAGAACAAGGTTTATCTTTACAAAAAAAAAACTACTATATAGAAGGCTTCATACTACCGAACTTGACGGGCCAACAAAAGGGAGAACACAAATGGAAACGCAGTGGTAGTACCTACAGATTCAAATGAAGAAACAAGGCAGATCTTCTTTGTATGATTAGAAAATATCATGACAAACTCCTAATGTCCGTAACGGATACGGTCAAACGAACAGGTCGTTAAGTATGTCTGGCATATCCTCCACAAAAGTCAATAAAATGGTATAAGAAAGTTGTGTTTCATTAACATTTCGTATTGCCTATAGAGAACTGCTTTCTATACCAGCAGATCTTCATGGTGGAATATGATTAGTACGGTTTTTTTACAATATACCTAATGCGAAGCAGTCCAGAATAGCGTACCATACAAGGTTGCCACATTCTTAAAAGTAAAAATCGGGACGTGTAACAGAGTGAAGGGTTGGGGGGTCCTACCGTATGGAAAAATGTTTCAATTTAATTCTTAAAACTTACCTTTTTATACCACCTTGCAGAGGATATAAGAGATACAATAGGTAGATAGGTACCAACCAAGGTACCAACAACCTCCACGCTTATTTACGCCCTACTAAATAGGGGAGTTAAAATTAGATAATTTTTCTGAAAACTGGAAAATAGTATTAAAGGAAAAATTAGTAAATATGTTCTGCCCTAACTAGATATAGGCCGAGTAGGCACCCGCCTACAGGGGCAAGCGGCAAGGGGCGCCAAAATGGCACTGAAAAACATTCTTTCGTACTAATAAAGAATAAATAAGCAAGTGGCCAATTTTGCAAATAAATTAATAAATATTAACGATTTAAGTACAAATACTGCTAATTACAGATATAATAATACGAATTGCGCCCAATTTGGTCGATACATTACTTTACCTTGTACAATTTGCAAAGGAAATGTTATATGTCTACCAGATTTATTTTATGGTGCTCACCTAAATCAATCAAAACATTAGAATTATTAGCTTGTTAGCCCACCGCATAGATGGCCTTATTCTAATTATAAAAATGTCTCCATTTTTAAAACAATGTAATACAACAGTGGCGACACTCTAACTTCAATTTTTATCAACTGTTGGAGCAGGTCCATTGACATTACATATACAGTGTGATTTTTTTAAAACTTAATTGCAGCAGGGCCTTGATAGTCTAAATCAGTTGGCAATACTGAAATGTATTGTTGGTGACACTGTAAGTCTATGTCAAATTCGAGGTTAGCAGGTTAGGTTTTGCGTCAGTTTTGACACAGACTGACGCAAAACCTAACCTGCTAACCTCGAATTTGACATATACATACAATACATTTCAGTATTGCCAACTAATTCAGGATATCCAGAACCTAGTGCAATTGAGTTTTTTAAAAATCACTCGGTACATTAACTGCTTTGGGCTCATTGCTGATACAGTTGTCCATTGCAACAATCAGCAGAATACCACAGAGCGATTTAGAAAGCTTACGTGTTCCACTACTATGGCATTTTTTCGCTACAATCACTTTCCCGGTAGAATTTCTTCAAATTAAATACATCTGCGACACTACGCGATGGTAGCTTTTATTTAAAAAAAAATTATCGAAATTGGCCTCATCCAAGGGTTATACTACGAGCTGACAAAAAAAACTGCGCGTTTTAAATATATTGATGATTACAAAACAGTGTGAGACAGAGTGTGGCTGTGAATACTGAACCTTATGCTACGTTCACATGTTACTACGCATAATTATATGAAATTATTTGTTTATATTGCATTATTTTAACATATTGATGTCTTTACTAGTTTTTGAACGCACCACATAGGTGGTCTTATTCTAATTAAAGTAATTTTTGCATTTTTAAAATAAAACAGTTACAAAAGAAAATGTCTTAACGTCTTTAATACAGAACGCGCTGCAAGAAAAACAACTTTTGCTAGATCGAATTATGGTTGAAGTCTTCAAAATTCTCTACAAAATAAGTAAAAAATACCTTAATGCTGCTAATAATACAGAAACACTTAGTAAAGCGAATTACATGAATTTGAAAATAAAAAAAAACATTGTAGCTAGTGGGATTTGAACCCGTGTTCACTGATAAATGCATATGCTTATCGTTGCGCTATAAATGACGCAGTAGCGTTCGGATTTTGGGTACTCCATATGTTTATATATAGGGATTAGCAAAATGTTCTGCTGACTACATAATAATATGCACTTTTTTTTAAATTAGAATTGTGTTTTCTAATCTTGTTTTCTGTTCTCATTTTATTTGTATTGTATTTTTATTATTTTAACATTTAGTTGTTTATTTTTAAAATGTTTGAATAAAAAATGTTGAATTTATTTTTGAATATCTACCTGTTTGTTTGAATACATTACATCATATAGCCGTGCCGTGCATCATAATTAGTTTATTTTTTACACAAAAAATTTGAGTATGACGAAAAACTAAGAGCTAAAAAAGTTTTTAAATAAATCGCCCTTTTTAGTACATATTTTTGTATAATCAAACGCTTGTCCATTAAAAAGGTATAATCCATCCACATTCCTTAGAAGTGTGGGATTTAAAAGAAAAACTTTATACACAAATTATGTTTCATCACCCCCTAAATAAATAACCAAAATGAATGTTGTTCAAACAATAATTAAATTACACGTGATGTTTTTTATTAAACTATTTGGCTTATTATATTCTTTCCATCAGATACCGCTATAATATTAAACGTACTGTTGTGATCGCGTCACCAGGTTTTAATTGTTAAGGTGACGCATCATAATAAATATAAAACAAGCTATTAAATGGAGCTTCGAAATTCAAGTCATACTTTCAATAACTTCGGGGATTACTTATATACAACTCATATGAAGTAACATCCCTTAATAGTACCTTGTTTCAGCTTCAGCACGTCGGTTTATTAGCTGACGCAACTTCACAAGTACTCAAATGAATATGCTTTATTATTGAGATAATTTCGGAGGCTTTCAAGGCCAATGTCATTAAGTAACAAAAGACTTCCGGGATTGAACCGTGTCATTATTGTCATTATTGAGGTCGAAGAACTCCACGTTTCGCCCACTTTCGTAAGGGGCTTCACAAGGAGGAAAGGCAAAAGAGCACGGTAACTCAACGTGTAAACCACGCCAGAGGCGAAACTCTTCTATCCCTTCCCCTTCAAAAGAGTTTTGAACATGGGCGAAACGTTGAGTTCCTCGACATCAATAATGACACGGTCCAACCCCGGAAGTCGTTACTTAACACTTTATTATTATAACTCGAGAATATTCGAAAAAACGAAATAAAATATAAAAGCAACTGTAATTTTAGTAGTACACATGTAGTTACATACAAACACGTAAAATATGTATGGAAAATCGTTCTTAATTAATACTTATGTATTATTACAAAAGCATCATCAAAAGAATATAAAGTGAAAATAATTTTGTGCTCTGAAGTTCAAAATCGAAACCGAACCGGATTAGAATCGAGACTGGCAACCCTGGCATCATACCAGATGCAAGCAGAATATGTAGGATAAGAAACGAAAAAAAAGGCTATGTAAAACATGCCGAAGCAAACCTGCCCTTTGTGTTTCTTTTTTATAATAATTATGTTACGACGGCATTTGTATTTGCTTCTTCTGGGTCAAGTAGGATATGCCGCCCAATCTTTTGTACAATTTTACACTTCCATACTCTTCAATATCTTAATCGAATTTAAAGTTAATTGTGCGTTTTTATAAGCCCCTTTCGCATTGAAGGCGTCCAGCAGTGTATTAGCTAAAATCTCCCTTCCATTTTTCTAACGCGACACACTTTACAGATGACGTCATCCACATTTTTATAACATATGGCAATCCAAAGTTTTCTTGAAAAAAACTTTAGAAATTCTAAGATAAGCTGTATCAGATTTGCAAATATTCGAGGTAAACCCTTAAATTAAAAAAACGCTAAAATCAAGTGGCAGGGAAATCACAAAATGCGGAAATATCTAAAGAGTCGGAGAATGTTCATCCTCGTATTGGAAATTTTCAAAAACTTTGGAAGTTAAAAGTTAACTCAGCCCAACTGCGCTTAATTAATCATTAAAGTAGCAAATACGGTCTTAAAGTACCATTAGATTTTTTTTTGGTTCTCTAAAACTACCAAATTCAATTAAACATCTGGGTTGAGAATTTTAAGCTCTCTAGTAAAAAAATAAAGTTAGAATTGTCGATGACCGCATGAGTCATGACTATAATGTGTGGATTCAAAAACAATTGTTATTTTTTTCTTCAAGTTAACTTAATAAGTTGCGATACCAAGGCTCGTCATTTTATATTCGCCCTGTATCAGCACTCAGAAATCACATTCGGTTTTGCGAAACCCTTTATGACGAAACGAAGTTTCTACTTTCACCAGTTAAATATAGCGAGAAAAATAATAATTAAGGAGTTACAGAGAAAGTTGATATGTTTAATCAAACAAAAATAAAACCATGCAGAAGCAACCCTACTTAGAAACAATGAATTCAATTAGACTGTTTACAAATATTACAAATACAGACAACTACGCAACGAGAAACAGAACAGTTCTTTTCAAAACGTGAAGAAAAATAAATACGAAGAAAAAACAAACAATTTTACCATAAATCTGAGAGTATCAGAAACTATGTTTTCTTAAGATAAATTTAGTTACACTAAAAAGACAACGTAAGAAATGTGCTCACTTTAACTCCAATAATAGAAGGAAGCAAACGATTTATATGTTTTACATGCAGAAAAACAACGACGCAACTAGTTTTCGCTAGTTTGAAGTTCCTTACTTGGAACTCCGGATAGGACAGTTTTTAACAATACGATGAGAAGATAGTAAATACGAAAATTGGATGTAACCAGCATGTATGAAGCTCAAAAGGTTCCTCAAGAGATGCAATGACCAAATATAGACATTTTAGGGATCAGGGAAACGAGATGCCCACATTCAAGACTATGTCAAATAAAAAAAGAAGCAAGAGGGGCGTTAATAAACATGAAAAAGGTATTCTGCTATCGAACCCTCATGTTATTATTAAGAATACAATTAGTTAAATGATGTATCTATTCAATGCTCCTTTGTGAGATGGACTTATGGATATGTACGAACAAAATAGAAGCGTTCAAGATATGGATCTGTAAAAGGATTCCAAAAATGGCTCTAACGTAAAAATACACAGAAGAACAAACATTCAATATTTTTTTATTATACCTGCATCAGAATCGCCGTTTAAAGCACGCCTGAGCGTGCGAAAACAGGCGATTAAAGCACGCAGAGCTTTAAAGGTTGTAAAGGAAACAAGGTATATAGGTAACATTATAACTTCATCGCTATCTTTATTTTGCTGACACGACTGAATGCAACAACGGACGTGGACGCGACAAAAACGTAAACAATTCTAGTAACTATAGTAGCAATATTATTATGCCCTCTCGATTTATCACGACAAAAATTATGTGCGTAATTGATTTCCAGTATTGCAGGTATAATAAAAAATTGCGTAAAGTATTCGTGGATAACTGGTCTTTAAAACACTTGCTCTATTTCGAGCACTTCGGCTACGCCGTCGTGCTCGAAAACTCGCGCGTGTTTTAAAGACCTTGTTATCCACTCATACTTTAATATACTATTATCACATATGCAGCGAGAGAAATACCAACCTGGACTCAGGAAAAACGTATTGTGGGTAGAAGACGGATGCCATGGCTACGTGCTACGCAACCTAAGAAAATGACTGGAATTACAGTCGAACCAGTTATTTCGAGCAGCTGCACAGCAGAGATAGCACATGCAGAAAGAGAAGAAAGATAATATTCTTTGTTTTATCGATGGCTTTAACTACGTTGCAATATTTCTTTGGAATACAATCAAACACACACAAAGTGCAAATGTTACGTCGACTATGGCGAGCAAACGAAACGATCATAAATGGAGAAGATACTATCAGTTATCTACTATTAGCTAATGGATAAGCCCTTGCAAAATCACTCCTTTCAAGCAATATTGAGATGTGAGATTAAGATTCCAAATTGAATATACAACCAAACAAGTTGTTTTTACACAGTCCCAAATGAAATATCTTTTAGTAGTGGCTTTCCACATTATTTAAAAATACGATATCGGTCAACATATAACAGACACTAGGATTTTGGCAATGTGGTGCAATCAGAAGCTGAGGGATAGCAGCTTAGCGTGGACCCGAGAGTTCCAGAAAGGAAATAATAATCTTGATAGCGACCTGACAAACATTGCAACAGCCTTGCGGAAAATGCTAAAGAAAGGAAACGATAGACATATCGCATACCTAAAGCAAGAAGAAACCTTGAGTATCCTTGGTATCCGCAGTGGACGCAACTCTTCATGACCACGTAAATGTTACAAAGGCTTGTCCACGATGGATCTCCCATTATTGATTGAAGGGCAAATGGGGTACCGTGTTGTTGGGTATAGAAAAAATCCGAGGAAGTTTAAAAATGAAACTTATCTTATGGTTAAATAACAAAACATGGTGTGGGTTTTCAAAGGTGAGACAGCTTCACGCACAATCAGGAGATCACAGTCAGTGAAAAAACGGATGATTGCCATGTTCTTGACAGCAAGGGGAATTTTGGCGTGCGTGACGTTTGGAAACTCAGAAGACAACCACTGCTAAGTGATAAATATATTGAGAGGTCTTCATCCAAACTCATGGTCTCTTCACCATGACAACGCCCCTGCACATTGGGCCAATGCGTGTCGTCCATTTGGCAACGACGAAGTCGAATGTGCATGTGCACCCTTCCTTTAGCCCTAAGCTTACACTCTGTGACTTAATCTTCTTCCCGCAGCAAACGAATTGACTTAAGGAAAAACAATTTTCAACTGCTGAGAACCTGCTGAAGACATGAGCTGAAGAACATCCCCAGATACTAGAGGAAACGTGCATGGGTTGTTTCAACGATTGGTTACGAAGAATACACAGGTGAATTGAATGTAAAGGAAAATAGTTTGAAAGATCGTAAATAAGTCGGTTTGCAAAAGTTTTCTAAATGATCACAAAGCAAGAAATATTGATGATCCATTTATTTCAAAATAAGCAGAGAGATACTTACGGTTTTAATTAGCATTAAACTCGTTACTGCAAGTCAATGCAAATCCAATAAGACGCACCATTTTCAGCTAACACCAGCACTTTACACAGTATTTAAATAAAAAATGTTAGGAATAGTACCTAGTGGGATCCGAACTATTCCAAGAAGCTAGAAATAGTCCACTAAAGCTAAACTACCAGATATCATAAATATATATATATATATAAATGCTGATTCCTTCCGTTTATTATCAAACACGTGTAAGGTAAGCTGTGTTACGCAGTACTTAGATGTAGGTAACGATAAGATTAGATGCAGATCGAAACGTAGCTTTACGAAAGCGATTTTCTGAAAATTACAATTTATCAAAAAAGAATGATAACCATTCGACTACGTTTTATACGAGTATGTACGTCGAATTCACTTATGAAACAAAAAGCTATTAAAATTAAAGAAAAAGTACCATATTAAAAGTAACATATTTAAACATGCAAATTGTTGTATGTTTGTATTTTCACTATTCGAACTCAGTTATTTATAAAAAAGCAGTTTGTTCCCAAAGGTCTTCGAATTTCTTTTTAATTCGCTACGTTGAAGAAACTTAAACCCGTTCACTTACTTACACTAGTTTTGATTTTAACTAACGTTCGATGAACTAATTCCATTAAATCTAAAGGTTATCATTCCAGTCTGGATTTAATCAGTAGCTAATTTTAAATGTAAAGTTGAAGCTTCCATTCTGCACGACAACGCATAATCGCATACACGTCGTAACGGCCGAACAGCTGAAGGCCAGTCGCATATTGTACAAGCTGTATAATGTAATAAATCTGCCTTTTTGTATTTTAAATTGGGTGTTCAAGTTTGTACAGGTTATTGATGAAGAGTGCGTTGAAAAGCATTGCAAAATAATTGTAGACGTGAAATGTGTTTACGTAAAACAATTGCATCGAAAGTGGTTTCACTAATTCGCTAATTAAGTCTTAACAAACTTCACCATTTACTGATATACTTACGCATTTAGTTCATAATTCCAACAATCATTATTTTTCATCTGCCCTAAATTTAAATAAAGTTGGGCGAGTAAACGAACACCAAATCGTTCTAGGGACTTCCCCCACCTAGGGTACAAAGTCTAAAACAACAATATCGATGTCTTCCATTCCTGGAATTCCAACATCCGTCCGTTTAGAGAGATATTTGCATTGCGATGTATTTATTCACCTGACGTTCGCTCACTAACACAGTGGCGTAACAACTTCTACCACTGGGGAAGTCCCGAATAGCGACGGCGTGGTGGCGCCAGTTTAATATTTATAATTAATTCACCGTTGATACCTACGCTACTGCTCCAGGTGCGTTAGTGTGGAGCGAAGATAAAACCGAGCTAAAGATAGCTTAGTGGAATGTGTTAAGTGCGCGGCCACTGCTGATAAAATTTTTGCATGTACAATTCCGAATTTTAAAAAGGGCATAAAGTGAAATTTATGCAAAGCCCCAAATTAATGCTTGCATGAGGAGTGCGTGCGAGCTGTGCGCCAACTTTTAAAAACGCTCCCGGCCCAAAGACAACTAAATGGGATTAATGAAATCAAACTTTGATGCACGTTCAACAGCAGCAGCAGCGTGCCCCAAACAGCCTCGGGCTATTTGGCTGCCAATCCGCTGCAATATGCAGCCGTTAATAATTGAGTAGCCCTCGTAATTAGTTTCAGATTGCGGGCAGTCGATTTGGTTTTCTAGTTGTCAGTAATGTAAATATTTTTTTAAATTTCATGTAGGTTAAATGGTTTTCGAACCGTGGCTAGGGTTTTATTACTTTAGCAAGTTACAAGGAGTACTGAAATCTTATGTACCCCAAATTGAAACAGTTGATCAACGTGTAATACCTATATGCCCATTGAGAGAAATAGGAGCATGTTCTACTATTAATTTGCCTATAAAACTTCTCCAAGCAAGGGGGAGGGGTGTGGTAATGGGCGATGAAACATTAAAACGACAGCCACAATTTCGACATTTTTTCAGTAAAATAGTATGTTTGCAACAAATCTACAAAAAAATTGTAGCTATTATCAATAACCATAACGATTTTAGCTAGTTTACAATAAATTTCCAGCATTTTTAGCAACTAAATTAGTCTCACTTGGTAATCGCCACCTATCTCCCCCGAACTAATTAGTCTGCGCAACTCGGAAGTATATTTTGAGGTTACGTTTTATAATAATTTACAATTACCGTTTAAGCTTGTTGCTTCACTTACACGCAAATAAATAAAATGCAAACAAAGTATTTAACAAAACTAATTTAATATTCAAACGATAATGAGCAGTGACATAAATATGTCGAGTGGACATTTTTGGAGGTATTAATAATTCCATGTTATCTGCTACACCGTAATTTGAACCCGTTGAAATACGGTTATTGACAAGTCGTGTCATGATTTATGTAAAAAAAAAACATAAATGTCTATAGGACAAATACAGTTAGCTATCCTGTATTATAAAATATGCTTATTTACCATCGTTCTGAACAAATTATTCGACATTAAGTTTAGTTCAGCAAAATTTTTGTTAGGTCTATTATCAAAAGAGTATATAAGCCAAGATTATGCAAATATACAATAATTACATAATTGTGTAGTTCTTTTTTAGGAATTTCAAGCAACATTTTAACAAATTTACAGCAGTTTTTCCCAAATGCAATCTGCAGCGAATTTGTAATTATTTGGAGATTTTTCGCTGACTGTACAAATATAATTTTTTATAAAAGTTGAAATATATTCCTTGTGATAATATAGTAACCCGTTAATAAATTAGCAGTATTTTTAGCAATATTTCAGTTCAACAAACTTGCAACAAATTGTTAGCAAGTGTGTAGGGCGTTTTTCACAGATTTGTGTAAACTTAGATCAGGTTGTGTAGCAAATCGTCAACAAGCTTTCCTCGAACTTTCAGAATATTCTTAAAGGTCTGCAGTGAACTACTTTCAGAACGTTTGCAGCCAAGTTTCAGTTAGTTTTCAGTAAACAGGTTTGTAGTACATTTTTAGTACGTTTGCAGTACATTTTTTGGAGGTTTGCCATCAATTTTCAAGAAAGTTGTAATTGTGGATTGAAAACTTTGTAATACATTTTGATAAATTACAGAAAATTTTTGTTTTCTTTACCAAACTTGGGGTGTGTGGGAAATTTCTAAACAGTTACAATAAATTTCAACAAATCTACATCAAATTTTGAAGAATTCCGACATGTTTTATTTGCTCGTTGTTTTTCATATTTTTAAAGAATCTTCAATAGATTTTTGGTAAATTTTAAGTAGGCGTGCAGTGAATTTGCAGTAAATATTTAGAAAACACTAAGGACAGTTTCAGCAATTTTTCAGAAATATTATAATTAATTATCAGTAAAATTTCAGCAATGGTTTCTCAAGTTTACAGCAAGCTTTATACCTATTATTTGGCCGCTAAACTTTCAACAAGTTTACAATATTTTACAGTATTTTCAGTAAATATTCAGTAATTCTGTAAACTCATAGGAAGTTTGTAGCAAATCTACTGAAGATTTTTTAATAAAACCTAATTAATCTAAGGTTTGGCAATGAACAACTGCAACAATATCCCTCGTTGAAATTATAGAAATCAGGTAACCACAATACCAAAAATTGTAGTAGTTTGGCAATTTTCACTTCAGTAACGCTTTCCTAGCTTAAAAGTAACTTAAAAGTAATTCCTTTTGAACACTTCTCCAATACCAGTAACCACAAGCCCAGTTAGATTTAAGTACACTGCCTTATTCAAATTGAGAGGATAAAAGCTACGAGCAAATTTAAATTACTTTAAATCTATTATTTAACATTTTTTTATACCGCATGGCTTGTGTTTTCAACTTGCGCGAGCGCCTCTGACAACCTAACGGCTGTCACCGAAATGACAACCGGGACCTACGGCTTAATGTGCTCTCCGAGGCACGGCTGGCTGCGATTTTACTACCACTATACATCGGACACTCACCCGAGTGCTGACCGCTGCGAACGAATTTAGCAATGACAGTGAATCGATATGGTTGTAGGATACACCTATTATTCATTAAGCATATTACCTATAATGTAATCGTAGCTAAATGCTCTCTTTATTTATATGATTTTATCATTTTCAGTTTTGGTCACTCTAAAGAGCCTACAGTGCTGGAGACAATGTGGCAGGGTGATTTTAAATGTTCATAAATTGTTTAGTATTCTTTAAGTGGTGTTTATGTCGTTAAAAGTTCTGCGACATTCTCTAAACCTAAACGTTTTCATACATGCTTCTGTTTTTCCTGTTATTACGTACACATGCGTTGTATTCTTTTAATAGACACAGTTTTTGTTAGTGCTTAATAATTTTGGTCAAGACTGTAGCAGGGCTTTAGACAGAAGTTAACAAACACGTCGGAGTATGGAAATCGCAGTATATTCGTAAAAAATTTTTTTTTACTAGAAATGGAGTCGTTACGATTTACGATTTCAATGTTAAGGTAGGTACTGATAGAGAACGTAGTAGACGACATAAATGTGGTCTAAATGCTGATTCAGTTCTTTCAATGAAGGAACATAATCCTCTCCAATACGTGATTTCAGCTACCATTCAGAAGATCTATCATCAACATAATGAAAATCATTTCAAAACAGGCTTGCGTGCCCTGTGCTGATCTAATCTCGGGTCATAATCGAGAGAAAGCAAACATCAACATTAATATAAAATTGAAGAGGATTCCCACGAAACATCAATAAATTAAACATAGGAAAGCTGAAGCAATCCCTAACACAAGATAAGTCTAATAAAAAGCTATGAAAATTCAACGAACAACTATTTATGTAGTACACATAACGTCTAAAGTCTATAAAACGAAATAAAAACTATATTCTTAATGGATATATTTGGAATTGGTACGACAAAAAAGAGGCCCTTGATGAGGATGGAAACACTAAATTTAATGGATGAAAGGGGACCATATAAAACCATAAATGCTGCCAGACAAACAAGTGCACAAAGATCAGAGAACAATGGATGTATTTCGTAGATGTGAAAGAAGTTAAAGCAAAACACGACCATAACCTACTAAATCAAGATAACCAACTCATTGCAAACATGCAGGAACTAAAGATGTCAAGGAAAAAGGGAGGGGGTGCTTGTTGGAAAAGGTAATTCAATCCTTTGAAATGCTTCATGGTTTTCATTTCATTTTTTCGTAATTTAACTAGATAGCTAGATTTTAGGGGGCCTGGACACAACGCCCACTGGTCACAAACCCCAACTCAGAATTTGGTCATAACGCCCAACTTCGATTCTGGTCACAACGCCCAACTTGGTCACAACGCCCAATTTTGATTTTGGTCACAACGCCCAACTTGGTCATAACGCCCAAAATCGATATTGGTCACAACGCCCAACTTGGTCACAACGCCCACCGACGCCTGTTATAGGAGAGAGCTATCGACGCCACTTAAAGCACCGTTTTGGTCATAACGTCCAACTTTGATTTTGGTCACAACGCCCAACTTGGTCACAACGCCCAATTTCGATTTTGGTCACAACGCCCAATTTGGTCACAACGCCCAATTTCGATTTTGGTCACAACGCCCAACTTGGTCACAACGCCCAATTTCGATTTTGGTCACAACGCCCAACTTGGTCACAACGCCCAATTTCGATTTTGGTCACAACGCCCAACTTGGTCACAACGCCCAATTTCGATTTTGGTCACAACGCCCAACTTGGTCACAACGCCCAACTTTGATTCTGGTCACAACGCCCACTTTGGATTCTGGTCACAACGCCCACTTTTGATTCTGGTCACAACGCCCAACTTGGTCATAACGCCCAAGTTTGATTTTGGTCACAACGCCCAACTTTGATTTTGGACATATCGCCCAGGCGGCACAGAAAGTAAAATGAATAATAATAAATTAAACTTTTAAGGTGAGGTAATAGGTAGGAACATTTTTCAAGTTCCCGTAAGTAGTATTAATATTATTTATTTTTCATAATAATTGAGTGGCGTAATGCGTTGTCCAAAAAGTTTCTAAATTCGGATTATAACAGATAAAGTTGTATTTTTTATATGGAACTCATAGTTAGCTGTGGCATTATGAGACATATGTCGTATGGGATCGAATTATTAATTTTCACTACTTTATAGCAACAATTCACAATTTTTAATATTTCGTCGTTTTCTAGTTGAAAACTTGTGCCATTTAGAATATACGTGATTAAACAAAGTTTTTGCGTTGTTACAATACCACCGTTTGATTGACAGAATTAATCACGTTTGATTGTTGCTTATAATAATATAGTGTCCTTCATATATCCATTTTATCAGAACATTTTATTGTCCATTAAAACCCCTGCAGTTTCTCAAATTAAAAATGCAATGCAAAAATGTAAATATTCTACTTCTATACGAAGGAGGTTCGAAAATATGAAAATGATTGAAGAAAAAAGTACTCTTATTTTTCAAAATACACAAAAATGTTAATTGGAAGTATTTGTTATAACATATCTATTAATAGTTATTTAACAAACAAGTATGTTAATGAGAACGATTAATAATCGAGACATTTTAATGCGCGAGCGCTAGCGAGCGAGTTAATTGTAGATATTATTAATCGCCGATTAACATACGAGTTAGTTACAATATTTTTCCGTTGATCGTACATTATTAATTTGAAGAGAATCTAATTTTATTCCATGAAAAGAATTTGACACTTAAAGTTTTGACATTAATGGTACCGGGTAACCATAAATGGTTGTGATTTTTTTCTTAGGTTGGCACTGTTTATGTTGGTGACATTGTAAGTCTATGTTAAATATGAGGTTAGCAGGTTAGGTTTTGAGTCAGTTTGTGTCAAAACTGACGCAAAACCTAACCTGTTAACCTCGAATTTGACATACACTTACAGTTCCACCATCATAAACAAATTTTTTAAATCGTTTATTAATAAAAAATCATTCATTAATAAGGGTCATTAATATACGATTCTCTATAGCTCGTTTCACTCTGACTATGCAGTACAGAGAACATACGACAATGTTATTTAAAGGCAAACTTCGCTTGCTGCGTTGCTGCTTGTAGACCGCACTCAGGTATACTGTATACTGCTCTTTTCAAATTGACGCAGAAGCGACAAAAAGGGTTTACTTCAACAAGGTATTAACAAATAAGCCGATTGCAATACAAAAGGCGGATTTATTATGATTGACGTCTTCGTGTTCAGTTTTAAGCAACTTGCTATCCCTGTACACTGCGTAGTCAGAGTGAAACGAATTACTTAAAAATTTGACACAAAAATGAAATTTGTTTGCACTGATTTCGAATCACGTAATATCCTGGTTGCTAAGTGAGGGAAAACTCAGATTTGACAATACTCGTTTATCGTATCCCTTGATAAGTTAACTTTGAAGTATTTCAAATGTCTCGATTATTAATCGTTCTCATTAACATACTTGTTTGTTAAATAACTATTAATAGATATGTTATAACAAATACTTCCAATTAACATTTTTGTGTATTGTGAAAAATAAGAGTACTTTTTTCTTCAATCATTTTCATATTTTCGAACCTCCTTTGTATAGAAGTAGGATATTTACATTTTTGCAAATGCATTTTTAATTTGGGAAACTGCAGAGGTTTTAATGGACAATAAAATGTTCTGATGAATGGATATATGAAGGACACTATAATATTATAAGCAACAATCATACGTGATTAATTCTGTCAATCAAACGTTGTTATTAAAACAACGCAAAAACTTTGTTTAATCACGTATATTCTAAATGGCACAAGTTTTCAACTAGAAAACTACGAAATATTAAAAATTGTGAATTGTTGCTATAAAGTAGTGAAAATTAATAATTCGATCCCATACGACATGTCACTGAAATGAGGAAAATCCGTTTTCTCATAATGCCACAGCTAACTATGAGTTCTATATAAAAAATACAACTTTATATACGTAATAATCCGAATTTAGAAACTTTTTGGACAACGCATTACGCCACTGAATTATGAAAAATAAATAATATTAATACTACTTACGGGAACTTGAAAATTTTCCTAAATATTACCTCATCTTAAAAGTTTAATTTATTATTATTCATTTTAGATACACATTTTTCTTACTTTCTGTGCCGCCTGGCCGATATGTCCAAAATCAAAGTTGGGCGTTGTGACCAAAATCAAACTTGAACGTTATGACCAAGTTGGGCGTTGTGACCAGAATCAAAAGTGGGCATTGTGACCAGAATCAAAGTTGGGCGTTGTGACCAAGTTGGGCGTTGTGACCAAAATCGAAATTGGGCGTTGTGACCAAGTTGGGCGTTGTGACCAAAATCGAAATTGGGCGTTGTGACCAAGTTGGGCGTTGTGACCAAAATTTTCCTAAATATTACCTCATCTTAAAAGTTTAATTTATTATTATTCATTTTAGATACACATTTTTCTTACTTTCTGTGCCGCCTGGCCGATATGTCCAAAATCAAAGTTGGGCGTTGTGACCAAAATCAAACTTGAACGTTATGACCAAGTTGGGCGTTGTGACCAGAATCAAAAGTGGGCATTGTGACCAGAATCAAAGTTGGGCGTTGTGACCAAGTTGGGCGTTGTGACCAAAATCGAAATTGGGCGTTGTGACCAAGTTGGGCGTTGTGACCAAAATCGAAATTGGGCGTTGTGACCAAGTTGGGCGTTGTGACCAAAATCTAAATTGGGCTTTGTGACCAAGTTGGGCGTTGTGACCAAAATCGAAATTGGGCGTTGTGACCAAATTGGGCGTTGTGACCAAAATCGAAATTGGGCGTTGTGACCAAGTTGGGCGTTGTGACCAAAATCGAAGTTGGGCGTTATGACCAAAACGGTGCTTTAAGTGGCGTCGATAGCTCTCTCCTATAACAGGCGTCGGTGGGCGTTGTGACCAAGTTGGGCGTTGTGACCAATATCGCTTTTGGGCGTTATGACCAAGTTGGGCGTTGTGACCAAAATCAAAATTGGGCGTTGTGACCAAGTTGGGCGTTGTGACCAAGTTGGGCGTTGTGACCAGAATCGAAGTTGGGCGTTATGACCAAATTCTGAGTTGGGGTTTGTGACCAGTGGGCGTTGTGTCATAGCCCCGATTTTAGATACAAAACTTGTGTTAAGCAACTAGACATTTCAGAGCATCATTTCGTTGCGAGACAAACATGACTAGAGATACTAAAATCAGAAAAACAAGAGCACTTGAGCCATTGACGAATGAGAAAACAGCTGGATCTGATGAAATATACAATGTATTTTTGAAGAGTATATGAGTAACATCCACATGCCAGTTAATGAAACTTCCAACACAATATACAGAACAGGAGTCTCTAATTATACAGCCAAAGTTGATACCACTGCCAAAAAAGACCAACGCCAATCGATGTAATAGTTCCGCCTGATCGGTATCATGATGCATGTCTTAAAACTTTTTCCGAAAATCTTACATTAGCCAACGTATTAGAAATTTGAGGAAGACCTGGATAACTTGGAGTTTGGCTTCCAACAAGGACTTGGAATGAGCGAAACACAAAACAGCATACGTGTAATCCTACAAAAATGCAGAGAACAACATAAATGAATGCCTCATCGATTGTTAGTAAGTGATCGTCCAACACAGTAAATAATAACAACAAACTGCCGCATGCCATGAACGCCCAAAGAAAAACTGTATTGTAAGGATTTTCAATTATTTCCTGTTTGCTGCTCTTTCTAACCATTCATTGACGCCTACGATCTTCATCCACCGCTTCCAGCTACCATTTTCACGGCCTCCCTTTTGCCTTTCTTCCTAGTGCTTTCCCTTTTAATACCTTCTTAGTTACCCTACTTTCTGCTGATCTTTACTATATGCCCTCTGTAACGTTTTCTGTATGATCTAATTATAGCAGTTATGAGTGGGCTTCCACAGGTATCTATTATTTCCCGATCTATCTAAAGGTCACCGAGTTTCTTACCTCCACATATCTTCTTTTCCATGCCTCTAACCGCCTAACCCTATCTCTGATCTCAAAACTCGCTACCATTGCGTCAAGTTTCCCACAACGTTGATTAAGATTTCATTACCTACCTTTAACACAGATGTTTTTATTTCCTTAAGTTTGTCTTGCATTTATTTCACTGTTTTTATTGTTTATGTTCACCCCCTAAGTATGACAAATATGCTGTACATTAAACTTCAACACACAATTTTCTTGAAAATATTAAGACAGGGGATGCATGAAGAAACTATACTGCTGGTGTAAGAATTGGAACAATTGGCAATAAAAACAGTATTAGGCAAGGTTGTGTTCTATCACAGTTGCTTGTTAATATAAATTCTAAGGAACTCTTCCAGAAAACCCTCCAGAACATGAGTATGCAGGTTAAAGTCGACGATGGTGGTGTTTGCCGACATCCAAAGGTATTAATTGCAATTATTAATTCATAGGTTATCGTTATCGTCGGGGACGCAGAAACAAAGCCAATGGTGTTTAGCAAAACACTAATATGCATATAGATATGTAACATACGACTTCCGAGATTGGACCGTATCATTGTTGAGACATGAGACCTCAATGTTTCGCTCCCCTTCAAAGACGACTTCATCAGGGGAGAAGCAAAACAGCAAATCAGTTTTGTCTCGTACGTGATTGACACACAGTTACCGTGGTCTTCTATGTCTTACCCTTACAAGGGTTTCGTCCTTGGCGTGATTCACACTTTGATTTACCGTGCTCTTTTGCTTTTCGTCCCTTACAAAAGTGGGCGTAACACTGAGTCCTTCTGTCTCAACAAAGACCTGGTGCAATTCCGGAAGTCATTCGTTATATAACGATAATGCCCGTGAAAGCCTCTGAAATCATCCGGATAAATATTTTAATATCTGGCGAACCCATTGAGCAAATTCCCGGACGGGAATACGTCGGTGCTCGCTCACGAAAGACACCAATACTTAAAAGGACAACCTTTAATCAATAGTAGTTTGAACTCTGCAACACGCCACGGATCCGTTGCGGTGGGCACGTAGACATGAAGAAAACAGAACAAAAGTTCAAACGTTTGAGCTATAGCTATGGATATGTAGAAGAATACTGTCCATATTGGGAAGGAACATGAGGCGGACACATGAACACGAAGAAAAACCTGGAGAAACAAGTACAGGCGTGTGAGCCATAGAAATATTCAGAAGAATACTGCTTATATTAACGATGGAACATGGAGCTGACACGTGAACACAAAAAAACATAGGGAAAGAATACAAACGTTTGAGCGAAATTAGGGAATTCAGAAGAATGCTGCACATATTGGGGACGGAACGTGGGGTGGATACGTGGATAAGAAGAAAAATTTAGAGAATAGTAAAAGTATTTGAGCTATAGCTGTGGATATTCGCAAGAGTGCTGTGCATATTGTGAACGGAACATGGGGTGGACACATGGGCACGAAGAAAAACAGAGAAAGGGTATAAAGTCTTGAGCTATAGATATTCAGAAGAATCTTGTGCAT
This sequence comes from Agriotes lineatus, assembly GCA_940337035.1. NCBI lineage: Eukaryota > Metazoa > Arthropoda > Insecta > Coleoptera > Elateridae > Agriotes > Agriotes lineatus. Next base: position 51,496,132 of record OW679200.1, on the reverse strand, counting down.
ATTGGGGACGTAACATAGGGTGGAGACCTGGACACGAAGAAAAGCACAGAGAAAGAGTACACGCGGTTGAGCAATAGCTATGGACGTTCAGAAAAACATTGCACATAGTGAGGACGGAACACTGGGTGGGCACATGGACAAGAATATTAACATACAAAACAAGTATAAACGTTTGAGCAATATCTATGGATATTCACAAGAATACTGCACATATTGGGGACGGAACGTAGGGTAGACACGTAGAAACGACGAAAAACAGAGAAATAATACAAGTATTTGAGCTATATCTAGAAATATCCACAAGAGTGCTGCGCATATAGGGAACAGAACATGGGGTGGACACGTGGGCACAAGAAGAAAAACAGAGAAAGAGTACAGAGACTTAAGCTATAGCTATTCAGAAGAATCTTGTGTGACACCAGTCCTGGCCACGCAGAAAAACATATACCAAGAGTAGAAGCGTTTAAGCTATAGCTATGGATGTTCAGAAGAACATTGCACATATTGAGGATGGTGCATGATGTGGGCAAGTGGATAGGAAAAAACAAGGGGAAAGAAGTACAAGCGTTTGAACCATAGCTATGGATATTCAAGAAAAACTGCGTCTATTAAGGATGGAACATGGAGCTGATACGTGAACACGAAAACAATCATAGAGAAAGAGTACAAACGTTTGTGCTATAGCTATGAAGATATATCTGCTCCTATTTCCTATTTATTGGTCAAGAAACATCAAATGTTGAATTTTTAGTTTGACAAATGGTAAGCGAATTGTAGTCATAACATTTTTCAGAAATTATGGGTACGTATTCTACACAATGAGATCGTTCGAATGAGGTGCCATAAGTCCTCTTCTACTTAAAAAAATTCAATATGGGCCGAATAGCCGTCTGGAATTTTTTGTATCCTTAAATGCCTTCAAAACATCTAAAACTGGTATAGTTTATAGCTTTAAAATGTTACTGAAATATTTTGACGAATTCAAAAGTTAGAAGGCAGTAATCACTGTAGTATATTTATTACAAACACTAAAAACAACAAATAATATGACATAACAAATGTTTTAATTAAAATATACATATAGAACACTACCGGACTACTCATTGCTGGGGATTGAACAAGGACTGTCGTCACGCGACTTGTGAGGATTCCAGTACAATTTAATTATTGCAGAAAATTTTAAAAGAAGTATTGACTATTTGTTAGGTACGCAGTTTAGGAGCTTTTTGGCTTATTTAGTCAAAACAACAGTATGAACAATCTTCCTTATTTAAACATCATGTAACTCTACTCTGCGAGCTTCTTCAGAATGAGATTCTGACGATAATATACAGGCTGAAGGACTAATAATTAGTTATTATACATACAAAAAGCTATACATTTCCGTAGTAATTGTAGCTGTTTAACACTCATAAATCCTATTATTGTTGCGGATTAGTCCACATATCACTTCCTCACTTATAACTTATAACTTTATGTGTGTCTTTGTCATTTTCACTATTTCACTCCACTTTTTCCTGTCACTACTTAACTTCTGCCAGTTCCTTATCTCCATTATCCTTAAATCATTCTCCACTTGTTTCTCCATTTTGTTTTTGGCCTGCCTCTTGGTCTTGTTTGTGCTGGTGTCCATCCTAATAGTGCTCTGCCTGGGTTTTCCTCTCCTCTTCGCATAACATGTCCATACCATGCAATTCGTTGTGCTTTAATTCTTCTCACTATATTTTCCTTCTTTAGTATTTTGTCAATCTCATGGTTATACAACGGTCTTGTTTCTTCTCTGTTTATTTACTTGGGTCCCATATTAGTCCTGATAATTTTCCTCTCAAAAACCATCAGCTGTTCCTCTTCTTTCTGTGTCATGTTTATTGTTTCAGATGCATATGATACAATGGGTCTTATAGTTCCTGTATATGTCCTTATCCTAGTATTTTTGCTCAGTGTTTTGTCCCTCAAGGTTTGTTTATTTGCGACATATGCTTTATTTCCTAGTTGGATTCTCTGTTTAATGTCTGTTCTTTCATTCCTTCTGTGTCGTAGTATTCGTAGGTACTTGTATTCTTCCATATCTTCAAAAGTGTATTTCCCTATACTAAATCCTTGGTTTTTTAATTATTTTCTCCTTTCTATTGTACTGTAGATATTTAGTTTTGTTTGCATTTATTTCCAGTCCCCTTTCTCGTGCTTTTCCCTCTATAATTCTAAACGTGGTTTCTAGTTCCCTTAGATTTCTCGCTATTATTGCTAATCCATCAACATATGCCACTATTTGCGTTGATTTATTCCTTATTATCCCTCTGGGCTCAGCATGCTTTATTATACAGTCTAAAGAGATGATAAACAGTAGGGTTTACAGGGCATCTCCTTGGCACACCCCTCTGTTGACTTCAAAACTGTCTGAGATGCTTTTGCCGGTCTGTATTCTGTATTCTTGCCACCGATTTTTCCATGGTCATAGCCACTAGTTTCTCCGGTGTATTAATCTTCTTTAAGTCTTGTATCATTTTCTTTCTGTCGATCTTATCAAATGCTACTTTAAAATAGATCAATAGGATGTGGATGTCCATGTTATATTCATAGCCCTTTTCTGTTATTTGCTTCATTATGTGTATTACGTCCGTTGCTGATTTTCCCTCCTAAATACGTATTGATAATCTCCTATCGTGCCATCTGTAAATTGGGTAAGTCTTTCTCTAATGATTGTTGTCAGTACATACTTTATACGCCACATTTAATAGAGTTATACCTCTATAGTTTGTACACTTTGACGTGTCTCCTTGTTTGGGTATTGGTATTATTATCCCTAGTTTCCATTCGTCGGGCATCTTTTCTTGGTTCCAAATTCTTTTTATTAACTCGTGTATCTTTTCCTGTGTAGTTCTATCACCGTATTTTAGTAACCCGCCACAGATTTTATCACTGCCAGCTGTTTTCATATTTTTTGGCTTTTTAAGCATTTCTCTACCTCATCAAAAGTCGGTGGTTTTTCTAGTATATGTTTTTTTGTCTCTACTTCTTCTCCTATTTCTTTTAGTCTTCCATTGGTTATGCTTTCGTCCCCGTATAATTCTTTAAAATGTTCCATCCATTTTTCTTCTTCTATTGTTATTATTGGTACGTTTCTTCTTGTTCTTCTTAGATAGTCATATAGTGGTCTTATATTGTTTCTTTTACTTTCTCTTTCAATTTCATTTTGCAAGGTTTCGCTTTTTTTTTCTCTTTAAATATTTTTTGAGCTTCTTTTATCCTTGTACTGTTCTCTATCTTCATCTCGCGCTGTGTGGATTCACTGTATTCTTGCTTTTTTCTTCTCTTGTATCAGTTGTTCACATTCTTTGTCAAATCATATTTTTTCTTTCCCAATTACTTTTTCTGCTGTATCAATTATATTACTCTTGATTATCTCCCATTATTCTTGTATAGTTGTTCCTTCTTTACTTTCTTGTTGTTTCCTTTCTAGTTCTTCTTCGTATTTTCTTTTCACCTCTTCTACTTCTAGTTCATCTACATTCCATTTCTTCTATTTAGTTCTCTTTTCTTCTACTGCGTATTTTTTATTTTGCATTTTGCGATGACCAGGAAGTGGTCAGCGTCCGCATTTGCTTCTCTGAATGTTCGTACGTCCTGGATGTCTTTACTATTTTTCTTTTTTGTCAGTATGTGGTCTATCTGGTTTTCTATCTCTCCTGCGGGGCGTTTTCATGTGACCTTGTGGATTCTTTTGTGCTTAAATTTCGTGCTCATTATATTCATTTCAGTAGCCGCAGCAAAGTTACATAGTAGATCACCGTTCTCATTTGTTTTTTGTGTGCTGTGTCTATGCCTGTCACTTCTCTATAGCATGCTTCTACTCCAATTTATTCATTGAAGTAGGTATCCTAGTATTATTAGTCTATCTTGTTTTGGCATTGTGATATACGCTTCTTCTAGTTGTTTATAGAAATCTTGTTTCACTTCTGTTTCTGTCGTTTCTGTTGGGGCAAAGACATTTAGAATTGACAGGTTGCTTGGGTTATTTTTAATTCTTATATACGAAATTCTGCTGTTGATCGTCTTAAATTGTATTACCTGGTCTTTCATTTTTTTCCCACTACGAAGGCTGTTCCACCTGCTCCTTGCTTCTCCTCTGTTGCGTACCATAGTTCATATGCATCCTTAATTATTCTTCCTTGTCCTCTCCATCTGGTTTCTTGTATTCCTGCTACATCTACTCTATACGTCTTTAATTCCTTCACAATCTCTTGCATTTTCCCTGGTGTTAGTAGTGTTTGTACGTTCCATGTACCTATTTTTATTGTTGGTTTCGTTACTAGTCCGTTGTTATGTATTAATAGTTTTTTTATTTGTTTACCGTTCTAGTAATTTTCAGTAGTTTCTCCCTAAGATGTTCCTCTTCACTATCTGGTGATCGTTGACTTAGGGTTCTAACTTTCTTAGAGCTTTCTTGTTCCATCCCTGCAGCGGCTGGTGTAGCCGTCTCGGTTGTGTTTCTTATCAAGACTTCCTTTTCTTCTTCTTGTGGTTTTTCTTTCTTCTCTTCTTCTTGTATTTCCGTTGAGTGTAATTATTCCAAGGTGTATGCATTTCCATTCACCATCAGCTATTTGAGGGTTGTTTGATGCCTTTTATCACTGATAATTTTGTTGTATTTCACTAGTTCTCTCCTTTGTTCTTGAATGTTGTTCAAGAAGTCTTCCTCTATGTAAATTCCTCATCCTGCTTCTCGACTCCATGTAGGACTATCTTTTTTTTAGTTAGGTATTGTACATTATTTATTTGATAATTGAGACTACACATCATTGATAACTTTTTTTAAGAAGCTGTAAAAGTAGAGGGAAATATTGCTGTTTGAATAAAGACTATTGATAGTCCTGTTTTGACTAATTATCAAAAAATAAAATTTAAACTACAAAAATTAAATGTTTTAATAAGGTTCTGACGTTGGAAATCTTCTAGGGAGTGCTCAAATTTTCACAGGAGATGCCAGGCCCCCTTCTAGTTACAGGCCTGAGAATAATGCTGCGCATATTGGGGAAGGATCGTGGAGTGGATACGTGGACACGAAGAAAAACCTAGAGAAAAAAGTACTACGCTTTTGTGCTATAGGTATGGATATTCAGAAGACTGCGACGCATATTGGAGACAGAAAATATTACAAATGACGACGTTTTACCAGAATGGGTGATTACATCTTCTTGGGGAAGGAAAAATAGAAGGAGATAGAAGTTTTGGAAGAAGAAAATGTTAATGTCCATCCATTGATAAGAACAGTAAAACATCATGAAGACTGTTCCACAGTTGTCAACCTTCAATAATGACGATGACATCTATAGAAGACGACTAAAGATTACTTAAAATCAGAGCACATTATTACTTGTGAAAACACATGGACGTTCCTGAAAATACGTTTAACTGTATCAGCCCCGAGCCTTGTTGGCCGCCAACGCGGCTGCAGTATGCATCCGATTAATAATTGAGTGGCCCTCGTAATTGGCTGCAGATCGTGGGCAGTCGAATTTACTTTTTCTGGATGTCAGTTGTGCGGCGGAGGCACGAGCGCGTAATTGCCTCTCCATCTGAGCCTCAATATAATTCCAATTAGAAATATTTATAGAACGCGATGGCCGGAGGCCAAGCGGCGGTCGCAACGCTCCGCGCGAAGGACAATCGTCCTGTCAATGCCCAATTTAAAGCGCTTGCGGTTCGCAGAAGGCTGGTTCAGGTGCATCTCGAGACGCAATTAGCCGAAGATCGACGCCAGTCCGGGCCTGAAAACAAACACACTGATCATAAATTCACGGTGCAGTCATAATCGATGATCAGCTTAGTTCGGAACGTGACTAAACTGGAATTCCTCCGTCCCAGAACGTCTCTCTTTAATAATAAACTTCACGATCGCTGGGAGTCAAAACTGCGAGTGATTTATGCCCGTCTTCGCCATTTCCAGCTCCGCGGTCGCTCTGACACCGTTCATCCCACGATGTTGAAACGTCCGAAAGCCCCCAAATAGCGTATTCGGCTGAAGCGCCGCTCGTGTAAAAGCAAAACGTGATCCAGTCTGAAGCGTGACCGCTTTCGCCCCTTTCGCACCCCGGCGCTGACAGGCTATCATTTCGCAGCTTTTAATGTCATCTGGATGCTGTAGTGCGTTTTTCCATTATCAGTAGAGTCGCTACGGTCATATGTTGCTTCTTCTCCCTTCTAGGATCTTTCTTTGCTCTTTCATTCACGATTTTAATAAAATAACCCTACGAGCTACGCAAGACTTAAAATCCAAAAGTAACATTTTTTATCGCTTATTATGTTTTAAAACATCCATACTTTTACACTGCCACCGTCACCACCGACAACCCAATGGTTATTAAATAACTAGCGAAACTATTGTCCGGCAAGTCTACATCAACCATATTTTTAATTATGCATGAAGCCAAATAGCACAGTTAGTAGAGCGTTAGGCTTGCATTAAACTAGTTCTCGGTTCGAATCCCACGGCGGGCGGAATTTTTCGCAGCCTTGGCGATTAGTGTTGGGTCCGGTGAGACCATTCACAGTTGGGCACCCAATTAACTCGAGCCACAGACCTAAGAGACGAAGTAACAAGGTTAACACATCACCAAGATGCGCCCCTGACACAATGGTTGCTGCGCAAGCACAAAAGGCGCGCTCCAACTCGGAACGCGGGCGCTGCACGCAAAAGCGTACAACCAGTCTCTACACCGCCAGGTCAAAAAGGTTAATAATAATACATACATACAAAATCATGACATTGGACATTGGGTTAGTTCTCAGTTTTCATTGACAACTTTTCTGTAGTTGCGATTTCCGTTGAAAATAACCAAGTCTGTATTAAAATGGTTATTAAAGTTGCAGCGGAATTATCATTCCACCTAATTGAAGAAATGCCTGTCGATTGATGACAGCAACTGTTGTACGTTCCTTTTTTTAATGGGTTTGACGGATTCTAAAGGACCATTGTTCTTTCTGTCAAATTCTTTATTAAACAGCATTCCAAAAGTTTGAAAAAATATCTGATGGTTGTTAGGATTGTACCTGGCAACGGCCCGTGCAACATCTCAACGACATTAAATCCTTCACATAATGTCGACATCCGGGACTACTTGATTGTCTAAAACCCAGTCAAAGAGGAACCTGCCAAATCCTGAAGGAATAAAAACACTAAGCAACACGATATAAAAATGGTTTTCTACCGCTCAACCGGCCTTACTTCATCGGTAATCGCGTCGGCATTACCGTCATTGTTGATATAATATTTTTTCTACTCACTGTATAGAAAGTCGGCTTTTGCGCCCTAGTTTTAGAAAACAAAACTGTCAATTTCCAACGAGCGGGAGCCAATTTTTATTGACTCCCGGCGGGAGCAAATATTTTTTGCTCCCGCATTTGTTTTTATGTCACCAGGGATAGCACACCAAAGCTTTACAACGTTATGTTGATTTGGAAATTAGACAAAATGTCACTACAGAAATCTAGAGTCACTATAATGATTTCCTAAAGCAACATTTTTGAAATTTCGAGCTATAGAACATGCGTTCGGAAAAAAAATCATATAGGTATATATACATATCACTGGAGCAAAGGTTCATTTCCTCCCTTGTGTGTTTAATTCCCTCCGCTAACGCGTCGGGCATTAAATTCACACGCGGGAGGAAATGAATACCTTTGCTCCCTAGATATATAAATACCTAGCTATTTCGACGACCGGGAGTAGAAGTCGGTTTCTATAGCATCAAAATTGTGACAGAAGTAAAACATTTACTTCCTAAAGACTAAATAAGACAAAAATTTCCCTAGGGAGTTTTTATTATGACTGAACAATTATGTCAAATTCGAGGTTAGGAGGTTAGGTTTTGCGTCAGTTTGTGTCAAAACTGACGCAAAAACCTAACCTGATAACTTCGAATTTGACATAATTGTGAACTCTTGTCATAATGACTTACAGTGCCACCAACTTTAAAATTTACCATAGGCTACTAATTTTAAAATAATTGAACTAAAATGTCATAAATGACGTTTAAAAAATACAGGTTTTTCGTTTTAAATCTTCCTACAACGTGAAAAAAATAGTATATGCTACAAGGAGAGAATGCTATTTTGCTTCAGTGCAATTTACAATTACACCTCGCAAAATACGGCATTTCTCTCCCTCATTGCATAATCTACTATTTCGTACCTGTTAGTGTTCAAATATAATTAATGTGTTGATTTACTCCGTATTTTATTTATTTACATGTGAGTGCATAATAAGTCAAAGCATCTTCGACGATCGATAGTTATTCACCTACTCTCACAAAATACTCCTTTATTTAGACTTTGTTAATATGGTACGAATTTGAAAAGATATCCATCCCACTAGTACCAAACCCATATCAAACCGGCTTTCAATTATATTTGTTTTCGAAAGTAGTAAATCACAATTCAAAGTCGTGACAGCTCTCGTGTTGTGCGTATTTCAATAAGTATTAGTTAACAATTCTCCAATAAAATACACAGAATACATCTGAAGATGTTTTTCCTTCCAGTTCTAGTTGTTTCCACTTGAACATCCTCTTTTCAAACATATGGCTTATTCAATGGTAGACCTCCATTCATCCACTATTGATTTTTATAGGATAATTTAATAATGTATTATAAAATTCCTCGTCATTTATGTGTACTTCGAAAGTACTGGCGATGTCACTACTTTCAAAAATGTTTTCGTTACGTTAGTCGATATTTTCGTCATCAGTTGATCAACGTCAAGACTAGAGCTTACAATACCGGGATTCCGGGATCCCGAATACCGGGATCCCGGACGAATTTTGTCCGGTATTGAAAACCGGTATTGATGTAAAAAATACCGGTATTTCGGTATTAACATATTCCTAAAAATTACAAACTTTTGACGACTGATGCATCTTTAAAATTTATGATGGAGGCTCTTTCACAACAAAAATATCCAATAGCTTTAGAATTACTAGATGCTTTAAAATTTGGCATTTTACAGTGACGAACAGATTTGTCACAGATACTTCAGTACCTACAAAGGGGGAAATTACTATTTTATGGACAATTTTAATTAATGTGTTAGTTGGTTTATTGGGTTACACATAAAGAACCTGTTTTTTTATATTTATAGAATTTATTATTTGTTATATTTTTCACCAACTTTATTTATTTATCTACTTATAAAGAAAAAATGTAAGCTAATGGAATTCACTTTGTAGGAGACGTTAATTTTAAAAATAAATTTGTATTTGGTTTTTGGATATTATTTTTAATTATAAGTAAATTTTTTAATAGTAATACCGGTGTTAATACCGGTATCCCGGTATTAAACATTTAGAATACCGAATACCGGTATTAAGATTTTGGCCCGGTATTGTAAGCACTAGTCAAGACGTCAAGAGAAATATATTAATAGACAAGAGCTATAAGGTATAAATGTCAAAGAACTTCACTTCGACAAATATCTGGTTGGTATTACATCATAGACACATTCTATCTTTTTCAGTGATACTTTATTGAATCGATCAATTCAAAATTCTTTTTTCCCTCTTGTTTTCAGTACAATTGCCTCTTTTCTACCCTCCTTGAAGGGTCCTGATTTTTCACTGAATGTTCGCCGTTGCGATTAGATCACAAAATATTACATTACTTAAAATATTCCTTATCGTATCTGATAGGAATTAAGTTAATAAAATTATAGTACACTTGTCAGGGGGAGGAAATATTTAGCTTGTAGTACATTTTTAGCTTGTTTCTCTAGACTATTACCAACAAGTTTACAGCAAATTTGTAGCCAATCTCAAGGAACCTGAACCTCAGATAATTTTCAACAAGGTTCTAGATGATTTTTTGTAGTTGAAGTTTACATACAACAAAATTTTAGGTTTCAGCCAATTTGCAGCAAAGTTTCGGTAAACCTGCATACTATATATTCATCTTAAGATATGGACCGGTTCTCCACCGATATAAAAAAAAGAAGGGGGGGGGGGGGTAATTTTTCAATGCGTTTTCAGTAAACCTTCAGTTTATAGCCTGCAGTTTTTCCAGCTAGTTTCAAGCAACTTTTTGATGATAGCAAATGTTTATTTCATCCTATTATGTTATTATGATAATAACTCCTTTGCAACGGGTTGCGTTAAGATGCATTTAACAGCACAAGTGTTGTTAAGAACAATTACGTACCCATACTTTATTAGCATTTAATCACATGTTGGCAGTACTGACGTGTATTATTGGTGGCACTGTCAGTCTATGTCAAATTCGATGTTAGTAGGGGTTTTGTTTATTTAACATAACCTGCCAGTGCTACCAACAATACAGTATTGAGTGACTGATGGTTTTTATCTTACTAGTGATACCACCACAGCCATACCAGATATATGTCTCGCTATTGTAAGAGTCATTAATAACAATTTTTTCAAAAGATTAGTATTTTAGGATAAAATAAACCGCGTTACGATATACATAACGTTATCTGCTTTCTACATTACTTAGAATTAAAAAAAACTCGCTCCTAACGTCACTCGTTCATTCAAACTATTTTCTCGTTATGTAAAAAGCTTGATAACGTTACTTGCATCCTAAATTACTATTAAGAAGTTTGTAACCAATTTACACCCAGTATACTACTTCCAGTAAACCTTTAATACAGCTGTAACTTGTAGAAAAATATCAGCATGTTTACAAGGTTCAACAAATTTATCGAAAAGTTTTCAATAAATCTTTAGTTTCTCGAAAAACTTCAAGAAGTTTCAGACAAATTTTTGATAAGCTTACAATAGTTTTCAGGATGATTCTAGCAATGCGTCAATAAATTTATAGCAATTTCTCAGTAGGTTTGCAGCAAATTTTGCAAATGTTTTAGTAAATCTACAACAAGCGGTAGTAGCTTTTAGTGGTTTGCAAAAATTGCATAAAATTGCCAACACCCTTTTAAGCCGTTTGCAACAGACATTGAGCAATTTTGAAATCAATTTACAGCAATTTTACAGTTTTCAGTAACCCTTACTAAATTTGTAAAGATTTTTCAGCAAATTTGTAGCTTCATTTCAGGAAGTTCACAGCAATTTTCAAAAGCTTTAATGACATTTTTCAGCAAATTTTCAGTACGTTTATGGACATTTTCCACTTAAATCTTCATTAAGTACTAGTATCAGAAAAAAAATTTGGCAAATTTCGAATATTTTTCAGAATTATTGAAGCAATGGATCAGTATTCAGCGAGTTTATAGCAATGTGTGAATAGCTTTGCAATAAATTTTCGGAAGACTTCAATAAATCTATAGCAGGCACGAAGTACCCTTCAGCAAGTTACAGCAAATTGCCAACGAATTCACAGAAAATATTTAGAAAGTTTCTAACACATTTGTAGCAAATTTTCAACCAATTTACAAGTCGGCAGCTTCCAGTGAACACTTCATAAATTTTCAGCATATACATATGCAGCAAAATTTCCAATTTTCAGCAATTTTCAATAACATTAGAGAAGCTTTTAACTAATATTCAGTGTATTTCCAGTTAAGTTTCCACAAACTTGAGTAAGTTTTCAGAAAATTTGTAGTAAGATATTAGTAACTTTCTGCCAGTTTCCTGCAAATTATTAACAATGTTACAGACATTTTTAGCAAATTTTCAGCTAATTTGGAGTCAAGTCTATAGAAATATCAAGAAGAGTGTAATCAAATTTCAATTATCCTGTGCAATACCTTCATTAACAAGTTTACAGCAACTTTTAAATAATATGCTTGCTTGCAGTTATTTTCAGTAGGTTTACGGCAATTTACATTAACTTTTTAAGTACGAATTCAGCAAATTTTAAAAAGATATGAGCGCATCTAAAGATGTGTCAGTAAATCAATTTTTTAAGAATTGTCAAGATATTTCCAGCAAATTTCTCAGAAAATCTAACTAAATCTACAGCAAGTTTGCAATAATTTTCAGTAATAATAGGACGAGAGGTCAAAATATCGCCGACAATAATTTTTGCGATTCAGATACGAGTTTCTGCGGCGACGAAAATAACGACGAGTGCTTCCACAAGTCGTTATTTTCTAAAGCAACAGAAACGAAACAATCTGAAGAGCAAAAATTGTCTGCAATATTTCGACCTAGAGTCCTATTCGTCTTGACAATTTAACTTTTCTTTAAAAAATAGTTACAGAAAAAATTGTCGCTGAAATAAAGCTCCTCGAAATATTGTCACTACAATAATTGTTACAGAAAAAATTGTCGCTGAAATAAAGCTTCTAGAATTATTGTCGCTGAAATAAAGCTCCTTGAATTATTGTCACTAAAATAATCGTTCGATTTGTAGTTTATTTTTAAATTGAAGAATGCCATTGGTTGACAATGATACCAGTTAAATTGTCAAAATAATTGCATCCATGAGTCAATAGCTTTACAGGAAATTTTCGGAAGATGTCAGTAAATATACAGTATGTGTTAAGTTTCAGCCAGTTTGTAGCCAATTTTCAACAAGTGTATTAAAAATGTACAGCAACTTTGCAGCTTCCAGTAAACCTTTAATACAGTTGCAATGTAACTTTTCGACACATTCGTAATTTTCAACAAGTTTCTAGTAGTAACTTCTCGCCAGGTAGCATCAAATTATCAACAATGTTAGAATATAATACGATATATTTGTAACAAATTTTCAGGACAATTGGACCTAGTTTTCAGAAGATGTCCCTTGATCCTTCGAATAATTTTCGGCATTGTTGGAGTAAATTTTCAGCACGCTTGCAGCTATTTTTCGGTGAGTTTCCAGTAGTAAGTTTGCGGTCAATTTAGCGTCAAGCCTGGAGCAATATCAGGGAGAGTGTAACAAAATGTCTGCCGCCCTGTAGAACATCGTCATTTAAGTTTACAGCAAATTTTCAACAAATATGCAGACAACCTTCAGAGGACTTCGGTAAATCGACAGCAAACTTGCAGTAATTTTTGATGTAGCAATTTTCGATTACTTTTCAGTAAGTACATATTCGACAAATTTTTAATAAGATATGAGCAATACTAAGGTTTTTTCCGCAAACTCTAAATACATTTTTAAGATACCAATACATTTCTAGCAAATTTTTCGAAATTTTTGATACGATCTATCTAATAATTTTTAAAATTTTCAAAAATAGTATGAAGTAACTTCATCCAGTTTGCAGCAAATTGTCAACTGTCTCGCAGAAAATATTTAGAAAGTTTGTATGAAATTTTTAACAAATTTGTAGCCACTTTTCAATCGAAATGTAAAAACTATACAGCAAGTTTGCAGCTTCCAGTAAACCTTTAATAAAGCTGCAATAGGTTACATTTTCGACTCCTTTTTATCAAAATTTCAAGTGTATAGTAATTTTTAACTACTTTAGCCAGTTTTCAGAAATTTCCAGTAAATTTTCAACAAACTTCAGTAGGTTTCCAGCAAATTGCTGCAGCCAGTATGCAGCAGCTTCACAACAATGTACAGAAATCAGCGACTCCCACTTCCTATGTAACTCCTAACACGCCTTCTGTCTTGCAAGTACCAAATCATTCTAATTGTTCCACTATCCAAAAATATTATTAAATTTGACGCTAGTTTGTAGCAATTTAGCTATGAACATTTTTCTTTGCTGTCCGAACAATGGCCACTGCGACCGATTTTAGAAGCTCGACCTTAATCATACTGATGCACACAATTTTTTGTCAATCCAAAAATTCCATCTGCGCTTAATCAGATCTCCTACGTGCAAAAAAGTTTATCTAACCTTTCAATAAAATACTTCGGATACTTAAACCTACGCTCAATCTGCATTTACAATCATCGCCACTGCTTAAAGACAATTTGATGTGCCTGCAGCCTACAACAGAAAAATATCTTGGAAAGTTTTTGGTAAATTGGCCCGGCTTTAGAACACGCAAATTAACTGCAAATTAAGTAAATGCTGCTATCGTTTTCGTGGTACTTTAACCAGTACGTGCCTGCATGCTATCTTTATATGCTTAGATAGATTTAAAATATTTAAAAATGTATATTACCAAAGCGTCCCAGTATCATTAGCGCTGCTGACGCCAGGTTTTAATTACTTTTTTAATAGCAGCTGCAAGTGTGTGAATATTTTATTTTTTAGATAATTTTTGCCATTTGAATACGACCCAGCTCTAAAGTTTGATAATATTTTATGATTTATTGTAAGGCGTTTCCCAGAGAATTCAAATTCGCCCTAATAGAGAAACGTCATGATCAAGTAATACTGACAACTGACAACATAGGACAATGGGTAACCGAAGATTCCAAAATACACAAAAATTGCACCAGCAATTGCTTTTGAAGAAATTTCTAAAGATGCGAAGCGATCTGTTCGTGTTCCCAATTTTATAAATTGTGGACTTTAATCAGTAGTCAACGTTTGCAAGCAATCTTAAGACCAAATTAAAATTTAATCAAGATTAGACACTTCTGAATTGGCGATATGTCCCATATCGCTGTATCTGTCCTATTTATATGAGGCTGCTTTATCTGGTCTCGAAATTTTGGCGTAACTTTCTGTTATAATGATATAGTAGCGATAAGAATACGTGCAGGAACGGCTGCTTATTACAACCGCAGGTTTGCCCGGCCGTGAGCGATGTTTACTAACTTTCGCACTATTTATAAATTGGCACCTAAACAGATAGATAGAGCATTGTGCAAACCAAATAAGATAATGTGCCTGCACATCGCTTCGCAGAACTCAAAATCTGGGCTTCTGGGAACCATGGGTTATCTAACAGGGAAGTGGCTGGAAAACGAGGCTCGAACGTGCATCATGGGCTCGCGTTTTGGTTAACGAATTTAAAACTAATCTGCGAGGGTGAATGCGGGCTAAACAAAGCGCGCCCTCCCTCAATTATTAACAATTTGCGATCCACTCTTCTAATCGGCGGTTATTGGAGGGCCCTTGCCGGGGGGCAGAAAATGAGCCGAGCTCTTCTGATCCCCTGGAAGTGGTTTCGTTGCGGTTTGTAAAGCTCGCTGAAGAGCGCTTCGCTGAACGTTTCGTTATTGCGCCAATTGCCCCCGGCCCACTCGTTTATTTCGAGCTAATGGCCGGAAGATAACACGAGATAAAATTGATGACCGTATTGACGATTTCACCGCCGTAAAATATTATTGCCATTAAATTAAAATCGCGAAGGAATTCGGTGGAACTGCCTAGAATCGCTATTGTCTCTGTCGCGAAGTGGGAAAAATAGTTGCGTACACGTCATGAAGATTTTGCCGTGAGTATTGAATTGTAGCACGAGATATGTTGCGTTTAAGCACTAACTAGAAATGGCACCCAAGCTCCCACCAACCACTTTTTCAGTATCATGAAAAGATGATAGGTTTCTATTTTGAGATTATACTAACTGCGCCAACTTTTTAATTGCATACTAAACGTTTACTGGCAAGAGATCTAACCTACAATGCATGGTACAGTACTTTTGTTAGATAGTAAACTTCTTGTACTCAGTATTTCAATTTAAGCTTCCAATGCTCTTCAGCCATTTTCTACTTAAATTATGTTGTACATAAGACATAACGTGATATGGCTCCACCTCAACCAGCAATAAGCTTTTCAGCTGACACGATGATAGCATCTTTCTATTTCGAGATGATACCTACTAACTGCGGCAATCTATGCCTTTTTAGAATCCCTAAATTCTGTTTACTACAAGAGATTACCAAATGCTGGCTGCAATATTTTTTGCTGTATTCTAAACCCACTACACTCATATTTCAGTTTCAGCTCCAAGAGCATTCAAGACAGCTGATCTACTCAAAATTACAGAATTACGTGAACATTATTTCGAAAACCCAGAAAATAAATACGAACTATATTGTATGCGACCAATAATAACCCGATCTAGCACCAACTCTCCCAATACTCAGTTTTTCAATGTCATGGAAAGATGTTGAGCAACTTTCTATTTCGAGATAATACTAACTGCGCCATTAACATCGCACCGTAGACGTTTTTAACATCAATAAAAACTGCTTATGTAATTTTTCCTAATCCACAACTAGGGTGACCACCTCTCAGGGTTTCACCCGGAGTCTCAGGGTTCAGACACCGCGTCTCCGGGCTCCGGGTTTTGTAATAATTTCTCCGGGTTGCACTAGTTTTCTAATAATGTCTAAAATTAACTTCACCGTTAGTTATATCAATGAAAATAAAATACGTTTCATATAATAGCCGCAAATAAGGAGAAATATTTGGAAATTTCGTATAATTAGGTACAGAATTTTTGAGTATTCGTTTTATTTTTAATCTACTTTCATTTGTCTCTAGAGGTAATTTACTTTGGTATTTCTCGTTCTTTCGTGATTTCTATCTCTTGAGTCAAGAATGGTTAAATTTTAGTTAAAGTACATTTAAACATAGGTTAAATTTTCAACCTTTAGGGAGATATAGGGGGGGGGGGGGAGTTGAAATTGGATTTTTGTCATTTTACTGAAAATTGGGAAAGGATATTCAAATTATTGTTAATGCCTTTATTATTTTTTTCAACTACAAAAAACGTTATTGATATTTCCGCGGTATTTGTGACAAAAAAAGTATTAATAGAAGCGAAAATTGAATAAAAATAAAAAAAAAACAACGAAAAAACACTAGTTCCTTCGACAGTTAAGTAAAAAAAAGAGGAAATTGTCTCTTGTAATAGCACCTTTGACATTACGCGTTCAGACAGGGAGATATTTTCTACCAATAGAAGACTTCCTTAAGATTTATAAAAAATGTATATGGCTTTATGGTGTTGAAATTGGCAACACATAATGTATTTGTTTTGTAAAAAACTATTGGTTTTAAGAAAAAAACTAAAACGAGCTAAAACGTTTTCAAGTAAAACAGTTTTTCCAAATCATTTTACCCAAAATTTTTTACGTTAAGAATTTTTAATAAAAACATTTATAAGAGTTGCTAATTTTAATCTCTTAAAACCGTACGGAAAAAATAAAACCATTTCATAAATAGGCCTCCCCTTCCCCCATTAGTGTTTCCGTAAAGGTTGAGAATTGAAACTATACTTATATGAACTTTTTTGGCCAATTTGTGACATACGATATGGACAAGTGTTTGAGTTACACCCTGTATTATATTTGCTAGCCATTAATAGGAGTGGACATTAATATAGGCTGCAGAAGAAGAAGAAGAATAGTAAGGAATGAAAACGTGGTTTTTATTTGCTTGCTTTTTGTTTTCTGTAAACATTCTTTATTTCTCATTGAAGAAAACCTTTTTTTTACTCACGAAGGATCTCAGGGTTTATATAACTTGAAAGGTGGTCACCCTATCCACAACGCGTACTGCAACATTTTTGTTATACGCTACAATTTTCATAACCGAATTATTTGCATTCGAATGATATTAATAACCGAATGATTATTTGAATAATCATTTGAATAAATTTTGGCTCTAGATTCGTTTCGATTAAGTCAGCCGGTTTGCCGGTTGGCGGTTCACCGTCATCTGCATCGGCATCGGTTCACCGTCATCTGCATCGACATCGTAACTTGCAGATAGCAGAGGAACCAAAACATAATATGTACGGTCGGCGCCTTAGAAATCGGGACACGTAATATATTTTTCTAGTCTTTGGAGTATTCTTGCTCCGGTTACTTCATTAATGTGAGATGGCATTTCATAATTGACAAACAATAAACAATCTGACGTAACAATTAAAACCATAATAACTGTAAAAACCCAGTTTATACACTTAAAAAATACAGGCAAAATACATCATAATAGTGTGTGGTGTCCGATTTCTAAGGCGCCGATCGTACATTATGTTGTATGTATTGGAAATTAAGAGGTACCTATTAAAAAGTGTAGAAAGAAAGAAATATGCGGGATTGCTTGCTAATCGCAATAAAAACAGTTGTAAAACGTTTATCTTTATCGATCGGGCGGGTTAAAGGCCTTTGGAGATGTAAGCAAATAAAACATTGTTTTATAGCTTGATGCATTTGCAGTTTTTAGGCGTTAGGGTTTCAGGTCTCCAGTGATAACCAAATGGTGTTTTCATTACAACCTGATTTGTTTATGAGTTATGACGTATTTATATTTACAGAATTTTGAGCACTGCGTAGGTCGCTGAGATATGGCACGTAGTACCTTTGAATAGAGGTTTTATATTCAACGCGTAGTACGTATCAGCATGATGTTATTTTGCATTCGAATACGGAACGAAAACCGAGTTACATAGGTTATTTCAATAACCGGATAACCGGTTATTTTTCATTCGAATAAGCCCATCACTAGTTTCAACCAAAACTGTTAATCTACTTAAAATTACAAAATTACTTCAACTGTAAGGTGAAAACCTGGACATTTAATACTACCAACTCTCCCAACAAACGGTTTTTCATATTCATGGGAAGATGCTAGGCAACTTTCTATTTTGAGGTGATACTAATTGCCATTTTCATAAAACACGAGACGTTTTCAACGTCACTAAAATATGCTTATTGAAAATTATTTCTAATCAGCAAGGCGTACCGCAATTTTGTTGTGTGCAAAATTACTGTACTCAGTATTTGAGTTTCAACTCCAAGATCAATCAACGCTGTTGATATACTTAAAATAGAATTACTTCAACGGTATGGTGAAAACCTGGACATTTAACGCTACCAACTCTCCAAACAAACGGTATTGCAGTTTCATGGAAAGATGCTAGGCAACTTTTTATTTTGAGGTGATACTAATTACAATTTTCATTAAACCCGAGACGTTTTCAACGTCACTAAAATATGCTTATTGAAAATTATTTCTAATTAGCAACGCGTACCGCAATATTGTTATTGTATGCTCAAGTTACTGTACCCAGTATTTGAGTTTCAGCTCCACGATCAATCAAAGCTGTTAATCTACTTAAAATTACACAATTACGTCAAAGTTATAGCGAAAATCTGAAAATTTAACACCAACTATCTGTTATATGAGCAATACCCCGATATAGCACCAACTCTCCCAACAATCGGTTTTTCAGTGTCCTGGGAAAAATGCTACGCAACTTTTTCCATTTTGAGATAATACTAACTGCAATTTTGTAATAAACCCCAGACGTTTTCAACGTCACTAAAACTTTGCTTCTTGAAAGCTATTTTTAGGCATCAACACAGCAATATAGTTATTGTATGGTAAAGTTACTTTACTCAGTTTTTCAGTTTCAGCTCCAAGATCAATCAAAGCTGTTTAAAATCTATTTAAAATTACAGGATGACATCAAAGTTATGGCGAAAACCTGGACATTTCACACGAACTATCTGTTATATGAGTAATACCCCGATATAGCCCCAAATCTCCCAACAATCAGTTTTCAGTGTCCTGGAAAAATGGTACGGAACTTTTTCTATTTTGAGATGATACTAACTGCAATTTTGTAATAAATGCCAAACGATTTCAACGTCACTAAAACCTGTTTACTGAAAATTATTTCTAATCAGCACCGCGCATACGGCAATGTTGTTATTGTATGCTAAAGTTACTTTACTCAGTTTTTCAGTTTCAGCTCCAAGATCAATCAAAGCTGTTGATCTACTTAAAATTATAGAGTTACGTCGACGTTATGACAAAAACCTGGAAATTTAACACAAGTATCTGTTATATGAGCAATAACCCGAGAACGCGCTAACTCTCCCAACAATCAGTTTCCAGTGTCCTGGAAAAATGCTAGGCAACTTTTTCTATTTTGAGATGATACTAACTGCAATTTTGTAATAAGCGCTAGAAGTTTAAAACGTCGCTAAAACCTGCTTATTGAATATTATTGCTATTCCGCAACGCGTATCGCAATACTATTCTTGTATGCAAAAATTACTGTACTCCGTATTTGAGTTTCAGCTCCAAGATTAATCTAAGCTGTTGATCTACTTAAAATTACAGAATTACGTCAACGTTATGGCGAAAACCTGGACATTTAACACGAACTATCTGTTATGTGAGCAATACCCCGATATAGCACCAACAATCAGTTTTCAGTGTCCTGGAAAAAGGCTACGCAACTTTTTCCATTTTGAGATGATACTAACTGCAATTTTGTAATAAACCCCAGACGTTTTCAACGTCACTAAAACCTGTTTACTGAGAATTATTTCTAATCAGCACCGCGTACGCCAATATTGTTATTGTATGCTAAAGTTACTGTACTCAGTTTTTCAGTTTCAGCTCCAAGATCAATCAAAGCTGTTGATCTACTTAAAATTATAGAGTTACGTCGACGTTATAGCGAAAATCTGAAAATTTAACACCAACTATCTATTATATGAGCAATACCCCGATATAGCACCAACTCTCCCAACAATCAGTTTTCAGTGTCCTCGAAAAATGCTACGCAACTTTTTCTATTTTGAGATGATACTAACTGCAATTTTGTAATAAGCGCTAGAAGTTTAAAACGTCGCTAAAACCTGCTTATTGAATATTATTGCTATTCCGCAACGCGTATCGCAATACTATTCTTGTATGCAAAAATTACTGTACTCCGTATTTGAGTTTCAGCTCCAAGATTAATCTAAGCTGTTGATCTACTTAAAATTACAGAATTACGTCAACGTTATGGCGAAAACCTGGACATTTAACACGAACTATCTGTTATGTGAGCAATACCCCGATATAGCACCAACAATCAGTTTTCAGTGTCCTGGAAAAATGCTACGCAACTTTTTCCATTTTGAGATGATACTAACTGCAATTTTGTAATAAACCCCAGACGTTTTCAACGTCACTAAAACCTGTTTACTGAAAATTATTTCTAATCAGCACCGCGTACGCCAATATTGTTATTGTATGCTAAAGTTACTGTACTCAGTTTTTCAGTTTCAGCTCCAAGATCAATCAAAGCTGTTGATCTACTTAAAATTACACAATTACGTCAACGTTATAGCGAAAATCTGAAAATTTAACACCAACTATCTATTATATGAGCAATACCCCGATATAGCACCAACTCTCCCAACAATCAGTTTTCAGTGTCCTCGAAAAATGCTACGCAACTTTTTCTATTTTGAGATGATACTAACTGCAATTTTGTAATAAACCCCAGAAGTTTTCAACGTCACTAAAACCTGTTTACTGAAAATTGTTTCTCTTCAGCACCACGTAGGGCAATACTGTTACGTATTGTATGCTAAAGTTACTGTACTCAGTTTTTCAGTTTCAGCTCCAAGATCAATCAAAGCTGTTGATCTACTTAAAATTACACAATTACGTCAACGTTATAGCGAAAATCTGAAAAATTAACACCAACTATCTGTTATATGAGCAATACCCCGATATAGCACCCACTCTCCCAACAATCAGTTTTCAGTGTCCTGGAAAAATGCTACGCAACTTTTTCTATTGTGAGATGATACTAACTGCAATTTTGTAATAAACCCCAGATGTTTTCAACGTCACTAAAACCTGTTTACTGAAAATTATTTCTAATCAGCACCGCGGACGCCAATATTGTTATTGTATGCTAAAGTTACTGTACTCAGTTTTTCAGTTTCAGCTCCAAGATCAATCAAAGCTGTTGATCTACTTAAAATTACACAATTACGTCAACGTTATAGCGAAAATCTGAAAAATTAACACCAACTATCTGTTATATGAGCAATACCCCGATATAGCACCCACTCTCCCAACAATCAGTTTTCAGTGTCCTGGAAAAATGCTACGCAACTTTTTCTATTGTGAGATGATACTAACTGCAATTTTGTAATAAACCCCAGATGTTTTCAACGTCACTAAAACCTGTTTACTGAAAATTATTTCTAATCAGCACCGCGGACGCCAATATTGTTATTGTATGCTAAAGTTACTGTACTCAGTTTTTCAGTTTCAGCTCCAAGATCAATCAAAGCTGTTGATCTACTTAAAATTACACAATTACGTCAACGTTATAGCGAAAATCTGAAAATTTAACACCAACTATCTATTATATGAGCAATACCCCGATATAGCACCAACTCTCCCAACAATCAGTTTTCAGTGTCCTCGAAAAATGCTACGCAACTTTTTCTATTTTGAGATGATACTAACTGCAATTTTGTAATAAACCCCAGAAGTTTTCAACGTCACTAAAACCTGTTTACTGAAAATTGTTTCTCTTCAGCACCGCGGACGCCGATATTGTTATTGTATGCTAAAGTTACTGTACTCAGTTTTTCAGTTTCAGCTCCAAGATCAATCAAAGCTGTTGATCTACTTAAAATTACACAATTACGTCAACGTTATAGCGAAAATCTGAAAAATTAACACCAACTATCTGTTATATGAGCAATACCCCGATATAGCACCCACTCTCCCAACAATCAGTTTTCAGTGTCCTGGAAAAATGCTACGCAACTTTTTCTATTGTGAGATGATACTAACTGCAATTTTGTAATAAACCCCAGATGTTTTCAACGTCACTAAAACCTGTTTACTGAAAATTATTTCTAATCAGCACCGCGGACGCCAATATTGTTATTGTATGCTAAAGTTACTGTACTCAGTTTTTCAGTTTCAGCTCCAAGATCAATCAAAGCTGTTGATCTACTTAAAATTACACAATTACGTCAACGTTATAGCGAAAATCTGAAAAATTAACACCAACTATCTGTTATATGAGCAATACCCCGATATAGCACCCACTCTCCCAACAATCAGTTTTCAGTGTCCTGGAAAAATGCTACGCAACTTTTTCTATTGTGAGATGATACTAACTGCAATTTTGTAATAAACCCCAGATGTTTTCAACGTCACTAAAACCTGTTTACTGAAAATTATTTCTAATCAGCACCGCGGACGCCAATATTGTTATTGTATGCTAAAGTTACTGTACTCAGTTTTTCAGTTTCAGCTCCAAGATCAATCAAAGCTGTTGATCTACTTAAAATTACACAATTACGTCAACGTTATAGCGAAAATCTGAAAAATTAACACCAACTATCTGTTATATGAGCAATACCCCGATATAGCACCCACTCTCCCAACAATCAGTTTTCAGTGTCCTGGAAAAATGCTACGCAACTTTTTCTATTGTGAGATGATACTAACTGCAATTTTGTAATAAACCCCAGATGTTTTCAACGTCACTAAAACCTGTTTACTGAAAATTATTTCTAATCAGCACCGCGGACGCCAATATTGTTATTGTATGCTAAAGTTACTGTACTCAGTTTTTCAGTTTCAGCTCCAAGATCAATCAAAGCTGTTGATCTACTTAAAATTACACAATTACGTCAACGTTATAGCGAAAATCTGAAAAATTAACACCAACTATCTGTTATATGAGCAATACCCCGATATAGCACCCACTCTCCCAACAATCAGTTTTCAGTGTCCTGGAAAAATGCTACGCAACTTTTTCTATTGTGAGATGATACTAACTGCAATTTTGTAATAAACCCCAGATGTTTTCAACGTCACTAAAACCTGTTTACTGAAAATTATTTCTAATCAGCACCGCGGACGCCAATATTGTTATTGTATGCTAAAGTTACTGTACTCAGTTTTTCAGTTTCAGCTCCAAGATCAATCAAAGCTGTTGATCTACTTAAAATTACACAATTACGTCAACGTTATAGCGAAAATCTGAAAAATTAACACCAACTATCTATTATATGAGCAATACCCCGATATAGCACCAACTCTCCCAACAATCAGTTTTCAGTGTCCTCGAAAAATGCTACGCAACTTTTTCTATTTTGAGATGATACTAACTGCAATTTTGTAATAAACCCCAGAAGTTTTCAACGTCACTAAAACCTGTTTACTGAAAATTGTTTCTCTTCAGCACCACGTAGGGCAATACTGTTACGTATTGTATGCTAAAGTTACTGTACTCAGTTTTTCAGTTTCAGCTCCAAGATCAATCAAAGCTGTTGATCTACTTAAAATTACACAATTACGTCAACGTTATAGCGAAAATCTGAAAAATTAACACCAACTATCTGTTATATGAGCAATACCCCGATATAGCACCCACTCTCCCAACAATCAGTTTTCAGTGTCCTGGAAAAATGCTACGCAACTTTTTCTATTGTGAGATGATACTAACTGCAATTTTGTAATAAACCCCAGATGTTTTCAACGTCACTAAAACCTGTTTACTGAAAATTATTTCTAATCAGCACCGCGGACGCCAATATTGTTATTGTATGCTAAAGTTACTGTACTCAGTTTTTCAGTTTCAGCTCCAAGATCAATCAAAGCTGTTGATCTACTTAAAATTACACAATTACGTCAACGTTATAGCGAAAATCTGAAAAATTAACACCAACTATCTGTTATATGAGCAATACCCCGATATAGCACCCACTCTCCCAACAATCAGTTTTCAGTGTCCTGGAAAAATGCTACGCAACTTTTTCTATTGTGAGATGATACTAACTGCAATTTTGTAATAAACCCCAGATGTTTTCAACGTCACTAAAACCTGTTTACTGAAAATTATTTCTAATCAGCACCGCGGACGCCAATATTGTTATTGTATGCTAAAGTTACTGTACTCAGTTTTTCAGTTTCAGCTCCAAGATCAATCAAAGCTGTTGATCTACTTAAAATTACACAATTACGTCAACGTTATAGCGAAAATCTGAAAAATTAACACCAACTATCTATTATATGAGCAATACCCCGATATAGCACCAACTCTCCCAACAATCAGTTTTCAGTGTCCTCGAAAAATGCTACGCAACTTTTTCTATTTTGAGATGATACTAACTGCAATTTTGTAATAAACCCCAGAAGTTTTCAACGTCACTAAAACCTGTTTACTGAAAATTGTTTCTCTTCAGCACCGCGGACGCCGATATTGTTATTGTATGCTAAAGTTACTGTACTCAGTTTTTCAGTTTCAGCTCCAAGATCAATCAAAGCTGTTGATCTACTTAAAATTACACAATTACGTCAACGTTATAGCGAAAATCTGAAAAATTAACACCAACTATCTGTTATATGAGCAATACCCCGATATAGCACCCACTCTCCCAACAATCAGTTTTCAGTGTCCTGGAAAAATGCTACGCAACTTTTTCTATTGTGAGATGATACTAACTGCAATTTTGTAATAAACCCCAGATGTTTTCAACGTCACTAAAACCTGTTTACTGAAAATTATTTCTAATCAGCACCGCGGACGCCAATATTGTTATTGTATGCTAAAGTTACTGTACTCAGTTTTTCAGTTTCAGCTCCAAGATCAATCAAAGCTGTTGATCTACTTAAAATTACACAATTACGTCAACGTTATAGCGAAAATCTGAAAAATTAACACCAACTATCTGTTATATGAGCAATACCCCGATATAGCACCCACTCTCCCAACAATCAGTTTTCAGTGTCCTGGAAAAATGCTACGCAACTTTTTCTATTGTGAGATGATACTAACTGCAATTTTGTAATAAACCCCAGATGTTTTCAACGTCACTAAAACCTGTTTACTGAAAATTATTTCTAATCAGCACCGCGGACGCCAATATTGTTATTGTATGCTAAAGTTACTGTACTCAGTTTTTCAGTTTCAGCTCCAAGATCAATCAAAGCTGTTGATCTACTTAAAATTACACAATTACGTCAACGTTATAGCGAAAATCTGAAAAATTAACACCAACTATCTGTTATATGAGCAATACCCCGATATAGCACCCACTCTCCCAACAATCAGTTTTCAGTGTCCTGGAAAAATGCTACGCAACTTTTTCTATTGTGAGATGATACTAACTGCAATTTTGTAATAAACCCCAGATGTTTTCAACGTCACTAAAACCTGTTTACTGAAAATTATTTCTAATCAGCACCGCGGACGCCAATATTGTTATTGTATGCTAAAGTTACTGTACTCAGTTTTTCAGTTTCAGCTCCAAGATCAATCAAAGCTGTTGATCTACTTAAAATTACACAATTACGTCAACGTTATAGCGAAAATCTGAAAAATTAACACCAACTATCTGTTATATGAGCAATACCCCGATATAGCACCCACTCTCCCAACAATCAGTTTTCAGTGTCCTGGAAAAATGCTACGCAACTTTTTCTATTGTGAGATGATACTAACTGCAATTTTGTAATAAACCCCAGATGTTTTCAACGTCACTAAAACCTGTTTACTGAAAATTATTTCTAATCAGCACCGCGGACGCCAATATTGTTATTGTATGCTAAAGTTACTGTACTCAGTTTTTCAGTTTCAGCTCCAAGATCAATCAAAGCTGTTGATCTACTTAAAATTACACAATTACGTCAACGTTATAGCGAAAATCTGAAAAATTAACACCAACTATCTATTATATGAGCAATACCCCGATATAGCACCAACTCTCCCAACAATCAGTTTTCAGTGTCCTCGAAAAATGCTACGCAACTTTTTCTATTTTGAGATGATACTAACTGCAATTTTGTAATAAACCCCAGAAGTTTTCAACGTCACTAAAACCTGTTTACTGAAAACTGTTTCTCTTCAGCACCACGTAGGGCAATACTGTTACGTATTGTATGCTAAAGTTACTGTACTCAGTTTTTCAGTTTCAGCTCCAAGATCAATCAAAGCTGTTGATCTACTTAAAATTATAGAGTTACGTCGACGTTATAGCGAAAATCTGAAAATTTAACACCAACTATCTATTATATGAGCAATACCCCGATATAGCACCAACTCTCCCAACAATCAGTTTTCAGTGTCCTCGAAAAATGCTACGCAACTTTTTCTATTTTGAGATGATACTAACTGCAATTTTGTAATAAGCGCTAGAAGTTTAAAACGTCGCTAAAACCTGCTTATTGAATATTATTGCTATTCCGCAACGCGTATCGCAATACTATTCTTGTATGCAAAAATTACTGTACTCCGTATTTGAGTTTCAGCTCCAAGATTAATCTAAGCTGTTGATCTACTTAAAATTACAGAATTACGTCAACGTTATGGCGAAAACCTGGACATTTAACACGAACTATCTGTTATGTGAGCAATACCCCGATATAGCACCAACAATCAGTTTTCAGTGTCCTGGAAAAATGCTACGCAACTTTTTCCATTTTGAGATGATACTAACTGCAATTTTGTAATAAACCCCAGACGTTTTCAACGTCACTAAAACCTGTTTACTGAAAATTATTTCTAATCAGCACCGCGTACGCCAATATTGTTATTGTATGCTAAAGTTACTGTACTCAGTTTTTCAGTTTCAGCTCCAAGATCAATCAAAGCTGTTGATCTACTTAAAATTACACAATTACGTCAACGTTATAGCGAAAATCTGAAAATTTAACACCAACTATCTATTATATGAGCAATACCCCGATATAGCACCAACTCTCCCAACAATCAGTTTTCAGTGTCCTCGAAAAATGCTACGCAACTTTTTCTATTTTGAGATGATACTAACTGCAATTTTGTAATAAACCCCAGAAGTTTTCAACGTCACTAAAACCTGTTTACTGAAAATTGTTTCTCTTCAGCACCGCGGACGCCGATATTGTTATTGTATGCTAAAGTTACTGTACTCAGTTTTTCAGTTTCAGCTCCAAGATCAATCAAAGCTGTTGATCTACTTAAAATTACACAATTACGTCAACGTTATAGCGAAAATCTGAAAAATTAACACCAACTATCTGTTATATGAGCAATACCCCGATATAGCACCCACTCTCCCAACAATCAGTTTTCAGTGTCCTGGAAAAATGCTACGCAACTTTTTCTATTGTGAGATGATACTAACTGCAATTTTGTAATAAACCCCAGATGTTTTCAACGTCACTAAAACCTGTTTACTGAAAATTATTTCTAATCAGCACCGCGGACGCCAATATTGTTATTGTATGCTAAAGTTACTGTACTCAGTTTTTCAGTTTCAGCTCCAAGATCAATCAAAGCTGTTGATCTACTTAAAATTACACAATTACGTCAACGTTATAGCGAAAATCTGAAAAATTAACACCAACTATCTGTTATATGAGCAATACCCCGATATAGCACCAACTCTCCCAGCAATCAGTTTTCAGTTTCCTGGAAAAATGCTACGCACCTTTTTCTATTTTGAGATGATACTAACTGCAATTTTGTAATAAACCCCAGAAGTTTTCAACGCCACTAAAACCTGTTTACTGAAAATTGTTTCTCTTCAGCACCACGTAGGGCAATACTGTTACGTATTGTATGCTAAAGTTACTGTACTCAGTTTTTCAGTTTCAGCTCCAAGATCAATCAAAGCTGTTGATCTACTTAAAATTACACAATTACGTCAACGTTATAGCGAAAATCTGAAAATTTAACACCAACTATCTATTATATGAGCAATACCCCGATATAGCACCAACTCTCCCAACAATCAGTTTTCAGTGTCCTCGAAAAATGCTACGCAACTTTTTCTATTTTGAGATGATACTAACTGCAATTTTGTAATAAACCCCAGAAGTTTTCAACGTCACTAAAACCTGTTTACTGAAAATTGTTTCTCTTCAGCACCGCGGACGCCGATATTGTTATTGTATGCTAAAGTTACTGTACTCAGTTTTTCAGTTTCAGCTCCAAGATCAATCAAAGCTGTTGATCTACTTAAAATTACACAATTACGTCAACGTTATAGCGAAAATCTGAAAAATTAACACCAACTATCTGTTATATGAGCAATACCCCGATATAGCACCCACTCTCCCAACAATCAGTTTTCAGTGTCCTGGAAAAATGCTACGCAACTTTTTCTATTGTGAGATGATACTAACTGCAATTTTGTAATAAACCCCAGATGTTTTCAACGTCACTAAAACCTGTTTACTGAAAATTATTTCTAATCAGCACCGCGGACGCCAATATTGTTATTGTATGCTAAAGTTACTGTACTCAGTTTTTCAGTTTCAGCTCCAAGATCAATCAAAACTGTTGATCTACTTAAAATTACACAATTACGTCAACGTTATAGCGAAAATCTGAAAAATTAACACCAACTATCTGTTATATGAGCAATACCCCGATATAGCACCAACTCTCCCAGCAATCAGTTTTCAGTTTCCTGGAAAAATGCTACGCAACTTTTTCTATTTTGAGATGATACTAACTGCAATTTTGTAATAAACCCCAGAAGTTTTCAACGTCACTAAAACCTTGATATGAACCGTTAAACAGATCGAAAAAACAAAGGAAATGTACGCCGCCCGAAAGGCGCCAGAAGAACAAAGAATATTACATCTGCTGAACAAACCGCCGCGATCCTACGCAAAAGTATTTTTCAAAACCCTAAAATCATAAAAATAAGTGCAATTACAACGAATTTCTAAAGTGCAGCAAGATTGCAACCATAAACTTTATTGGAACCGGCCGGCCAAGAACACGAATGTTTGCAGATTGAATTAAGAAATTTTCACTAAAACGCTCTTAAAACAGAGTGCGCTCTGTTTTTAATCCCACATAAGGATACCTGCCGATAGGAGGAATAAGCCGCCACCTGATAAAATCAATCCCAAGTTTCTAGCACCCAGGCAGATCGAGAAAAACGAATTTTTCCATCAGCCAGCGAATGCATGCGGGCGGAGCAGCCGAAATTCAGCATACACAGCGGCCCGGGGAAAGGCATTTTGTAACGAAGAAATCAGGGCCACGACCGAGTACAGCGGGCAAGGATGCAAAATTACAAATTAAATTTTAATTAGCGGAAGGAAGCATCACAGGAAGGCGTGAATAGTCTCAAAATTCCTGTAAAAATAGCGCGCAACCGATCGAAGCATAATAAACTTATTAACATACGCCAGAAGAGTAATGCTTAATTAAGTTTTACGCCGAACACGGAATTAAAAATTCCAAGTTGAACTAATCTTTACCAAAACCTAGCAAATTGGGTGTCGTTAGAATCGACATTTCAACGACTATTGATTGCGACTCAAATCAAGTCGATAATTGATCGCGCCGCTCAATTAAACGCTATAATCCGAAATATATCGAAAACGGGCAAATCATCCCTTCTACTTCGACCAATGAGCTGCGAGATCGCGTTTGACAAAGGACTGGCTCCTTTAAATAGTCAGACGCTGGCAGTAGGAAATTACTCAACCCAGGAGAGTCCACCAGTAGCCACTTCAGCTCGAGGATACATCCAGCCTCTCCAGGACCTCCAGCCACTTCTGGACTTTGTCTTCTGCAGCATCCAGCCACTTCTGGACTTTGTCTTCTGCAGCATCCAGCCACTTCGGGACTTTTGTCTTCTGCAGCATCCAGCCACTTCTGGACTTTGTCTTCTGCAGCAGCCAGCCACTTCTGGACTTTGTCTTCTGCAGCATCCAGCCACTTCTGGACTTTGTCTTCTGCAGCAGCCAGCCACTTCTGGACTTTGTCTTCTGCAGCAGCCAGCCACTTCTGGACTTTGTCTTCTGCAGCATCCAGCCACTTCTGGACTTTGTCTTCTGCAGCATCCAGCCACTTCTGGACTTTGTCTTCTGCAGCATCCACTCGGCCCCGCTAGCAGCTCCAGCCTTCCAAGGACCTACCAGCCACAGCCCTCTCCAGAGCCTATCACATACGTGGACTTAGGGCCAATCCTCCGCATTGGACTCTGCTGCCTTCCGTCTTCGGGCAAAGTTGGGAACTCGAGCCACTTCCGCCATGGGCACCCCCAGGTCTGACACGTAAGCCAGCCCGGAACCATTGGAGGTTTCCTCTCGCGCCCGCCGCCTGACATCGAGCCTTGTGTTCCAGAAAGCGCCGCCACGAGGAATTATTCGGCCCATCGCCCCAGACGCCCCCTGCCTCCCCCTTGGCCCAGATCGCCCGCGCCCGGGTCCAGGAGCTGAACCGGCCACCTCCGTACTGGGAGGGACGCCTGCCGTCAGGGAGCCCACGGACGCCGACAAGGGCGTTCACCCCGGATTTCGTTGGCCTCACGGACGAGAGCGATCCGGAGCTCGGCACCCCACAGAGGAGCCCGTTGGTGCAGCACCTGCGAGACGCACCTTTTGCCCGGCTGCGCCGCCCGCCGACCCCCCAGGCTCCCCGTCCACGGATCCTCAATTGGGACCTCGAGGTGAGACTGACGGACGCCGAGGAAGCCGAGCTCGAAGCCCTGTGGCGGGCTACCTGCCCCGATAGCAGCCCACGTCGCGGCCCCCGCTGGCGACGAACCACCCGTCCCCGGACTCCCCTAGCGGAAGCCCGACCCCGCGCCCCGGCAACGCCCCGCTCCAGCCGCCGTCCCCGAGAGGCCTACTCGATCCGCCGACGTCCAAGGAGGACTTCCCAGCGCCCGCTACAAGCCGTGCCCCGGACTGCTTCCCCGAAGGACCGGACTGCGTCCAGGCCGCGTTCCCCGCCACCGGCCAGTAGGAAAGGCCGCCCCATCACCTCCCGCGCCCCCAGCGCCCGGGTCTAGATGACCCTTTGTATATATATTCCTTTTCATGTTTTTTTTGTGTATCTATAATATTAAGTTTTGTTTGTATATATAAGAGTGGCCGTAGAAATAAAAGTATTAAAAGTTTACACCAATCAATTAGCAGCATCGACCAGGGTAACGCCCACACCCCTTCTTACGCTGACGCCATTGTGGAATCTACCACTGAGCTTAGACGTAGGCTTGTTAACCTGTTTACTGAAAATTGTTTCTCTTCAGCACCACGTAGGGCAATATTGTTACGTATTGTATGCTAAAGTTACTTTACTCAGTTTTTCAGTTTCAGCTCCAAGATCAATCAAAGCTGTTGATCTACTTAAAATTACACAATTACGTCAACAACGTTATAGCGAAAATCTGAAAAATTAACACCAACTATCAGTTATGTGAGCAATACCCCGATATAGCACCAACTCTCCCAGCAATCAGTTTTCAGTTTCCTGGAAAAATGCTACGCAACTTTTTCTATTTTGAGATTACACTAACTGCAATTTGGAATAAACCCCAGCTGTTTTCAACGCCACTAAAACCTATTTACTGAAAATTGTTTCTCTTCAGCACTACGTAGGGCAATATTGTTACGTATTGTATGCTAAAGTTACTGTATTCAGTTTTTCAGTTTCAGCTCCAAGATCAATCAAAGCTGTTGATCTACTTATAATTACACAATTACGTCAACGTTATAGCGAAAATCTGAAAAATTAACACCAACTATCAGTTATGTGAGCAATACCCCGATATAGCACAAACTCTCCCAGCAATCAGTTTTCAGTTTCCTGGAAAAATGCTACGCAACTTTTTCTATTTTGAGATGATACTAACTGCAATTTTGTAATAAACCCCAGAAGTTTTCAACGTCACTAAAACCTGTTTACTGAAAATTGTTTCTCTTCAGCACCGCGGACGCCGATATTGTTATTGTATGCTAAAGTTACTGTACTCAGTTTTTCAGTTTCAGCTCCAAGATCAATCAAAGCTGTTGATCTACTTAAAATTACACAATTACGTCAACGTTATAGCGAAAATCTGAAAAATTAACACCAACTATCTGTTATATGAGCAATACCCCGATATAGCACCCACTCTCCCAACAATCAGTTTTCAGTGTCCTGGAAAGATGCTACGCAACTTTTTCTATTGTGAGATGATACTAACTGCAATTTTGTAATAAACCCCAGCTGTTTTCAACGTCAATAAAACCTGTTTATTAAAAAAAAATTCTAATCAGCAACGCGTACGGCAATATTGTTATTGTATGCTAAAGTTACTGTACTCAGTTTTTCAGTTTCAGCTCCAACATCAATCAAAGCTGTTGATCTACTTAAAATTACACAATTACGTCAACGTTATAGCGAAAATCTGAAAATTTAACACCAACTATCTATTATATGAGCAATACCCCGATATAGCACCAACTCTCCCAACAATCAGTTTTCAGTGTCCTCGAAAAATGCTACGCAACTTTTTCTATTTTGAGATGATACTAACTGCAATTTTGTAATAAACCCCAGAAGTTTTCAACGTCACTAAAACCTGTTTACTGAAAATTGTTTCTCTTCAGCACCGCGGACGCCGATATTGTTATTGTATGCTAAAGTTACTGTACTCAGTTTTTCAGTTTCAGCTCCAAGATCAATCAAAGCTGTTGATCTACTTAAAATTACACAATTACGTCAACGTTATAGCGAAAATCTGAAAAATTAACACCAACTATCTGTTATATGAGCAATACCCCGATATAGCACCCACTCTCCCAACAATCAGTTTTCAGTGTCCTGGAAAAATGCTACGCAACTTTTTCTATTGTGAGATGATACTAACTGCAATTTTGTAATAAACCCCAGATGTTTTCAACGTCACTAAAACCTGTTTACTGAAAATTATTTCTAATCAGCACCGCGGACGCCAATATTGTTATTGTATGCTAAAGTTACTGTACTCAGTTTTTCAGTTTCAGCTCCAAGATCAATCAAAACTGTTGATCTACTTAAAATTACACAATTACGTCAACGTTATAGCGAAAATCTGAAAAATTAACACCAACTATCTGTTATATGAGCAATACCCCGATATAGCACCAACTCTCCCAGCAATCAGTTTTCAGTTTCCTGGAAAAATGCTACGCAACTTTTTCTATTTTGAGATGATACTAACTGCAATTTTGTAATAAACCCCAGAAGTTTTCAACGTCACTAAAACCTTGATATGAACCGTTAAACAGATCGAAAAAACAAAGGAAATGTACGCCGCCCGAAAGGCGCCAGAAGAACAAAGAATATTACATCTGCTGAACAAACCGCCGCGATCCTACGCAAAAGTATTTTTCAAAACCCTAAAATCATAAAAATAAGTGCAATTACAACGAATTTCTAAAGTGCAGCAAGATTGCAACCATAAACTTTATTGGAACCGGCCGGCCAAGAACACGAATGTTTGCAGATTGAATTAAGAAATTTTCACTAAAACGCTCTTAAAACAGAGTGCGCTCTGTTTTTAATCCCACATAAGGATACCTGCCGATAGGAGGAATAAGCCGCCACCTGATAAAATCAATCCCAAGTTTCTAGCACCCAGGCAGATCGAGAAAAACGAATTTTTCCATCAGCCAGCGAATGCATGCGGGCGGAGCAGCCGAAATTCAGCATACACAGCGGCCCGGGGAAAGGCATTTTGTAACGAAGAAATCAGGGCCACGACCGAGTACAGCGGGCAAGGATGCAAAATTACAAATTAAATTTTAATTAGCGGAAGGAAGCATCACAGGAAGGCGTGAATAGTCTCAAAATTCCTGTAAAAATAGCGCGCAACCGATCGAAGCATAATAAACTTATTAACATACGCCAGAAGAGTAATGCTTAATTAAGTTTTACGCCGAACACGGAATTAAAAATTCCAAGTTGAACTAATCTTTACCAAAACCTAGCAAATTGGGTGTCGTTAGAATCGACATTTCAACGACTATTGATTGCGACTCAAATCAAGTCGATAATTGATCGCGCCGCTCAATTAAACGCTATAATCCGAAATATATCGAAAACGGGCAAATCATCCCTTCTACTTCGACCAATGAGCTGCGAGATCGCGTTTGACAAAGGACTGGCTCCTTTAAATAGTCAGACGCTGGCAGTAGGAAATTACTCAACCCAGGAGAGTCCACCAGTAGCCACTTCAGCTCGAGGATACATCCAGCCTCTCCAGGACCTCCAGCCACTTCTGGACTTTGTCTTCTGCAGCATCCAGCCACTTCTGGACTTTGTCTTCTGCAGCATCCAGCCACTTCGGGACTTTTGTCTTCTGCAGCATCCAGCCACTTCTGGACTTTGTCTTCTGCAGCAGCCAGCCACTTCTGGACTTTGTCTTCTGCAGCATCCAGCCACTTCTGGACTTTGTCTTCTGCAGCAGCCAGCCACTTCTGGACTTTGTCTTCTGCAGCAGCCAGCCACTTCTGGACTTTGTCTTCTGCAGCATCCAGCCACTTCTGGACTTTGTCTTCTGCAGCATCCAGCCACTTCTGGACTTTGTCTTCTGCAGCATCCACTCGGCCCCGCTAGCAGCTCCAGCCTTCCAAGGACCTACCAGCCACAGCCCTCTCCAGAGCCTATCACATACGTGGACTTAGGGCCAATCCTCCGCATTGGACTCTGCTGCCTTCCGTCTTCGGGCAAAGTTGGGAACTCGAGCCACTTCCGCCATGGGCACCCCCAGGTCTGACACGTAAGCCAGCCCGGAACCATTGGAGGTTTCCTCTCGCGCCCGCCGCCTGACATCGAGCCTTGTGTTCCAGAAAGCGCCGCCACGAGGAATTATTCGGCCCATCGCCCCAGACGCCCCCTGCCTCCCCCTTGGCCCAGATCGCCCGCGCCCGGGTCCAGGAGCTGAACCGGCCACCTCCGTACTGGGAGGGACGCCTGCCGTCAGGGAGCCCACGGACGCCGACAAGGGCGTTCACCCCGGATTTCGTTGGCCTCACGGACGAGAGCGATCCGGAGCTCGGCACCCCACAGAGGAGCCCGTTGGTGCAGCACCTGCGAGACGCACCTTTTGCCCGGCTGCGCCGCCCGCCGACCCCCCAGGCTCCCCGTCCACGGATCCTCAATTGGGACCTCGAGGTGAGACTGACGGACGCCGAGGAAGCCGAGCTCGAAGCCCTGTGGCGGGCTACCTGCCCCGATAGCAGCCCACGTCGCGGCCCCCGCTGGCGACGAACCACCCGTCCCCGGACTCCCCTAGCGGAAGCCCGACCCCGCGCCCCGGCAACGCCCCGCTCCAGCCGCCGTCCCCGAGAGGCCTACTCGATCCGCCGACGTCCAAGGAGGACTTCCCAGCGCCCGCTACAAGCCGTGCCCCGGACTGCTTCCCCGAAGGACCGGACTGCGTCCAGGCCGCGTTCCCCGCCACCGGCCAGTAGGAAAGGCCGCCCCATCACCTCCCGCGCCCCCAGCGCCCGGGTCTAGATGACCCTTTGTATATATATTCCTTTTCATGTTTTTTTTGTGTATCTATAATATTAAGTTTTGTTTGTATATATAAGAGTGGCCGTAGAAATAAAAGTATTAAAAGTTTACACCAATCAATTAGCAGCATCGACCAGGGTAACGCCCACACCCCTTCTTACGCTGACGCCATTGTGGAATCTACCACTGAGCTTAGACGTAGGCTTGTTAACCTGTTTACTGAAAATTGTTTCTCTTCAGCACCACGTAGGGCAATATTGTTACGTATTGTATGCTAAAGTTACTTTACTCAGTTTTTCAGTTTCAGCTCCAAGATCAATCAAAGCTGTTGATCTACTTAAAATTACACAATTACGTCAACAACGTTATAGCGAAAATCTGAAAAATTAACACCAACTATCAGTTATGTGAGCAATACCCCGATATAGCACCAACTCTCCCAGCAATCAGTTTTCAGTTTCCTGGAAAAATGCTACGCAACTTTTTCTATTTTGAGATTACACTAACTGCAATTTGGAATAAACCCCAGCTGTTTTCAACGCCACTAAAACCTATTTACTGAAAATTGTTTCTCTTCAGCACTACGTAGGGCAATATTGTTACGTATTGTATGCTAAAGTTACTGTATTCAGTTTTTCAGTTTCAGCTCCAAGATCAATCAAAGCTGTTGATCTACTTATAATTACACAATTACGTCAACGTTATAGCGAAAATCTGAAAAATTAACACCAACTATCAGTTATGTGAGCAATACCCCGATATAGCACAAACTCTCCCAGCAATCAGTTTTCAGTTTCCTGGAAAAATGCTACGCAACTTTTTCTATTTTGAGATGATACTAACTGCAATTTTGTAATAAACCCCAGAAGTTTTCAACGTCACTAAAACCTGTTTACTGAAAATTGTTTCTCTTCAGCACCGCGGACGCCGATATTGTTATTGTATGCTAAAGTTACTGTACTCAGTTTTTCAGTTTCAGCTCCAAGATCAATCAAAGCTGTTGATCTACTTAAAATTACACAATTACGTCAACGTTATAGCGAAAATCTGAAAAATTAACACCAACTATCTGTTATATGAGCAATACCCCGATATAGCACCCACTCTCCCAACAATCAGTTTTCAGTGTCCTGGAAAGATGCTACGCAACTTTTTCTATTGTGAGATGATACTAACTGCAATTTTGTAATAAACCCCAGCTGTTTTCAACGTCAATAAAACCTGTTTATTAAAAAAAAATTCTAATCAGCAACGCGTACGGCAATATTGTTATTGTATGCTAAAGTTACTGTACTCAGTTTTTCAGTTTCAGCTCCAACATCAATCAAAGCTGTTGATCTACTTAAAATTACACAATTACGTCAACGTTATAGCGAAAATCTGAAAAATTAACACCAACTATCAGTTATGTGAGCAATACCCCGATATAGCACAAACTCTCCCAGCAATCAGTTTTCAGTGTCCTGGAAAAATGCTACGCAACTTTTTCTATTTTGAGATTATACTAACTGCAATTTTGTAATAAACCCCAGCTGTTTTCAACGTCAATAAAACCTGTTTATTAAAAAAAAATTGTAATCAGCAACGCGTACGGCAATATTGTTATTGTATGCTAAAGTTACTGTACTCAGTTTTTCAGTTTCAGCTCCAAGATCAATCAAAGCTGTTGATCTACTTAAAATTACACAATTACGTCAACGTTATAGCGAAAATCTGAAAAATTAACACCAACTATCAGTTATGTGAGCAATACCCCGATATAGCACAAACTCTCCCAGCAATCAGTTTTCAGTGTCCTGGAAAAATGCTACGCAACTTTTTCTATTGTGAGATGATACTAACTGCAATTTTGTAATAAACCCCAGCTGTTTTCAACGTCAATAAAACCTGTTTATTAAAAAAAATTCTAATCAGCAACGCGTACGGCAATATTGTTATTGTATGCTAAAGTTACTGTACTCAGTTTTTCAGTTTCAGCTCCAAGATCAATCAAAGCTGTTGATCTACTTAAAATTACACAATTACGTCAACGTTATAGCGAAAATCTGAAAAATTAACACCAACTATCAGTTATGTGAGCAATACCCCGATATAGCACAAACTCTCCCAGCAATCAGTTTTCAGTGTCCTGGAAAAATGCTACGCAACTTTTTCTATTTTGAGATTATACTAAATGCAATTTTGTAATAAACCCCAGCTGTTTTCAACGTCAATAAAACCTGTTTATTAAAAAAAAAATTCT
Source organism: Agriotes lineatus (assembly GCA_940337035.1). Taxonomy (NCBI): domain Eukaryota; kingdom Metazoa; phylum Arthropoda; class Insecta; order Coleoptera; family Elateridae; genus Agriotes; species Agriotes lineatus. The sequence goes on along the minus strand of OW679200.1, from coordinate 51,458,098 downwards.
AATCAGCAACGCGTACGGCAATATTGTTATTGTATGCTAAAGTTACTGTACTCAGTTTTTCAGTTTCAGCTTCAAGATCACGCAAAGCTGTTGATATACTTAAAATTACAGAATTACGTCAACGTTATGCCGAAAACCTCGACATTTAACACCACCAACTCTCCCAACATTCGGATTTTTAGTGTCATGGAAAGATGCTACGCCGCTTTTTATTTTGAGACGATACTAACTGCCATTTTCATCAACCCCAAACGACTTCAACGTTAATAAAACCTGCTTATTGAAAATTATTCCTAATCAGCAACGCGTATTGCAACATTTTTGTTGAATGCTAAAATTGCTATACTCAGTTTTTCAGTTTCAGCTCCACGATCAATCAAAGCTGTTAATCTACTTAAAATTACACAATTACGTCAACGTTATGACGAAATCCTACACATTTAACACGAACTATCTGTTACATGAGCAATACCCCGATATAGCACCAACTCTCCCAATAATCGGTTTTTCAGTGTCATGGAAAGATGCTAGGCAACTTCCTGTTTTTAGATGATACCAACTGCCATTTTCATTAAACCCCAGACGTTTTCAACGTTACAAAAACGTGCTTATTGAAAATTACTTCTAATCAGCAACGCGTACGGTAATATTTTGTTGTTGTATGCTAACGTTACTGTACTTACTCTTTCAGTTTCACCTCCAAAATCAATCAAAGTTGTTGATCTACCTAAAATTACAGAATTACATCAACGTTATGGCGAAAACCTCGACATTTAACACCACCAACTCTCCCAACAATTGGTTTTTCAGTGCCATGGAAAGATGCTACGCAACTTCCTATTTTGAAATGATAGTAACTGCCATTTTCATCAAACCCCAGACGTTTTCAACGTCACAAAAACCTGCTTATTGAAAATTATATCTAATCAGTAACGCGACCCGCAATATTGTTGTATCCTAACATTGCTGTACTCAGTATTTCTGTTTCTCCTCCAAGAGCATTCAAAGCTGTTGATATATTTAAATTACAGAATTACGTCAACGTTATGGCGAAAGCCTGGACATTTAACACGAACTATCTGTTATGTGAGCAATAACCCGATATAGCACCAACTCTCCCAACAATCAGTTTTCAATGTCCTGGAAAGATGCTACGCAACTTTTTCTATTTTGAGATGATACTAACTGCAGTTTTGTAATAAACCCCAGACGTTTTCAATGTCACTAAAACTTTGCTTCTTCAAAATTATTTCTAATCAGCAACGCATACAGAAATATTGTTATTGTATGCTCAAGTTACTGTACTCAGTTTTTCAGTTTCAGCTCCAAGATCAATCAAAGTGGTTGATCTACTTAAAATTATAGAGTTACGTCAACGTTATGGCAAAAACCTGGAAATTTAACAGGAAGTATCTGTTATATGAGCAATAACCCGAGAAAGCGCCAACTCCCCAACAATCAGTTTTCAGTGTCCTGGAAAAATGCTACGCAACTTTTTCTATTTTGAGATGATACTAACACTGCAATTTTGTAATAAACGCCAGACGTTTAAAACGTCACTAAAACCTGCTTATTGAAAATTATTTCTATTCCGCAACGCGTACCGCAATATTATTCTAATATGCAAACATTACTGTACTCGGTATTTGAGTTTCAGCTGTCTAAGCTGTTGATCTACTCAAAATTACAGAATTACGTCAACGTTATGGCGAAATCCAGGACATTTAACACGAACTATCTGTTATACGAACAATACCCCGATATAGCACAAACTCTCTCAAAAATCAATTTTTCATGATGGAAAGATGTTACGCAACTTTCTATCTTGAAATGATACTAACTGCCATTTTCATTAAACCGCAGACGGTTTCAATGTCACAAAAACCTGCTTATTGAAAAATATTTCTAGTCAGCAACGCGTACCGCGATATTGATGTTGTATGATAACGCTACTGTACTCAGTATTTCAGTTTCACCTCCACAATCAGTCAAAGCTGTTGATCTACTTAAAATTACACAATTACGTCAACGTTATGGCGAAATCCTGGACATTTAACACGAACTATCTGTTATACGAACAATACCCCGATATAGCACAAACTCTCTCAAAAATCAATTTTTCATGATGGAAAGATGTTACGCAACTTTCTATCTTGAAATGATACTAACTGCCATTTTCATTAAACCGCAGACGGTTTCAATGTCACAAAAACCTGCTTATTGAAAAATATTTCTAGTCAGCAACGCGTACCGCGATATTGATGTTGTATGATAACGCTACTGTACTCAGTATTTCAGTTTCACCTCCACAATCAGTCAAAGCTGTTGATCTACCTAAAATTACAGAATTACGTCAATGTTATGGCGAAAAGCAATTTGAATAATTTTTTCAACGAATAGAGATTTAGCTATCATATCACAAATCTTGCACTGATTCATCATCCAATGTAACTTGTAAGTTTTCTTGATTTAGTAACTTAAAAGTAACTTAAAACTCTCCATGACACAATTTCGTTCGATCTCATCATAGTTCTTCTAATAATGGATGTTTACAGTGATATCAAAAACGCAGAATTTCTATTGGTAATAATTAAAACGACGATAGTAACATGCCAGCATAGGTGGTTTACGTGATTTTTCCCCTGGAAAACGATTATTGCAGTCATTTATCGATTCAAAATCAGATTTCGCAGGTGACGTGAATGTGTTATACATATAAATCCGTCTAATTTTTATGATCACTTACATTGTGCTTACAACTTTTAGCAATAGCTGAGCATGACATCGACATGATATCTACAGTAAGGCCAATTTATGAATTTCAACAACGTTTAAAGATCAGTAACCAAAGTATAAATATCCCAAGATGATGACGAAGAACCTCGTATTACAAAATGGGAAAATTATTGCCAAGAAAATGTATGTATGTATCATTTACCTTTTGGTATAGAGGCTGATGCTTCGTACGATAGCATCTGGCGGTACAATGCTCAACTTGCCCAGGATTCGGGTTACAGAGTTGGAGCACGCCTTTTGCGCTTGCGCAGCAACCATTGTGTGCGGTGTGTGTCTTCGTGATGTGTTGACCTTGTTATTCTATCTCTTAGGTCTGTGGTTCTGAGTAGAGCACAGTTAATTTGATGCCCAGCTGTGAATGGTCTCACCGAGCCCGATTACAATCACTAAGGCTGCGGAGAAATTCCGACCCCCGCGGATTCGAACCGAGGACTTGCTTAATGCAAGCCTAGCGCGGCTTCTATTGCCAAGAACATGCATGTATTAAGGTAATTGTTTGATTGTTTACGTATTTAAATGCTGCAATAGGAGCTTAGGGCATCGCCTCCTTTAAAAAACTGTTTTTTATATACGTCATACGGCAAATGCAAATTATAAAATATTGATATTGGTATTAAATAATTTGGTATACGTATATTTATATCATATTTTAGCATATTATTGCTGTAAAAGGTGATGTTTCGATACCTGAAGACCAGTTAAAAAAATTAGTATCTGTGTTACCCTCATATGTGTACGCTGAGTCGCAGCATAAGAAGGGGCTCCATGTTTTGTGGTCCACCCTGTATACATATACCGATATTTTAATAATGTTTTGTAGATACATATAAATCTCTACTTCCTTATTAATATGCACAAGATTTTTATTACCATCATTTACAGTTTTGACTAATACACAAAAATTGGGTGATGACATAAGCTGTCACTATAAATAATCATATTCAATGTTTTCCATTACGTGAGAGCGTCAGTTTCATTAAATTACTACCACAGGATTAACCGACAAAATTATGCACGAATTTCAAAATGGTATTGATGTTGATTATTGAAGAACCGGGGCAGTTTTCTTCTCTCTGACAAGAATATTGCAGAAATTGAAAAGTAAAAACGCAAGAGAAACACATAAAATATCGTGGAAATGACTCATTTTTCCAGTTTTCTATGCATAGTCCTAGTCTAATTGCTTGTTGAAATAAATCCTAAATCCCCTTCTTCGTTAGTTTGGTGTTTACAATTTATATTTCCTTTTGAAGAACTGTACAGTGTGATAAAGTATCGAGTTTTGGTTCTGTTAGTAGCACTAACCAGCGATGTGCAATTGTTAATTTTAATCAATATAAACAAGTTAGAACTGTATACCTGTTACTGATATTACATGAAAAAAGCTTATAAAATGGGAATGCCAAAGCATGACTTCCTTCATTTGTTTGGTTGCTACAAACTCGCATCAAAGCCTTAAATTTCGCGGCCGCCGGCAATGGCGAGTCCGAAAAACGGAGCAAACGTCCGCAACGCGGAAAAGCCAATATTTAGATAGTTACCGGGGAAGGACCACATCTCAGGGCCGCCTCGGATTCAACCCTTCCGCAGGTGCCGCGCACAACACAGCATCAACAACCAATCCATCACTGCACCAGCAACAATGAACCACGCCGGCACGATGCCACAGCAACACGCGTACGTGCTTGAAATTACCCAATTACCGCAAGCAAGCCGCAAGTCGCGGTCGCATCCGAAATGAAGCCGCAGCCTGCCGCGATCCAGCCCATGGAAGACTGAAGGGCAGTCGCAGAAGACACCACATGACAAGTGGCTGATAAGAGCGTTCCCACGCTCCTTATCGCCGCCTCTGGAGCGCGCTTTTGTCTCCCAGCCGCCCATTATCTCTCAATTATCGCCTCTAACTCAAAATAATCGAGCGGGCGATTAGACCATTAGAGTATGAAGTAGTGTAGTACCCAAGTACCCCTTACCTTCTTTCAGTCAGCAACTGGTTACTACCTCGTACAAACTTCCGAATTTAATATCAGTTCGGGGGGTGAGTTGTCTAATTTTACAATATAGGATATTTATGTTACTGTGTATTTTCCGTGATTTTTTAAATGCACCCATGTTGATACTCTACCCAAGGCACTATTGACGAAGAACCTTTGTCTAACTACATAAAAATAAACCTGAGCTTTCACGACAGCTTCCAGGTGGCCAAGAGAAAAGCCAAAAATTCATACTTCAGAAACCACTCTTGAGGCTGAAAATAAAAACAGTACTACTTCTCGCGCGTAGAAAAAAATTAACAGTGAGTGGGCAAGGGTAAGCTACGCTATTGGTGCGTATGAATGGCGCCACCACTTGCGTGCGCGTGCGGCACTACAAAATTGTAGGGCGGGAAAATCAAAACCCAATGCAACCACTGCACTGTATTTTTTGCATTTTATAACGAGTTGAGTTAATCCACAACACTTTTTCATTTCATCCTAACCGTCTCAGATCAATGTGCTTCCGTTTTTGAAATTTTATGAATTAAGCACACTTCTATACGGGCATGTACGTATAGTTACCTTAACGAAAGTTAAAGCAGTGATAACCTGTAGGAACAGTGCGCTAATTCAACTCAGGCAATTTGGTTATAAGAAATGGTTCTTCAGTGTTAAACGACTAGTTGAACGAAATATAGGCAGCACGAATCTGCCTGCCATCGCCTTCCCCTAAATAATATTGCACTTACTCACATAGATGCGCTCATCTGACATTACAAAATTTGCAATTTTCAAGAATTTCTACTGATTAAATGTATTACTCCGTATTTCTTTTAACATTGAAACAGTTATAATAAAAAAATAAACAAATATTTCCAAAAACTTCATACACTAACGGAACGGGTTAGGGGATCCGCGCGAATCACACTCCGCGGGTGAGTTCTCGTGTAATTAACATCCGACAATTAACGTGTTGATTTATTTATATGAAAATAAATTGGCGACTGATATAAAATAGTAATAATAATAACAGGCAAGCCATCTCGTCGCGCCCACGGCGCGAATGCCGAAGTAGATTACGGCGATTACGTTCGTATTAATAATTAGTGTCCGCGGCACAAAGAAAAATCGAATTGCTTCTAATAATTGGCAAAATCGAGCGCCGCGAGATAGGGAACAATGAAATTGCAGAAACGAATGATATCGAATGGATCGTGATTACTTTGTGCCGATTAGGCGCGGTTCAAATAAATCGAATGGAATAAGTGATAGGAATTCCTGCATATCTGGGAATTATAATTAAAATGCACAGGGATTAATATATCTAACTATTGTGAGTAATGCGGAATGGCATTAAATCGGGCCGCGACTGTTTGTATTACTGCGCGATTGCGGCGGCTCCCAGCATTTTAATCGACACCCGTCGATCTCCAGCTTCTTCACAAGCAACGACCTGTAGTAATCTTTCAGATTGCCGCCGTCAGAGCCAGCCCTATCTAAGTAAGCCGGAAATAAAAACATATGTAATATACAATCCTGAAAAAACATCGACTGAAGAAAGTATCAAGAACTTCAGCAGGAACTAGACACTCCCACACAACCTTCCGTTCTTCTTAGGTATATATCTTCATGCTCAAAAGTATTAAGTGATTTCTGATTTCTATTATGGATTTCAGCATTGAGGTTTTACTGACCTGATAATACTTACTGAAAACTTTCTGAAAGCCTGCTGAAATTCTACTGCACACTGAGTCTAAACCTACTGAAAAATTGCTGCAAATTCCCAGACAATTCTCTGCAAATTAACTATTATAGTATCCGCGATTTTACTACAGACTGCTGTAAATTGCAAATTTTCTTAAAACGTTTTTTCAAATTGAAATTACTGAAAATAATTTTCCAGAAAATTTACCACAAACACCCCGAAAATATAGTTTGGTAAACAATTGCGAAAATTAACTAGAAATTTACAAAACTTTGCTAAAACATTATTATAATTATGCTGAACATTTGCTGAAAAATGAAAGTTTACTGAACATTTACTGAAATTTTCAGGCAAACTGGCTGTACTTGTAACGCTATTTTTTACAAATTTAATGAATATTTGCCAACAAGTTATCAATTTTTCAAAATTGTCTAAAAAAACGGAATTTACTGAAAAATCCCTGCAAAGTTATTGAAGCTGTTATCCGAAATTGCTGAAAATTTGGTGGAACTTCAGTTGTTATTTATTAGTGATAGGATGACAATGAAACGACCTGTTATCAAACTTCATTGTCCGTAGAGTATTATATAAACTTCACTATTGAAAAATCTGAAATATTTTTGACTAAGATTTCGAAAGAAAGTAAGGTGTTGTCACTATGCAAGTTCTACGTCCTTGTGTTCTCTACATGCATACTAGCTAAAATATAGTTCCGGAGCTACACTACAAGGCAATAACTACGCACACCATATACAAAAGGTTCTACTTCTAAACGGTTTTTCAAAAACCTATCTCAAAATTCAATTTAAGAATTGAGAACATCTATGAAGTGGAGCCCAGTAAGGATACAACTAAACTTCACTATTGGGATTTTGGGTAGCAATAAGTTTAGAAAAAAAATGGGTGCTTGGTTGGAACTAAAGATTAAGGCAATGTCACAATTCAGGTCTAAAGTTTATTAGATTTTGCATCTGCAATCTAAAACGTGACTATGTTAAATGAAAATAATAGTTAGCTGTGCTTTGACTATTAGTTCCACACTTACTATAAGTAACAATTCCAGAGCTACCCTACAAAATAATAAATACGGACACTCAGTACAAAAGGCTCCACTTCTACAAAAGCTTATGTCCAGATTCATTTTAAAAATTGAGAAAATCTATGAAAGTAGAACCCTGTATGAACATAGCTAAATTTCACTATTAGGATAGAAAACAATGTAAGAAATATGAATGTTTTTGTTTGGTTCGAAACAGAGATTAAGGCAATCTCACTATGTAGGTCTTGCGTTCTTGTATTTTTCATGTACAAGGGGCACAATTTAATTAAGTTAAATTAGTAATTAGATATTTTATGGCAACTAGTTGTAGGGTAGATATAAAGTATAGTTCCGGAGCTACCCTACAAAATACTGGACGCTCCCTATAAAGGGTTCCATATCTATACGGTCTTTCAAAAGCCCATCTCCAGATTACAATCGAAAACTGAGAAAATTTACTAAAGCAGAATCCGAAAGGGACACAACTAAACTTCACCATTAGAAAGGAAAACAACTTACAAAAATATGACTGTTTTTGTTTGGTTCTTGTGTTTTCATGTATAAGGCGCATAATTTAATAAAGTTAAATAAAAGTAGTAATTACTAATTAGCTGTGTTATCGTAACTACTTGTAGGGTATCAATAAAGAATAGTTCCGGAGCTACCCTACAAAATGCTGGACACTTCCTATAAAGGGTTCCATTTCTATACGTTCTTTCAAAATCCCATCTCCAGACTACAATCGAAAATTGAGAAAATTTGCTAAAGCAGAATCCGAAAGGGACACAACTAAACTTCATCATAAGAAAGGAAAACAACTTACGAAAATATGAATGTTTTTGTTTGGTTCTAGTGTTTTTCATGAATAAGGCGCACAATTTAATTAAGTTAAATAGAAATAGTAATAAGATGTGTTATCGTAACTAGTTGCAGGGTAGCTATAAATAGTAGTTACGGAGCTACCCTACAAAATACTAAATATGAACACTCCGTATAAAGGGTTTCACTTCTATACGGTCATTGAAAAGCACATCTCCAGAATAAATTCAATAATTGAAAAAAATTATTAAAGCAGAGTCCAGTAGGGACACAACTAAACTATACTATTAGAAAGGGAAACAACTTACGAAAATATGAATGTTTTTGTCTGGTTCTTGTGTTTTCATATATATAAGGCGCACAATTTAATTAATTTAAATAAAAGTAGTAATTAGCTGTGTTATCGTAACTACTTGTAGGGTAGCTATAAAGAATAGTTCCGGAGCTACCCTACAAAATACTGGACACTCCCTATAAAGGGTTCAATTTCTATACGTTCTTTCAAAATCCCATCTCCAGATTACAATCGAAAATTGAGAAAATTTACTAAAGCAGAATCCGAAAGGGACACAACTAAACTTCATCATAAGAAAGGAAAACAACTTACGAAAATATGAATGTTTTTGTTTGGTTCTAGTGTTTTTCATGAATAAGGCGCACAATTTAATTAAGTTAAATAGAAGTACTAATTAGCTGTGTTATATCGTAACTAGTTGTAGGGTAGCTATAAAGAGTAGTTCAGGAGCTACCCTACAAAATACTGGACGCTCCCTATAAAGGGTTCCACTTCTATACGGTCTTTCAAAAGCCCATCTCCAGATTACAACCGAAAATTGGGAAAATTTGCTAAAGCAGAATCCGAAAGGGACACAACTAAACTTTACCATTAGAAAGGAAAACAAGTTACGAAAATATGAATGTTTTTGTTTGGTTCTTGTGTTTTCATGTATAAGGCCCACAATTTAATTAAGTTAAATAAAACTAGTAATTAGCTGTGTTATCGTAACTACTTGTAGGGTAGCTATAAAGTATAGTTCCGGAGCTAACCTACAAAATACTGGACACTCCCTATAAAGGGTTCCATTTCTATACGTTCTTTCAAAATCCCATCTCCCGAACACAATCGAAAATTGAGAAAATTTACTAAAGCAGAATCCGAAAGGGACACAACTAAACTTCACCATTAGAAAGTAAAACAACTTACGAAAATATGAATGTTTTTGTTTGGTTCTAGTGTTTTTCATGAATAAGGCGCACAATTTAATTAAGTTAAATAGAAGTAGTAATTAGCTGTGTTATATCGTAACTACTTGTAGGATAGCTATAAAGAGTAGTTCCAGAGCTACCCTACAAAATACTAAATATGAACACTCCGTATAAAGGGTTTCACTTCTATACGGTCTTTGAAAAGCACATCTCCAGAATAAACTCAATAATTGAAAAAAAATATTAAAGCAGAGTCCGGTAAGGACACAACTAAACTATACTATTAGAAAGGAAAACAACTTACGAAAATATGAATGTTTTTGGTTCTTGTTTTCATGTATAAGGCGCACAATTTAATTAAGTTAAATAAAAGTAGTAATTAGCTGTGTTATCGTAACTAGTTGTAGGGTAGCTATAAAGAATAGTTCCGGAGCTACCCTACAAAATACTAATACGGACACTCCATATAAAGAGTTTCACTCTTATACGGTCTTTCAAAAGCACATCTCCAGAATAAATATTATAGCAGATTCCGGGGGGGGGGGGCAGGGGGGTGATAAACTGCACTTTTAGGGTGGAAAACAATTTAAGAAAATATGAATGTTTTTGTTTGGTTCTAAACAGATATTAAGGCAATGTAATTCTACAGTACTTGAGTTCCTGGGGTTTTCATGTACAACGCGTACAATTTAATTAAGTTAAAGTAGTAATTATCTGTGTTATCGCAACTAGTTCTAGGGTAGCTATAAAGAATAGTTCCGCAGCTACCCTACCAAATACTAAATATGGACACTCCGTATAAAGGGTTAAACTTCTATACGGTCTTTCAAAAGACCATCTACAGATTACATTTAAAAATTCAGACAGTTTATTAAAGTAGAGCCCAGGAGGGACACAACTAAACTACACTATTAGGATGGAAAACAATTTAAGAAAATATAAATGTTTTTTGTTCGAAACAGAGATTAAGGCAACCTCATTATGCAAGTCTTGCGTTCTGGTGTTTTAATTAAGTTAAATAAGAATAGTAATAGTAATAGTTCCGGAGCTACCCTACAAAGTACTAAATATAGACACTGTATAAAGGGTTCCACTTTTATACTGTCTTTCAAAAGCCCATCTCCAGATTATATTTAAAAATTTAGAAAGTTTATTAAAGCTGAGAACGGGAGGGATACAAGTAAACTGCGCTATTAGGATAAAAAACAACTTACGAAAATATGAATGTTTGAGTTTGGTTCAAAACAGAGATTAAGGCAATGTCATTATGCAGGTTTTGCGTTCTGGTGTTTTTCATGTACATCCTGACTAATTTAAAAAAGTTAAATAAAAGTTGGAATTAGCTGCGTTATCGCCACTAGTTTTAGGGTAGTTTTAAAAAATAGTTCCGGAGCTACCCTACAAAATACTAAACATGGACATTCTGTATAAAAGGTTCAACTTCTATACCGTCTTTCAAAAGCCCATCTCCAGATTATATTCAAAAATTGCGAAAATGTATGAAAGTAGAGCCCTGGATAGATACAATTAAACTTCACTATTAGGATAAAAAAAATAGTAGAAAAAAGTCTTAAATATTCTTACGTTTGATTAGAAGCAGAGATTAAGACATATGCGATGTAAAAGTTAATGGTCATTGGTTTCATGCAACTTTAAATAATATTTCTGAATCTAACCTAAAAAATACTAAATAGAAATACTGCACAAAAGATTTTACTTCTAACAGGTTTTTCAAAAAATAAATTAAAAAATTGAGGAAATCTATCATAGTAGAGCGCTAGATCCCTAGACGGACACAGTATCGTTGTAAAATGCTGAAGATAGTTCCTAGTCATTAAAATAAGAGTTATTTCGTCTCGTTCTGAGTTTGTTAAGATAGATTCAGTTTCATCTCGATTAAGATTATCTATCTCTCTTCCCTTAATCGCCTAAAATTAGAACAGATCAGGACTTATTTCGTCAAGATCGTACTCTAATAAGTTTATTCCCGCTTCGAATTTGAAAATCTATTGCTTTTGTCTAGACTACTTACGAGACAGGAAATGTTAGTAGGAAATTTTCTTCTTCTCTTCTTCAATAAGTTTTATCTACCTAACACTCGCACATGTGCTATTTAAGGTCAGAAGATGTAGATGTAGATTGCTCTTGCCTTCTTCAGATGTGATTAAACTAAATCTCGTTTCGTTAGGCTAAGTTTTGCCCCGTCTTAAACACGAAAATCTATCACTTTCCTCTAAATGTCAGCTGTGGAAGATGACCAAGATTAGATTGCTTACCGCCAGAAAATATTTTTCCTGTCTTGTACATAACTCAGTAAAATAGGTTCCGTCTCGTTGGGAATAAGAGAAAGATTGTTCTTATTCTTATCTAGTTAAGATAAATTTCGTCTCATCTTGAAATGTAATCTATTTTAAATCTGAACAGATTTGAATTGTTTTGATCTCTTTCTAGTGCAGGTGATTGAGGGAAGATCAGTAGATTTGAGACGAGACGAGACTTATCTCAGCGAAATAAGACAAATCTGCATTTTATTTGGTCTGAAAAGGTCCACACAAGACCAATGAAATATAAACATTTATTTTAGCTCCAAAAGGTCGAAACAAAGGTGTTAGATCCTCTTACCAGATACGAGAATTCATCTCGTCTAGATCTAGACAAAATGACATCGCATTCTCATTTAAGAACTAGTGGAAATGAGACCAGCATTGAATTGCTAAAAGCCAGAAAATAGTTTTTTTGTTTATATCACGGTATAATGTCGCGTCTTGTTAAGAATATGAGAATCGTTGTTCTTATCTGGTTAAGATAAGTTATTCTCATCTTGAGAAATAATTTGCTTTAAATTCGAACAAAGCAGGATTTTCTCGTTTCCTCGTTTCCATATCGTCTTGAATAATGAGTTTATCTCTTCCTACCTTAGGCAATTGAGGGAAGCATGGCAGATTATCTTATTCGAGATGATACGAGACCCATCTCAACGAGATGAGAACCGTCTGGACTTCAACTGACCTGAAAAAAATATGAGTTTTAGATTTTGTTATTCGAAAAGGGACAGGTGCTATTTTAGTGACAATGTTATTTTAGCTTGAAATGTCTAAACAGAGCTGTTAAATCCCCTCTTCAGAAATAATAATTTATCTCGTCTAGATCTAGATCAAATAAAATCGCATTCTCCTTCAACAATTAGTTGAAACGAGACCAGGATTGGATTGCTTATGGCCAGACAAGATTTTTCTTGTCTCGTCTCAATACAGTAAGTACCGTCTTGCTGGGAATAGAACATGTTTTTATCTCGTTAAAATAAGTTTCGTCCCATATTGAAATATAAATCTGTTTTAAATCCGAAAAGATCAAGGTTTTCTCACCTCTTTGAGGACTCTCTACGATAAATTTTATATCGTCTTGAATAAAGAATTTATCATTCTCATCTGAATTGTTTTGATCTCTTCACACAGTAGGAGATTGAGTGAAGAGCGGTAGAATCGAGATGGGACGAGACCTATCTCAGCGAGATGAGAACAATTTGCTTTTCATCTGGCTTCAAAGGGTCTAGAGTCTAGACAAAAAAAGTCGTTTTAAGTCTGAAACGATCAAGATTTCTCGTACCTTTGAGGACTCGATGGGACAAGTTTCATATCGTCTTGAATAAAAAATGTATTCTTTTCATCTGGATTGTTTTGCGTCTGAAATGTTTCTGCGCTAAGAAGGTGAAGGTCACATACATAATTAAATTAAAAATTATCAAATCAAAGGCGTAATGGTAAACTATAAGTTTAGCTGAATCTAATTTTAAATCAAATTGATAAAGAACAACTGAAAAAATACAGAACCTCTTTGAGATGCTAAAAATAATATTTCCGTTAAACGATTGTAAGAATCCACGGAATATAATCAACATTCTTCTTTATTGCAACTCTTGATTATTGCTGTTTTGAGCACTTTACGAACCATAAAATAACGATAACCAAATCATTTTCTGCGCGTTTTATTCATATAAAATGAAAGACCATTCCCTCAGAAGCGCAGAGGAGAAAGTCCGGAGTCGGTTCGCCCCTGACACCGGCTCTTCTATTACCGGTGATATCTGTTGGTATATGAAGCGATTGGCCACAGCAAATGAGTATAATAATTACTGAGCAATGTAATTTCAATTATAATATAATAATCCAATCGATTTTCAGCCCATTTGCTTATGTAAATACATATTATTAAACGTTTTCACGCTGCCGGTTCGTAATTGTTCCTTTACCCGTACCACTTGCCGTGCCCGTTTCAACCGCTACCGCACTCTACGTAGGTACACAATTAATTAGCACTATTAAGAACTGCCATTACTTCGGGAATGCTTTGATATCTACATAATTAAACAATCGGCAGCTCACAGCCCGCTTCTTCGAGGCACATCCAGACGCCACGGCTGTGGCTGAAGCGGCGCAACAGCTACCAAAGCCAAACTCCATTCTGAAGTTTAAATCTGCACCACTCTGCTGCAGCTTGCAGCACTGGTAATTATTATAATTGGCTACAACACTCCGCTTTAAATTCTGTTTTTATAATGATTTTCTTTTAAAAATTAAAATTTAAAAGGTTACTCGCCAGTGTGAACTCGCTCTGGTACTTAACACGGGTAACTAATAATTTTTGCAGCTATTGAGGCTATTTCAGTTTTAATGCTTTAGTTTAACCAATCACTAGGTCTGATTATGAATTACGCTTTTTATTGTTAAAATTTCTATATAATATCACAAAATTCTTTTATCAACGATGTTTTCTGTTATTTATAGCTGCATTCCTTGTCAGCTTTTCAACAGCCCCAACCTCACGCGTGGGCAGTGCAGATATCATATCATATCTTACATCATCTAATTTTTAATGGCCTGTTAATTTTCGCTCGAAAACAGAGCGATAAACCCTTATTGCTCTTAGTCAACGAAATACGATATTCGCTTTTAGGCGTGCAGGTTATTATCGCCATTCGGATTCATTGATTATTTTTGCATCCTCAGATTGCTTTGGTCTTAATTCATTGATGAAACGCATGCTCTTAATGATGTTTACACAACGTACCTTTGTTCGCTGATTAAATATCCTCGAGTGCAATCAATGGGATTATTCGAGTTGTTATGCGACTTCCGACGCTCATCTTGAGCAAAGCTCGTCATGGTTGCAATTTTTCAGTATAATTTCAAGAAGATGATTTTACAGTCTGAATAATATTCAAGCAATTGTTGCAATAACAAAAAAAGAAGTCTAAACAAGAATTCCCTGTTTGAAAATTCTAAAAAGTTTCAAGCAGTGGACATCTAACAACCCCGAAGGCGTATACGTGAACAGAAATTATGGCGTTTAATTTTGATAACTCTATAGCTAATGGAGTAGTAGGCTGTGTTTATTAAATTCCGCAAAGCTTAATTCTCTGTATGTTTCTTTCTCTCGGCCATTAATTGTTGTGCAGTCAAACACACCAATTAACCTTCCACGCTCGTAACAACCGGTGGAATGAATACAAACAGTGGCAGTTTTGCTCCTAACGAGTGTCTTAATTGTTGTGATACCGAAATTGAGTAATGTTGGTATTTTGAAGTAATAGCTTTTTGAGGGTGAATTCTACTAGTTTTGGAAATTTTTAATTTAAAAACCATCTTGAATTAGCACTACGCATACTACGATTAGTTAGAATTTTTGATACATATAGTATATATAAATTAATTTTTTTAAGTGTTAACACGGTACAGTCTTTACCAGATGTTCTCACCCTTTTTCTACTAAGGCTCACGGTAGGCAAACCTTCCACTTTTAAATGAACAAAGAATCTATTTGGTATCCTAAAAGTTACTTTAGAAATTTAAAAGCTATTGGAAAATCTGAATTTAGGAAACTTATTAATATAGGTAAGTAATTTCTTAACTCAGATCAGGTACCGCCTTTCCACTATGCTTCCACCACACTAATGCAACCCTTCTTCCTCGAAATAAAAAAAACAAAACCTTTTAAACCCTAAATTTGTTTCATGCACTTAATACTCGTTTCTGTGACACGACAATCGCCTAACATAACTGCAGATTTAGCACAAACATTAGGATGGGCAAGAAGACTATGCAGGTTGACATTAGCCATTTTTACAATTACAATTTCAAGTACTAAGTACTTCGTTTTAAGTCTTCTTAAATATCATTTTCACATGATCTTGCATCTAAATTCAAATTTCATACATTTTTGGCAGCGGTGGGAAACTTTCTTATTCCATTAGTCCTTTTGACAATTCTAACTTTAACTACTACTTCGTTTGACGTCTTCTTAAACCCAATTTCCAATGATCTTTAGCCTAAGGTCAAGACTAAAACAATTCTGGTGGTAGTCACCAACTTTCTGCTTACAATAGCTATTTTGACAGTTAGGCACAACTTCAAGTACTACTTCGTTTTACGTCTTCCGTAACCTCAGTTTCCAATTATCTTTAACCTAAGGTCAAGACTAAAACAATTCTAATGGTAGTCACTAACTTCCTGCTTACAATAGCCATTTTTACAGTTACAACTTCAAGTACTAATTCGTCTTCCTAAACCTCAATTTCCAATGATCTTTAATCTCAATTCAAGTTTAAAAAATTCTGGTGGTAGTCACAACTTCCAGCTTACAATAGCCATTTTTGTAGTTACAACTTCAAGTACTACTTCGTCTTATCTCTTCCTAAACCTCAATTTTCAATGATCATTAATCTAAGTTCAAGTTTAAAAAATTCTGGTGGTAGTCACAACTTCCAGCTTACAATAGCTATTTGTGCAGTTACAACTGCAAGTACTACTTCATCTAACGTCTTCCTAAACCTCAGTGTTCAATGGTCTTTAACATAAGGTCAAGATTAAAACAATTCTGTTGGTAGTCACCAGCTTTCTGCTTACAATAGCCATTTTTACAGTTACAACTTCAAGTACTACTTCGTTTTCCTAAACCTCAATTTCCAATGATCTTTAATCTAAGTTCAAGTTTAAAAAATCCTGGTGGTAGTCACAACTTCCAGCTTACAATAGTCATTTTTGCAGTTACAATTTCAAGTAGTACTTCGTCTTTCGTCTTCCTAAACCTCAATTTCCAATGATCATTAATCTAAGTTCAAGTTTGCAGCTACAACTTCAAGTACTACTTCGTCTTACGTCTTCCTAAACATCAATTTCCAATGATCATTAATCTAAGTTCAAATTAAAAAAATTCTGGTGGTAGTCACAACTTCCAGCTTACAATAGCTATTTGTGCAGCTACAACTACAAGTACTACTTCGTCTTACGTCTTCCTAAACCTCAATTTCCAATGAGCTTTGATCTAAGGTCAAGATTAAAACAATTCTGGTGGTAGTCACCAGCTTCCTGCCTACAATAGCCATTTTTACAGTTACAACTTCAAGTACTACTTCGTTTTACGTCTTCCTAAACCTCAACTTCCAATGATCTTTAACCTAAGGTCAAGATTAAAGCAATTCTGGTGGTAGTCACCAACTTCCTGCTTACAATACCAATTTTTACAGTTACAACTTCAAGTACTACTTCGTTTTACGTCTTCCTAAACCTCAGTTTCCAATGATCTTTAACCTAAGGTCAAGATTAGAACAATTCTGGCGGCAGTCGCCAACTTCCTGCTTACAATAGCCATTTTTACAGTTAGGTACAACTTCAAGTACTACTTCATTTTACGTCTTCCTTAACCTCAGTTTCCAATGATCTTTAACCTAAGGTCAGGATTAAAACCATTCTGGTGGTAGTCACAACTTTCTGCTTATAATAGCCATTTTTGCAGTTACAACTTCAAGTATTACTTTGTCTTACGTCTTCCTAAACCCAGTTTCCAATGATCTTCAAACTAAGGTAAAGATTAAAACATTTCTGATTGTAGTCACCAACTTGCTGCTTACAATAGTCATTTATACAGTTACAACTTCAGGTACTACTTCGTCTTACGTCTTCCTAAACCTCAATTTCCATTATCTTTAACCTAAGGTAAAGATTAAAACAATTCTGGTGGTAGCCACCAACTTTCTGCGGACAATAGCCATTTTTACAGTTACAACTTCAGGTACTATTTCGTTTTACATCTTCCTAAACCTCAATTTCCAATAGTCTTTAACCTAAGGTCAATGAGAGTGTACCTATAATCCATTCACTATTGATTTGGATGAATCTTGGAAATGTAAATTTAGCAGTTTTGTGCATGCCTGTTCCTGCGTGGATTCATCTTAGTAATAAAGAATATATGTAGTTATTTGACTTTGAGGTTATGAATCACGAAGAAGCCCTATGTCAGCACTGCTAAAACACTTGATTAATTCAGAATATTATAACTCACAATTAGGCAACAAGGGAATAACTGACGTGACATTGACTTGATTTTTCATTTTGACAAAACTATAATAGAACTGCAAACAAACAATTAATATGTCAAGACTGCGAACTTAAGAAAATCAACTCATGTCCACTTTCATTCAAACCAATCTTGAATAAAGTACAAGTTCAAGATTCAAAAATTTCTGATCGTCGCCAACCTACACCTTACATTACTTACTCATTTTTACAGTTACAACTTTAATTACTACTTCGTTTCACTTCCTCCTAAATCCCATTATCCCATCAATTTGCACCTAGGTTCAATATTCAAACATCAGCAATGTTTACAGTTTCAACTTCAATTACTATTTCGCTTTAGGTCTCCTTAAACCTCTTTCTCGCTTGAGATATTCGTAGCACCTAACTGCAAAATTCCAACATTTCTGGTCATCGTCGCCAATTTTTTTATTACATTGGCCATTCTTCCATTACAACTTCGCTCTAGATCTTCCTAAATTGCATTAGCCCATAAGCTTGTAGCTGAGTGCAAGATTTGAACGCTTCCGAGTGTGGTCGTCAACTTCTTGCTAATATTAGTCATTTTTACGACTACAACTTTAACTAGTACTTCGTTTTAGGTTTCCCAAATCTCATTTTACCGTGAGCATTCCCATAAGTTCAAGATTGACATATTTCTACTGTAGTCACCAACTTCCTGTGTATATCAGTCAGATTTCCAGTTACAACCTCAAATACTAGTAGTACTTCATTTTAGGTCTTCCTAAATCTTATTTTTCCATGAAATTATAGCGAACTTCAATAATATTTAGATATTAGTATTACAATTACAACTTCAATTACTACTTTGTTTTGGGTCTTCCTAAATCTCATTTTCTCATGAGTTTGCACCTACGTTCAAGATTGAAACTCTTTTGGATACGGTTACTAACTTTTCTAATTTTTCCAGGAGATTTAGTTCAAGATTTAGATATTTCTGACCGTACCCGATAACCTCCTTCACGCGCTAGTAAGTTTTACAATTACAACTTCAATTACTACTTTGTTTTGGGTCTCCCCAAATCTCATTTTCCTATAAGATAGCACCTAAGTACAAGCTTCGAACATTGCTGACCATTGTCACCAATTTCCTGTTTACATTAGCCATTTTTATAAGTACAACTTCAATTACTACTTCGTTTAATATCTCCCCAAATCTTATTTTCCCATTACCTTATACCTAAGTTCAAGATTCTAACACTTCTGGCCACGATAGCCAACTTCCTGCTTGCATTAACAACTTTTACAGTTGCAACTTCAACTACTACTTCGTTTTAGGTCTTCCTAAACCCCGTTTTCCGATAACACTGCACCTAAATTCAAATTTTTACGATTACAACTTCAACGAGTACTTCGTTTTAAGTCGTCTTAAACCTCATTTTCCCATGAGTTTGTACCTAAGTTCAAGATTCAAACATGTTTGGCCATGGTTGTCAACTTCCTACTTGCAATAATCGTTTCTGAAGTTACAACTTCAACTACTGCTTCGTTTTAGGTTTCCCTAAACCTCATTGTCCCATAAGCTTGGAATTAACTTTAATATTCAAACCGTTCTGGTCGTCCTTACCAAATTCTTGCTTCGATTAGTCAATTTTGCAATTACAACTTCAACTACTACTTCGTTTTAGATTTTCCTAAACCCCGTTTCCCCATGAGATTACAATTACACCGTGGCGTATTATAGCAGAAGCCTGAGAAGCCCAGGCTTCTGACGAAAAACTTCAGGGGTCGCCAAAATGGAATGATCGACAAAAAATTTATTCATCTTTGTCATACACTATTCATTCCTAGACATGTATCTAGTGGAAATTGCAAACTAAAGTGATCGCAGAAAATAGTTTATGGGCATTCCTAAATCTCATTTTTGTATGAGTTTCGAACATTTCTGGCCACTGTCTCCAATTTTCCTGTTTACATTAGCCATTTTTACAAGTACAACTTCAATTACTACTTCGTTTTAGGTCTCCCAAATGACGTATTCCCATAAACTTGCATTTAAGTTAAAGATTGCAATATTTCTGGTCCCGGTTAGCAACTACCAGATTACATTAGTAATTTTTGCAACTACAACTGCAACTGCTACTTGGTGTTAGGTCTCTCTGAACCTCATTGTCCCATAAGCTTCGTCTAACTTCAAGATTGGAACACATCTGGACGTGGTAGTTCAATTTACATTTATGTTAGTAATTTTTATAGTTACAGTTGCAATTACTACTTCGTTTTAAGTTTTCCTAAACCTCATTTTCCCGTGAGCTAGCACTTAAGTTTAAGCTTTCAACATTTTCGGTCATTGTTGCCAATTTCCTGTTTACGTTAGTATTAGCCACAGAGGGGTGTAAATCTGTTACACTGTCCTCGCCAGTTAATTCTGTTAATTTTAATATTAAACAACTCAACCATGTATAGCAAATGTAATGCTGAGCTGGTTTAATTAAATTTAAAAAAAAATCTGACTGTGGTCACTAACTTCCTCCTTATATTAGTAATTTTTACAATTATAACTTCAGCTACAACTTCGTTTTCGTATGGTGCAACCTCAGTGTGATTTCGAAAACTTTCACGGCCATTGTAATTACGTAACAAACGACTTCCAGGATTGAACCGTGTCATTATTGAGGTCGAACAACTCAGCGTTTCGCCGACTATCATACGTGGTTTCGTTAGGAGGAAAAGCAAAAGAACGTGTAAACCACGGCAGAGGCCAAACTCTTCTAACGATCGGAAGGAGAAAGGCGAGATAGTATAGGCAAGTGCCGTCGCGGATGAGTGACGCTGGGCGAATTTTTATTGAACGTCCTGTTTCACCAATGTATACAGCATTACAGAAGCAATGGACTCTATAAACACCTTTAGATGACATAGGACATAGTGTTTAATTTATTTATATTGAAGTGAAGGAACAACCTGTGAGATTTTGCTCAAGGGATTGAATATTGTTTTAATGTTTTGTTTTCGAAGAAAGTTTCCTACGCGATGGGTGACTTGGTGGATATAGGGAAAAAAGACTATTGGT
The DNA here is from genome assembly GCA_940337035.1 of Agriotes lineatus. Lineage (NCBI taxonomy): Eukaryota > Metazoa > Arthropoda > Insecta > Coleoptera > Elateridae > Agriotes > Agriotes lineatus. Next base: position 51,437,172 of record OW679200.1, on the reverse strand, counting down.
GCGAGTTTGGGTGGCCGTGTATGAAAACGTTGGATTTTTCGACCTACATAATGACACGGTCCAATCCCGGAAGTCGTCAATATACTCAATATACATTTTCAGATTTGCCATAACCTGACGGTAATGTTGCATAGAATAAAATAGTTCAGATAGGAATTGACATTTTTGTATCAGGTAATATATTAACAAAATAATTACTGTTAATGTTCTCTTTCCAGCTCAACATATTTGAGACAATTTGTCTGGCAACTTCTAGTACCTCTAAAATAGAAGTCTTTCAGCTAAGTGTTCCAACTAGTTTTGCACAAAATTCTTCACTTAGTCATGCACCGGTATAGTTTTGCTTGTTGGGCCTCAGGGATTGCTTATTTCCATAGCATAGTCCGATTCAAAAGCTCCCTTAAAACTTGCGACGCCATTGCTGTTGTGATGTAAGCAAACCCAGCTAGGACATATTTTTCTGCATCAAAGTTTTTCCTGAATTATTTTTGTCACGTTGATCGCATGGACCGGATAAGGTTATCGATGGTCGTCTTGAATATGTGAGAGATTTTGATCGGTATGCATCCTTGCTGATACGCTTTACAAGTTACAACACTCGTATACCTGTGTTTTCCGCAAGAAATAATTTCTACACTGTTCTCTATGTCTAAACATTTCAGAGGGTTGATCATGACTCTTTATGCAACAGAAGGTTAAGATAGGTGTTCTGAATGATTGATAATTACTAAACGGATGCGATGAGCGTTAAATGATTTTAATGTGCATACTAGTTGCATCAAAAAGTGTATCAATTTGTTTATTGAATATACGTTATGTGCTAGAATTTGAATATTGCTAGTTTGTTGTTGCTATTACGATAAGGGTCTGAAATGACAGTTTTAAATGTTCAATTAAAAAGCCTTTGGTGGGAATGTTTAGTATTACAAAACCGTTCAGCTACTTTAGAAATCGACGGTTGCTTCTCATTTGCCTAAAGAATCCATATCGCATTAGCATGCGCCGGATTATAATAAGTTTCGAGATCCGAATTGACAGCTCCATGCAGCAAGTATTCAAATGATTGTTTCCCCGCTAACGGGCCTGCGAAATCTAAAAACGGGGCCGCGAAAATAATCTCCCGTCTTACAAAACGTTTTCGTCGGATAATTAACTGGGTGCGATACGAGTAACCGAGAGTATCCGCTCCCACACTGGACGCCTTATCTGACCGGAACCCTTTCCTTATTCCTTCCTCTCTAAATCCGCGTTTCATCGATTCGCTGACCAAGCTGGCCGTGGCGTGTAACGTACGACGGCGAAGGGTGGCTTCCCCTGCGCCAGGATCTAAGTATGAATTCGTGTACGGCAGGATTTGCGACGCCCTTGCCGGATTAACTGACTTCAATTTGTAGATCGATTGTGAGAACTGATATTCGCCAAGGAAGTTTGGAAGAGTTGTGAAGAACGAACCCTTGCTTTTAGGTGGTGCCCTCTTGTACGTTATTGTGTTACACACTATTTTAGTGTTAATCTCAATTTTTACAATGTCTAGCTAGCGTTGACCACTTTCCATAACAAGTTCGTTGGTATGTCAACGAAATCAAAACGAAGCACAAATAATTCTAAATATCAGTGTCATATCCTGATGTAAATGAAAAAAGTGGAGGACCTATCGCGTATCCCTGTGGCACACCGAATACATTTCTTTAAAAAAATATGCTGAATATAGTAGTAACCATTATATCAAAATCTAATAAACTCAATATGAACATTTCAGATTTAGAACAGAGGAACAACCACGGCTCTGATATCGCGAACTAATATTTTATATGTTTAATTAAATGCTTTTCATGGTAATTTTTCTATCTTTTCCTGCCAAATGTGAAAATTGTTATGATGTACTTACTTTATGGGAGCTTTAAACGTTCTGAATAAATTGATCTGGTGGTGGTAAAGCTAAATATCTAATGAATACATAATATAAATTCAACGATCCCTAAAGGTCTAGAACTAACTATAATAGAATATAAAATGTAACATACATACATAATATTTAGCCTCTTTTACCTTTCTGTGTCGACGACCATTTTCAGGGTGCGAGATATGCAAAAATACTGTGATCAATGCTAACTTATTGTAATTACATTTTAGTTAATTTTAATAAAATTGTAAGTAAACAACGTTTCATGAATTAGTTCTAAAATAAACGTAAACTGTAAGAATACACAACCACATTCAGAAGTAACGTTTTTGTTAAAAGTAGATCATTTCTACATAGAGAACTGCCTATCGAATCAGTACCAAACTTGTAACATAGTAACATAATCAGTTTCTAGTTCGTAACAAGAAAAGAGTACTTAGTACTGATCCCTGCGATACACCACAGTATTTACATAGCTATTTAAATAGATTGGTTAGGTATTTTTCAGTTTTTCCTGGCGAATTCAATAATTCTAATATAAAAAGTATTACGACGAACATTGGAAACCTTTGAATATATTGTATATTTATACTGACCCAGTGGCGACTCGCTATAAGGAGCCAAGAAGCCATAGCCCTATCATAACAAACCAGTCGTTCAAGATTTTATTATTCTGAAAAAACTTTTTGTACCTTTTTGAGCTTTTTCACCACCCTTCCCGTTTTAAAGCTTAAACAGCGCAAGAATAATTTTTATCTCGTCAATATAAACTGTACAATAATCGCTTGCTCGCTTTCATCAACACATTGGGGCCAGATCGAAGCGGCCATACTTTTCGACAGTTTATGGGCTGCAATGAGCGGAGAGCAGGGATGGACATTGGTTCAATTGCTATGTAGCATTGAATCGGGTTTGCTTTACATTTGGCTCAAGCAGTCAAACCGTGGCTGTAATACGACGTGTGTCGAGTTACCGATTTCGACGCTTATAACTTTGGCACCTAGAGTGACGCGGGGTCCTGCGATTTCATTCGTACGCAAGGTTTCAAGGTCACAAGCACGAGTGTGTATTGTAATCACATTTATTTGTATGAATTAATAGTTCTCATATTATTGCAGTAATTATTACTTAATTTAATAATTATTATAACTTATATTTATCACGCAGTTGTTGCAGTGCGTTACGCATATAAAGCATCCAGCATCCTTGTAAATAACATAGTTTTCCGTATAGTATGAATGACCCTAGACACCAAAAGGTAAAAAGATAACGATTATGGATGAATGAAAAAAAAAACGAAAACGTTTGAAAACCTAAAACAAAAAAATCCATAGCAATATGTATTCCCAAACGTAAATACTGTAGCCAGTCGCTCTCTCTCTCTCTCTCTCTCTAATCCTATACTTCACAGTGAAGTGTGGTAGTCTTTATGTGGTGATATTTAGCTTGTCAAAGCACTGAGTTGGCAAAGTATCTTCACTTTCTATCTATCTATTTAATTTAGATGATAGTGGCAAGTCTCTCTCGCCTTTTCTTTCTAATCTTATACTTCAGCATAAAGTGTGATGGTCGTTAGCTGCTCAATGCGTTGAGTCGCAACGTATCTTCATTTTCTTTCTATCCATTTCATCTAGTAATATAATGATAGCGGCAAGTCTCTCTGAATCTCATTGAGTCGGCAAAATATCTTCATTTTATTTCTATCCATTTGATCTAGCGATATGATGAGAGTGCAATGACCGTCTCTTTCTCAACCGTATGCTTCACAATGATGAGTGGTGATCTTTAGGTCGTCAAAGCGTTGAGTTGACAACGTATCTTCACTTCTATCCATTTGATCTAGCGATATGATGATAGTAGCACGTGTCTCTCGCCCTTTCTTCTACCCCTATACTTCTACATGAAGTGTTGTAGTCGTTAGCTCGTTAAAGCGTTGAGTCGCCAACGTATCTTCATTTTCTTTGTATCGTTCCTGAGAATGTCCGCATGAACGAAAACACTGTATAATTAGTTTTTCAATCTTGTATTCTGTGCACCTAGTGGCATGTTCAAATTATTTTTTTCAACAATTTCTTTCAACCACAGATGAGAGCCTAACTTGGCTTCCCAGCTCTTTTTATATTAACGTATTTGTCCTATGATCCGTTCAAGAGTTTGCAAGAGTCTTCTCCAAACTCAGATAGTCGGACATATCTTCATCATTTTCAAAACGCGTACGTTATTTATTCTGTATTCTTCAATGACAACTCCTTCAGGCTCTATGAAATATCAATTCGCTTTATACATACAATAGAAGGAGGAAGGACACAGCCGTGTCATAGAAGTATGTAGTCACCATCAACTCTCAATTCAGAATTTGCTCTTGCATACATGTAGTGCATTCTCATAAGAGATTTGCCATTTCAGAAAGTGTTTCAAACGTCACAGTATTGCCCAATCACGAAAATGATTCTGTCACTGCCAACATAAATTAAATTGAAAAAAATTCACTGCTCTCTGGCTTTGGATTATACGGTACTTCGAATCACAAGAGCAGTCAAAATACAAATTCGCACCGAAAAATTATTATTATTGCCATTCTATAAAATTAATGTTTAACTTTTCACCTTCAGACCCCTGTGCCTCCCTTATTTATTTCCTGAGCTATTTCAAAGTGTGGCCAGTTATACTACCTTGTAAAAGAGTTATTTTACAATTGTTAAATAATTTTATTTCAACTTTTTTAAATAATTCTTTTCGACAAACGTAATTCCACTATATTTTTTTCGCATTTGTTTTGATTCCAATAGGCTACTAGTTCGTAATCCACAATAAACATAATTAAAAATATAAAAATGACTCTTTTAAAGGGTAGTATAACTGACCAAAATTTGAAATCGATCAGAAAATAGATAAGGATGATATAGACGGTGAAGGTGAAGTGAAATGCAATGCAGGCATCATGTTTGGAAGAAACCCGAAATGAAAAAGCAGCGGGTGAAGATAACATCCACCGGAATTATTAGGAAAGGTGGGAGGGACGACATAGCTACAGAAAATATTCCAACACTCATGGACTACAGAATCAACATAGGTACTATACCTATCCATGAAGAGGGAGATACAACAAACTGCGATAACTACAGGGCCATCTGCTCTACTTAGCACCAATAGCGCTCAAATCATACTCCACAATTTTAGAAAAACGTTGAAAAGCTCAGATAGCAGACAAACTCGAAGAAGAACAAACAACTCGAAGAAGAACAAACAACATTTCGACCAAACAGATAAACGCACTACCACATTATACCCTCCGATCCATAATACAGAAAACAGTATACATAAACAATATAAACATGAAGCTGTTCTATATTTAAAAGCAGCGTTTGATCAAGTGCCAAGACAGTAGATACTAAACGCACTAGATTAACTGAAGACAAATCCACAATTGCAACGAGTAATAGCATAAACAGTAATGTGGAGGGAACAGCTAAGACTAAATAATGGAAAGACATTGGAAGATTTAAAATTAGAAAATGTAGTCAAACAAGGCGACATGCGACAGTTCAAACCCACTTCTCTTCGGAGCCTACCTGGATCTAGTAATACAACGATCCAAGAAACAAACCAGGTCGACAAGACTAGAGTATCGCAACCTACCCCCAGTATATACACAATACCTTATTGACAATAATGTTTTAGTATGTGGTACATTAAATGTGTCACAAAGAGTATGTAAGCATGGAAAGCATGTCTAGAGACAAACAAAATGGAAATAAACAAAAACAATAGTAAGAGCCTACCTATTACAAAATAAGAAAGAGAAGAAAACGTAGATGTAAGAATAGATGGACAACTAGAGCTAGTATAAAACTGCGAATAATTAAAAACTATGATTAATAAAGACGATAAGGACCATCGTAAAGTAAGTAGAGTCTTCTATCAAATAAACAATGCCCTACTAAGAAAAAACGAACTAAGCACCAAATTAAATCTATATCAAACCATTTATACACCTACACTCACCTACGGGCAGAAACGTGGACGATATTGGATAAGCATAAATCCAATATAACATCTGCAGAAATTAGATATCTCCCAAAGATAATGGGTAAAATCAGACGACAGACACAGGATACCTAACAGAGGCGTTAGAGACGAACTAGATTTAAATCCTCTAAAAGAAGAAACAGAGGAAAAACAACGAAGCTGGTATGGTTACCTGGTTTGTATGAATGAGGAAAGAATATCAAAGAAAGTGTTCAACATGATACCTGAAGGAAGGAGAAAGTGGAACAGAGCGCGAGTCCAGTGAAAAGAAAAAATAGATGAAATGAAGAGGAAACAAGGGAATACGATCACAGAGGTGCGGATAATGGCAAGAGAAGTTAACACCTTTTATAGATGGGTCAGAATTCCAACACCGTGGGGTGTAAATGGGGACAAAAAAGGAGATGTGGTCACCACACGAAATTTATTTACTGCTTCTAAAAATTGTATTTTGTCATTTTTTCAAAAACAGCAATTAAAAAACTTTTCTCGAAAAATGGAAAAAAAAACATAAGAAGAAAGTATTACTTCCGGTTGCCCCATGTTAATCGAAAATCACTGGGACTTCCGAATTTCTATCAAAAACAAAGATGTACATTTTCAAGCCGATGGATTAATGGATTAAACCATCTGGGCTGTAGAAAAGCTTGTTCGTAAACGTCCGCCAAGTGGTCTGGTTACGCCCCTGTTTTTTCCCGAAATATTTCAAAGGTTTTCAGTTAAAAATACAATGAATGTCTAAAATCAGTTTAAAATATCTGCAGAAATACAAAAGAAAGAAAGAAGCTGTGTGAATGTACCAAGTGCAATTCCGATATTACGAACAGCCTTCTTTATGTAAAAATAATTGCTGTGACCTTAGATAATTTCTATTGAGCACAGTGGCGGCTCGTAATAATTGCATTTGGGAGGCTCTTAATTTTTTAAGAATAACTAAACAAAACATTATATCTGATGGCATTCAGTCGATGTTTTTATCCAAATAAAACGATGATTTTTAATTTTAGTAATCCAAAAATGAAGCGTCATAGCAGATACAACACAAAATATACACAAGAGTTGAGAAACGAAGCAACATAATAGTGTGTTTAATAACCGTAGCCGTTATTACCGAATGCACATTGTCCATTGCAGTTTATTTTCAATGTCAGAGCTTGAAATATTTCCAAGAAACACCTGAAGACGGGAGTAGATCAAAACTCCCGAAACGTCGTGCGATATACACCCTAACCGCGAAAAAAGTCCGATAAAAACATATCATTTCCAAGAAGTTATGCCAACACGCAGCGGTAGCGAATTCCATTTTTGGAAGCGCAATATTTGTAAATATACGATAAAACCGGTAGTCCGCTGCGCTGGAGGCTTCAAAATAAAAATCTGTCACGTCATGTTAAAACTGCTATATCGTCGATTCTGCAACGACAGCGTTTTATTCCGCAATTCCCATATACGATTGCCAGCAGCTGCTAGCTTCATGTCCTCCCTTTGCATTAAAAAGTATTCACTTACAATACCAATACCATGAGTAGTCAAAGTTCTGTCGACTATTTTTGCGGTGGTATCACGAACGTCCTAATCCCAAGTGCAATGGACAAGCGTAGTGACACTACCGCAAAAATAATCTACGTAACTTTGATTAAGAATGGTATTCGTGGGACTATTCAACGAATCAAGCCATTTTTTCAAATCATCTTTCTGTAAATCTATTACCAAGCCACGTAGTTTCTATAGTAATAGATTACGAAAATTTTAATTTTCCCAATCAAAACTACATTTGTTTAAAATATTCAGCTGTATATATCCTCCAGAAAGATATATCCACTCCTATTGTTTTATTGGTCAAGGAACATCAAATTTTGTAATTTTATAGGTCAGTTTTGACAAATGGTAATTGAACTGAATATTCATATACAATACCGCGAGCGGTCGACGAATTGCCGAAAATTTTTGTCAAAGTGTATGAGTGTTTATTGCTTCGATATAAATTGGTCGAGTGCGACAGCACGAGACCAATTTTGAAGCAATAAACACGAATAAACACTTTGACAAAAATTCATGCAATTCGTCGGCTGCAAGCGGCATTTGAAGGACTATTCAACGAACAAAATTGACATTTCTTAGTAATTAATCAATTTTATCACGTCCTCTTTGAAAATAAAAATCTGTTGACGTAAAATAAATTGTTTGTCAAATTTGACATGTCTAATATCATATTTGATTAATTTTACAGGAAGTTAAATAAATGTCACAGGAAGAGAAAAAAATTGTCATTAAAACTTCGCTAGCGGAATTGTTGCACAATTTTACGCTGATTGGTGGCAAAGGACATAAATACTAAATTATGATTGGTGAATAGTTAACTTGAAGGGGGTGAGTTGAATAGTCATTAAAATTTACTTAAATTATGGGTACGTATTCTGCACACTGGATCTTTTAAATGAGGTATCACATGACTGCGTTTCTATTTAAAACGAGCATTCAATAAGCGCTGAACTGCCACCTTGAATTTTTAATTATCCTTAAATGGCTTAAAACATATAAAATTGGTATAGTTTATTGATCTAAAATTTTACTCAAATATTTTGGCAAATTCAAAGAGAGGGTAGAATTTTTGTCCTCGCTGTATATTTATCACAAACATTAAAAACAACGGAAAATAAACATAACAACTGTTTTAATTAAAATATGCATATACCGGGTGACAGTGAGATCAGGGCCATATCTCTACCTCCTTTATTTATGAATGAATTTGGATGAAATTTGATACAAGGATACTAGACATAATTTCATTGAGACACAAATGTAATCAAAATGGTCGACTTCTGGTTTCACCGGAAATAACACTAACTTTGATTTTTTCAATGAATAACCCTACATATTTTATGTTTTTTTAAATCTGCGACTCAAATTACATACAACAGTGTTGCCGAATTTGCTTAGGTATTATTAGTTTTTCCACAACAATATTAAAAAAATTAATTAATTAATTCTTTTTTAACTTTAAATCTAGATGAAGTAGTACATGATGCATATCGTTAGATTGGTAATTAAATTTTCTATACAGGGTGTCCCAAAAAGAATGGGACACCGATTAGTCATAGATTGCTTACGTTATAATAAATCGATTAAACCTAATATACCTTAGTACAAAGTCCCTTCAGTAAGAAGTTATAGGACCTTGAAGTTAATTTTTTAATTTTTTATTTTTTTGTTAATTTCCACAAATGTAGAGATATCGATTTGACTTACTATTATGTACTGCACTAATAGGAAAAATGCGTCTAGTCCCACAATAACTTTTTCCTATTAATACATCAAATACATTTGTGGGGAAGACTTCAATTGCACTTAATTAATCCAACCCCACTTAAAGCATCAATTGATCAACATCGAATTAACCTCAATTTTTTTTGTGTTTACAGTTCCGAGACTGTACTGTAGAATAGTTTTTTTGCCTACTGACAGATAGGTTGTTGACGGTTGGGTGGATGGCGTCCCTGCACTCCTAAGGAGGAGCCACAACTGATTTAGCGATTTTTAAGCTTCAGAATTCTCTATCACAAATGATGATTTAAATTTTTATTAAATAATGCTTCTACTTTTATTCGATCACTTATATCTACTACATCATTAGTTTAAAATATCAATATCACAATGATTAGCAAATAATTATTCATGAAATTTTCAACAGTAATTACATAAGTGGTGATAATTTTTTGATAATTTTAACTAGATTCACAAATCTTTGTTGCTATTGAGAAATCTCACGAGTGGACGAAGTGGGATTTCTTAATAGCAACAAAGAGGAGTATTAATCTTAGTTAAAATTATAAAAAAAGATATTTGCACGAATGTAATTCGGCGTGATTATTTTTTAAACAGTTCGAGTTGTAGATAGGGTTTGATGGAGCCTCCAGATGACTGCCCTGTTATTTTTAACAACTGCTGCTCACCTACTCCACTTTTAGCTAATTGTGTTACAACAGAAGAACGATTTGAATGGTTTGCGAAAAAATAGTCGCTGTAATCAGATACTAGCAAACAGTCGGTGTAATTTTGATGCTACTAGCAAATAGTGTAATTAGCTACTAGGAAATAGTGCAATTTTGATGCTGTTGGTCGATTTGAAGTTTTTTCTCATTACTATTGGCTGATATGACTGTTTAAAAAAATATCTAAGAAAATCTATTCGAAGACATTTCAAAAGTGTATCAATCACATGATGAATATCATCTTTTCTAAAACAAATTTAGAAATCTTGAAAAACGTGAAAATAATCGCCTCACATAACTACCCCCGAACAATTTTATTTGCGCTTTAGAAGCATTTCTATATATTATTTCGAAAAATAAAAACTGAAAATTGAGGTTATAAAGAACAATGGTCAAAATAGACTAATTGCAACGGAAATGCGATCTACACTATAGGTGTGCTGCATTAATATAGTGACGCAAATGTACATTGCAATCACTATCAAAAGTGAGGCCTGTAAAGTTAGCGATAAAAAAATTGCTGCACAGATCGATGCCGATACGTTATCACGACTTACATTCTTATAAAAAATGTAAGCCTACAAGCATTTTATGTTTCTGTGGCTGCTAGCATATGGAAATAAATAACTTTATTCAAAGTTCAAAAAACCATCAACTTATGAAACCATTGTAGAACGACGTCCACGCTCCCACTGACTTAAAAAACGGAGAAAGCCGCGCGGCGATGAGGTCGGCCATTAATTAATTAACCGTCCAATCCTACAATTAATCCGTCCTGTTTCATTCTCTGCGGATTTTATAACAGTGGAAAAGTGCATTTCCAGCAATTCACACGAAGTTGCAATGTAGCGATACAAGCGCGGCAATTGTACATGATGTTAACGAAACAATAAAGCAATCGAGCAGGCCATTACGCAAACTATCTCCTTTACCCATAAATCAAAAATGCCACTGTTCGGCGTTGTTCCGAGCGCACTATTATGTTCACGCTCGGTTTATATTAATACATGGCTGGCAAAAATCGGTAATTCAGCCATCAAACATGAACTTGTTTACGAGGTGAAAAATTTGTCATTTTTATTGGGCATTAATTGCACTCATTTGCGGCGCGTGGGCGCCAGCAACTTTGTGTGGACCCCACACGTCGCCCGAATTCGCGCAACGCGAGTCGCGTCCGTTGCCCGTCGCTCATTAGCGAAAGAGAGAGAGAGAGAGAGAGCGTGCGCTCCGACGTCGCGAGCTATCTCTCCTCGAATTTGATCCAATCGATTTGCGCCAATTTCGCTTGTTATTAAAGCACGGCCTACTACGCCGCGCTATTGTCAATTTTTGAGTGATTTACGTTGATCTGTAATACGCAAATAATTGTCGTTTATGTAAGTAATATTCACTTGTAATGTCCCGTGAGATTTCATTCACTTTTAATTGGACTCATTGCATTCTTATCCAAATAAGCTATTTTTCAATTTTAATAGGTTTCCGGCGATGTGTAATTCCTTGGGAAAGCGGCTGCGTTTGCACGATTTTAAACAATTGCCGCGCTGCAACCAGATAACGGCCATTCAATTAGATAACAATGTTTATGATGTTGTGAATACCTCCGAAATTATATTTACTCAGAAGCTGTGGTATTCTAATCGCGGAAGTTGCATTGCGATTCGCTTCAAGTGCAGATCCAATTAAAGCTATGTGTGAGTACAGTGAGAAAGTTGGGCATAGAATCGCAGGAATTTAATGGCCCCAAGTTAAAAATAGATTGAAGAAGTATTAGATCTTTTAGAAAAAAAAAATGCTATTCCTCCCTAGGTAGAATTAGGTACTTCCAATCGCTTTGAAAAACCATTTAGCTTTTATCTCGGATTAATAGCTACAGTTAATTTTTATGATTTGTCGTTTTCAACAACGCTAAAACACTGTAGTAATAAACCATCAAAGCAGAACCGAAGACTTAATTGCAATAATCAAATGAACCAAGTGTGAAACAGTTTTTTATGATTTTCAACTACTATTTCGTTTTTCTCTCTTCGATTTTCTTCCTTTGTTACTTTTTCACTATTGCAGAAGAAGTCGACTACTTTTGCTTTATTCTTCTTGTGGACCATTTTCCCTTTATATGCTGGTCGTTCCATAATTTACGGTCTTCTGATAATTCTCTCTTTCTTTCTTCTATCTTTTGATACCAATTTAATTCCTTGCATTAAAGCAACCTCGAATTAGTGAGAAAACTTCGCCTGGGGAGTTAGGCAACTTGCTCATCTGCTTGTCTAATTCATTAGTTAGTTGATGTCGTCGCCGGTGCTAAATGTCACCTTTAGATGGCGCCAGGCAATTTGTGCAACCAAAATAATGACGTAAGTGAATTTTCTTTCTACCTCAATCATCCAAGCGTTATGAAGCAGTAACCTCTAGTGGGTGGTTGGATTGGATTCCTCGAGTACTTGGGTATTAGTCCACCTATTTATTTCAAGCCTGAAGATGGTTTGTGCTGTTTATTAAATTTTGGGCAAATTATAACCCATGAAAACACATTATTTCTGGTCGCACATTTTCTGAGATTTGAAAGAAAGGAAAGATTCTGGTAAGCGAGCCATTTCAGCATGAATTATATTTCTAATTTTTGCGTCTGTTTTATACAGCCTTTTAAGTACGGAAAGCTTTTAAGTACGGGCAGAAGCCCACTCTTTGTCTGCGGATTCCTTGTTACTCAACGATCGTAGCTGTGAAGCGGCTTCTCTCCCGTGTGCTGTGGTTTGTAAGCTCCAGGTACACCGCCAATCACGTCGGAGGAAGCTGTGGCTAACGAAGTGACCTTAGAAGGCCCCGTTCGACTGCAGTGGCATTCCGTCCTCAATAATCTATCTTCGTCGGAGGAGTCCGAAGAAGCTAATTACTCCACATTCAGGTTTAGTCGCATAGGCTGTTAAAATAAATTGTGTTGCTGGCCTCACCAGCTAGAGTCGGATATTTTGTGTGTGTTTCAAGTAATCTAGCCCGAATGCTGAGTTAAGCTATTCTTTAATCGATATACGATACATGCTATTAGTTGAAAGTGCCGAGCAAGTACTTCGTTTGATTTGCAATTCTTTCCCCGCTGTATTAATGCAACGGCTTGTAAAAGCGAGGCGTTTTTACCTCGCAGAGTTATAGCAAGCGATATAGAGATCTCTATTGTGCTCCGAACGATTCACTACAATATCTTGCACTGGGAATTTGTTGTATAAGATTGGCTCCGCAAGCGGACTGTTATAAATTTAGAAGCATATATATTTTTAAATAATTACGAATGATTTGGCTATAAATTTACCTGCGCTCAGCGAAGGAGACGAAGCACACCTTTGGTAACTTATTTTAATCTGTTATACCTTGTGATATATATCTTTATTTATGTGTATTTATTTGCTAAAGTTTGAGCGAATTTAGTAGTTTACTAGCTGATCCGGCAAACGTTGTTTTGGATTATGACATCATGGGGAAAACCCTTCAAACCATTAAGCACAGAATCATAAAAGTATGACTGCAAATAGAAAGTCGTACAGTGTATAGAAAAACACACTTTCGATATTTTCCAATTTCCCGGCTTTCTCTTTGGATTTTTCCGAATTTTCTTTTTTGCTAAACCACCTCGGGAGTAAGACGAACATAACAAAAAAAATCCATCCAAATCGGTCAAGTCGTTCTCGAGTTTTTGCGTTACTAACACACGGCGATTGATTTATATATAAATATATATAGATTAGTTCAACAATTCATATGACGCTGTCCTCGGGTCCCAAACTGCTTGGCGCCCCTACGGTTTACTGTTTGTTGGAAGATAAGTTCGACCCAGCCTTCTCTATCAATGGGTCTATGGGCATATGTATAAATTTATTTTACTTGAATTTTGCATGTCATCAAAATCACCTTCAACATAATAATGATGAAATATTTACTCTTTTAATGGCAGATTGACTTAACCTCAAATATTGATGGTTATATGCTTATCTTTATTGAATAGAACAGTGCGTCAGTTACATGTTTAGTATGTAATTTTATATAGTAATAGATTAGTAAGTAGTTTTAAAATACAAAATTCTCTCTCAGGTTGGAACCTGTATTTTATAATCGTTTTAGCTTTGCAACAACTCTTTTCTTTCAAACTTAATACTGGTGTAGATTTCTTTAATATAAAGTGTACTTGACAGTTTACTTAACCTCAGACTTTGATAGCATTTATCGTCTCATTTCAGGTAATTAATTGTTATGAATTCGTTGGTTTAATTTATTGATCATAAATCTTGTCTATCAGAAGCATTTTAATTGAGTCTCCAGTATTCATTATTGGTCTAACCTTTTTATGACTTATGACGGTCACTCCTACTGTGAAGTTCACCAAGACAGCTAAGAGATACATTTCTACACGTTCACAGCAACTCTTTCCGTTATCTGCACCATAGTCGAGGATGCTGACACTCCCATTACCAGGTACGTGCCAAATAACAACGCGTTCACTTTAATGGGCAAATATTCAATCACTTATGCAGTTGATGCTCTTGTAAACCTTAATTTATTAGAGCACAACAAAATGCGTGTATATTCATTACTTGTGGAAATTACAATGTTATTTTTAAAAACTAAATTTCCCTAAGCACCCAGCATAGTTACCATCATATTATTAGATACTGTAAAATTTGATATTTTAAATAAAACTAAATAAACTTAAACATAATAAAATATAAATTTTCTTCAGAATCACATCTATACTCTGTTCAAAATAGGTCTATCTCCCACTTTCAGTTCGAAACGTAACGCCTCTTAATAAGGTTTACAAATCTACACATTCTATTTCACTTCTGCACATTAAAACTCCGTATGCCAGAGCCTTTTCAGGTTCGTTACTAACTTTTCCATCCAAATTCCTCCTTAACATCTGTTTTTAATTGCATTAGAATGTTCCTTTCTTTAAGGTCATCTGGCTATTTCTACATGCCTTTGCTGCCTCGTTCAACTATATAGCACGTTACGAGAATGAACAGAAACAAAGTGGCTCATCGCCGATTTTCAATGAAAAGAAATTGTGTAGTTTTAGGGCCATTCTGAATTAAGGTTCCTAGTTTTCAAATAATATCACGTTAATCAAAATGTATTATTATTATTGAGCTGGCAAATCTTAATAAGGGAGGCAGTTCCCATCTTTCAATACAATTAGCCAACTAATATTATTTTTCTACGATCGTGTCAAAATGACAATTTTTGCACTGTTTCTAGTGTCAAAAGCGACGTTTGTAGCACTGTTAATATTAGCGCCCAAAATAAGTCTTACTCGCACGTTGCCGTTGGAGGCGTGTTTTAATAATTTATTAAAGCACGCTTTTCCGTAAATTTGAATGTCAACATAACCTAGAATATTTAACACAATATGACGGAAAGTGTCACCCAACTAAGTTTTTATATTTCTGTTACAATTGTAGAAAAAATAGCGTATGATACACGCTAGCGCGTCGTGCTTTTAAACTCGTCGCACGTGCTTTAAAGGCGTACTTATACACTTGTATCATAATATACTATTACCGAAGCACACAACCGTCGCAATACGTTTCCTCCTCTTCTTCTTTTTCCGCTCGGCAACCAAGGAAAACATATTTTGGCCGACTTACTTTTGGCATACCATTTACAAATGCATCAAAGCAGAGCAGAAGACCTAAATGCCTGTTACCAATGTATGAAACGGTTTCTTAATGATTTTGTAATGCTATCAGTTTTTTTTCTGCGGCGTAACTCCAAAACTATTTATTTGCTGGAGGAAGACGATCAAAACCGAATATACTTTCTGTCAACTATGTACAGAGTAAGCACCTTAAAAAACAAAATCTGTCTATTTTTGACTTAACTCAAGAACTATTAATTAAATGGAAGGGATATTTTGCACATAGCGCCGGTGTTTATCCTTGACGAAAATAGGCATATTTTTAACCCCACAGATACAGGGTGAACACTCTTTATCGGTCCTGTCGTGAGCTCTTGTGATCGAAAGGTTAAAGCGGAGCTCGAGTTTAAATCACTTCATTTGCAGAGTGTTTTTATTTGCAAATTATTGTAATGCGCATTACTAACTGTTTCCTATTATTGTTTCAGTATTATTAGCAACGTTAAGATATTTATAACTATTGTGTGACCGCACTTGCGAGAGAAGTTCCGTGTAAACCTCTTTACAGATTTGTTTATATCCATAATGGCCCATGTTCGAAGGACAAACTTGCGACTAATCTGCTTTAATTTACGAAATACTTTCCTGGTCTCAATATTATCAGCATGTGACTGAATATTTTGATATTAAGATAATTACTCACTTTGTAACTATTACGGAAGAAAATGTCTACTAGTATTATTTTCTTCTTCTTGTCGACTGTTTTCCCTTTATGGATTCGTTATCCTGTTTCAATAATTTTGGCCTTCCCAATGTTCTTCTTGTAATCGTCTCTCGTCCATCATGTTATTTGCATGTGATTTCCTCTTCTCTTTCCTCTCGGGGACTATTGCAACACACGCTTTGGCAATGTGTGTTATGGAATTTATATGATTTTTTGATGATTTTGTAACATTGTCGTATTATAACTACTATTTTGCCTTTATTACTGCTAACCTTGTTGACTACTCTTCTTCTCAACCGTTTTTCCGATTCCATAAATTACCTTCCCCTCGAACGTATTCTGGCAGACCTCTCTCTTCCAGGATGTTTTATATAAACACATTTTCCATTGGAACGAATGATTTCCAGATCCTTTCGATTGTGCTTTTCCACCTATACATAGTTTTTTGTACGATTCGTTTGCAGAAATTGTTCTTCTGCTCTTATATTATTTCATTTGCCGTAATATTTGGTCAAGAAAATTTGTATTTGTTGTGGGTGGAGTTAACCACAATGCCTTTAGGCATGCCATGGAGGTTTAATACTTTTGCTAATGTCATTCTAGGGCATTATTATTATGTAAATCAAACTTTATATTTACTTTCAGTACAGTACTATACATCTTACAGTGTAGTATAACTACTGTAATGGTTATTTAATAGAAGTACCTAAAACCAAAGGCAAGACCTTTTTGTTTTTACGTCTATAATAAGCACTCCAAATAAGTTGCTAGTTATTCCTCCAACATTATTTCATTATACGAATCAAAATCACAATAATAGTTAAATCTGAATCAGACTTCCCTACTGAAATAATGGAAGGAGGAATATTATCTACCCACGGTTTTGTCCGGTTTTTCACAACGATCACAAAAATTTTGTTTAAGATCATAATTTTGTGTATTATGTCTTACTTCCACATGAAAACTAGTACGCGAAACGAACGATTTCAAGATTTGGTGGAGTTGAATTTGTATATTTTGATTTTTCCAGCATTTAAAGGAGTTAACTTCACAATAATCAGTGGTTGAACGAGTACCAAAAATCCAAAGACAAGACTTTTTCGTTTTCAATCAACACGGCAGAAGAATAGGAGGAATACTTTCTACCCTAAAGGTTTTGTTCAGTTTTCACAATAATTTCGAATCCTTTTATATCGATTGAATATGCGGATTATGTCACCTCCACGTGAAAATTACATTTGTGTCCTTGAAAGCAACGATTTCAAGATTTCGCGCAGTTGTAGCTTGTAGATTAACATAACATAGATAACATCGTACATCATAGTTGTCACTTCACGAGAGTATCAAAAGCTTAAGCCAATATTTTTTCATCTTCGCCGAATAGATTGCGGCTATTCCTCCTCAATTATTTCACTAGAGGAATCTGAACAATAACTGTCTGATTTTGAGTTAAACTCTCCAAATTAAATAATAAAAGGAGGAATATTTTATATGGAAATGTTTGGTCCAGTTTTCACAGTGATTATAAAAATTGTGCTTGGGATCATAATTATATAACATCTTTCCATGGAAGTTGCAAATCCTGTCTTCACATTGACACGAAAACTAGTTGTTTATATTACAAAAATCCAAAGACGAGACTTTCTTGTCTTCAATTACACATAATCCTCTCACTTCCACAGAAAAACTATTTGAATATTAGTCCGCGAAAGCAATGATTTCAAGATTTCTAGCAGTTGCAGTAGATTTTGAGTTTACCAGTATTTAAATTATTTCACTTACGAAAACATCGCACAGCGCAATAGAGTGGCCACAACGGTTGTTTTAAGTACTAAAAACCAATGTCAGAAGTTAATGTCTTCAATAAAATCGCTTCATATAAATTGGCCTCTATTCCTCCTTCATAATTTCACTAGAAAAATCAGAATCAGATTAAATGTCCGAGTCTGAATCAGACTCCCCTAATGACACAATGGCGAGAGAAGTATGTTTTACCCCAAGGTTTTGTCCAGTCTTTCATAATGATAACAGAACTTTTGCTGAGGATCGTAATTTAGTAACGTTATCGTACGATAGAAGTTATAAATTTTGTGTCACTTCTACACGAAAAATAGTTACATATTGGCTGGCGAAAGTGGCGATTTTGAGATTTCGCGCAGTTGTAACATGTAGATTTTGGATTCATCATAGCGGATGTGAGACAAGAGTACCAAAAACCAAAGGAAAGACTTTCGTCGTCAATAAACACGTCAAATAAATTACACAATAACAGTCTGATTCTGAATCAGACGCCCCCAATGAAATAATGGTAAGATGAGGTTTTGTCCAGTTTTTTACAATGATTACAAAATGTTGCCAACTATCGGGGGTACATTTTAAATGAGCCTCCGATCATAACTTTTGTTAGGGAAGATAGACGGTCGGCCTTACCTTTTGGCGAAAGTTATAGTTGATGTTTTGCCGGCTGGTAACTATCGGCCTAATTGGGCTAGCTCGCCGCGAGGGTCGCAGGGTTCCAGCTATGCTGAAAAAGTATTAAAAAAAATAGGGCGCCAGGTCCACGACTCAAGTTCTAATCCTTATGCCGGACCGTACATAAGGTCAGGACAATTTCCAGCAGCACAAAGAAAACAATCAAATCAACCACCAAAGAAAATATCACAGCTTTATTTCAAAGAGTTTGGTGCGTACTATAGTGCAATGCTAATATAAACTAAATACAAATATCACAGCAGGCAATATTTTTACCAACATCAAAGAACACACAGTATGCGACATGCAATAGTAAATGTATATACAAATTCAAATATAAGTATTGGGCAAATAGTAGCCCACGAGCAGCAATGACTATGAACTAACACATTAAAACATTGTGCGGTTACAACGGAGCGTAGCGAGTATTAAATTTAAAAAGAAAATAAATTGATCAAGCGCGAGTCGCGGAGCGAGTTTAAAATTTTGCGTATACCGGCTCAGAGCAATACAAGACCACCTCGGCTAACGTTTTAACCCCGAAGGTTAGCCCTAAATGACGCTATATCTATATTCAAAATTTTCTAAAGGGCGGAATCAGCGTGCGCTTGCGTGGCCACACATGAACGACGGTGTCCATATTAAAAATGCATTAGGTGTACGTATGTATATTTATATGCTAAAGAAAGCAAAGGCTTGGATTTGCCCCTTACTCGGTTAACGGAGATCTACAATAACCACAACGCTCCCGAAGTCGGCTTACGAGACACGCTACTGAAGTGTGCCTAACTTCGCGTCGAAGGTTTGACATGAAAATATTAACTATTGTTTTGGTGATGAAAAACAGCGAAACTTTAAGGCGTCCGAACTGTGTTATGCAAGCTGGTGAGTAAACGCGACGTCCAGAAAGGACACAAGTGAAGCCCAAAGCTACAAGTTCTACTCTATAAATTTTTCAGATAACGCAGAGGTCAATAAGGCTAGGAGACCCGAAGGCACAAACGGAGCAATACACAGGTAAATCTTACGACCTTAATTTAGCAAGTAGCAGAGGGTAACCGCATGTCATTGCGCGGCGGCCCTAACATTTAATTACACAAATTCCAAATATTACTAATCTAACGATGCACGAAACCTATCACCTAAATCACATGCCCGAAGTGCTAACGGCATGAAACAGTATGATTCAATTATAAAGTACAACAGGCGCAATGCATATTATCTACAATAACGTCTTGCCTGCAGGAAAGTTTACCAGAACCTAATCTCTCCGTTTGCTCCCCTGTTGTTGGACGTAGCTAGCGAAGCAACGAGGGCGGCTGCAGCTGCGGGAGGCAGTGCCAGCTGTGGAGGCTGCGGAATGACTTGCAGGTGAGTGTAAAGCAGTTGCTCAATCTTCAGTGTTGCCCACGAGGGTTGCAACATTCACAGGCGATGCGACTATCTTAGGGCCCAGTGCATCGAACTGGATTCCAGCAGGGTGCAGTCGAACGGGATAGGCCTGCTCCAGACAGGAAGGATTTCAAGCAGATGGGGAGTGTTTTAATTCCCACCGGGAATTTTTGGCTAAAAACGCACAGAACCCAAATGTATTCCCGATTAAGAAGAAACTGACCTAGTCTTACCTCCAGCTGGGGGTCGAGCCGAGAGGAGCGCGCTAAAGTAGGCGTCCAGGAGATCCGCCAAAAGCGAAGGGATGCAAGTAAGTAGCTATCTAATAATCATTACGAATATCCACGATAACGCAGAAATGCTTCCAGATCCCTCAAACAATCTATTCGAAGAGGCGAGCCCTACCAAAGGGCTATGAAGCACTTAGCTGCAGAGGAGCACCTACTAGCACGACAGTTTAGCTTGGAAAGAAAGCCGAAAAATTCAAAAACCCAGCCCACAGGTCATCTGATAACCAAAAATTTGGGCCAGGAGAAGCCAAAAAACCAGTCAGGCAAGTTTGACTGCAGGAAGAGATAACATTGCTCTAGCAACAAATGGAATAGTTAAAAACAATTTGTATCACCGGTTGCCTAGCGGCCATACCCAAATATTTGTAAAAATGTAGCAAGAATAAACCTAATTTGCAAAATATGAGTAATTAAACGAGGGATTGCTTACGAAACTGCATGATAATTATAGGAGAGTAATTAAAAATAAGATATAGCCAATTATACCTAGTTTAAAGCATGCAAACATTGACAAAAGCCAACCATAAATATTCAAGTTCAGAAATTCAGCTAGCAGAAGTTCAATACTACGGGGGGCACTCCAAAAGTATCGTAACAAATCCTCCCCCAACAAAAGGGAGGGTAAATCACCCCAGATTTACCCGACCATACAAATGCCATCAAAAGAAATCGCCCTAAGAGACAACAAAAAAAAACGATGCCTGCCGGAAGGAAACAAAGGGAAGGAACAAAGGATCTAAAGAAGTAGACAAGAAGAGAGGATGTAAGAGTTCAAGCACATCATCGAAGACAACTAGACACCAACCTCTTCCGTCGCTGCAAGATGATGTGAGCTGCGCCGGTGGAAGGGAAGGTTACGTCAGGTTGCAACAAAGATGCACCCGAAACGCAAACACCTCGGAAAGATGTGGAGTGGGAGACAGGAAAGCGAACGACACAGAAGAAGGAAGGGAAAGGAAAACCAACCTCAACCAAGGGTTAAGTACTTAGGCCCAGGATCGACCTACAGCACTGAAGCTATCTCCAAATGACAGAAGATAGAACTGATATCCAAAATAACACGAAGTATAAAGAGAACGAGCACAGCAAAAAGAGGGAACATCCCTTTCAAACAAGAAAAAAAAATGAGACAGAGAAAGATGCGAGAAATGAAGGGACCAGATGTTTAGGTCGGGACTCCAATTCGAGAAAAAGGAAAGGTGAGTTGGGTCCCAAAGATTCCGTCCGACGTCCCCAAACCAGCCACCCAAAAAGACGTAGACTAAACCAAATCATCATTATCGTCGACAGCGTTGTTGAGCTTCAAGTCTTTGGCATGCCAATTCCCGCGTAGACGTCCGTCTGGATCCTTAAGTTGATATATGAAGCGAGACAATTTCTTATGAATTATAAAGGGTCCAATGAACTTGGGTGCCAATTTAGCAGTATAGTGGTTAGCAGCATCCGATTGCGTGAAGTTTCTTCTCCAAACGGAGTTGCCTACCTGATATTCATCAGGTCGTCTTCGCAGGTTGTAGTAGACCTTCGAACGATCGTAGGCCCTAGCAAGACGAACTTTTACTTCTTTGTACAACCGTTGCAGCGCTTGGGCTCTTATGTTGGGGTTTTCATCCCTGATGACACGAAGTTCGGGACCTTCATCTTCAGGTCTTTCTTCCGGATTCCCGTCGAGTGTAATTTCTCGGCCAAAATTCAAAAAGTAGGGGCTATGACCAGTGACATCATGCTTGGAGGTTCTTATGGCACAAGCGACTTGTTGTAAGTATTTATCCCACTCACGTTGTTTGTCGGACACGTACGCTGTAAGCATTGTTTTCAGAACACGATTGATGCGTTCCGTTGGATTTGCCTGAGGGTGATACAACGCTGTAAACGCTATTCTGCAGCCATAGTTCCTAGCCAAGGCAGTAAATTCGCGACTCTTGAACTGGACACCATTGTCGCAGATAATTCTCTTCGGAGCGCCAAACAATAAAAACACGTTTTCTTCAACGTGACGTACGACTGCAGCGGCCGTAGCCTTACGAAGGGGAAATACAAGAGGAAGTTTAGAGAAACAATCAGCCACTACGAGTATATACTGGTATCCCCGAGATGAACGAGGTAGAGGTCCTATGAGGTCCATACAGATAACCTCCCAGGGCTTCGAGATGTTTGTGTGACCTCCCATATGTCCAGCGGGTGGTCGTTGGTCAGGCTTAGTGCGGGAACACACCTTGCAGTTGCGAATGTAGCGCAGAACGTCCGTTCGCATCTTGGGCCAGTAGTACCTCTGAGCTATACGACCTAAGGTTTTCGAAACGCCGAGATGTCCTGAGGTAGGATCATCATGATTACGTCTAAGTACTTCTGAACGTTTGTCCTTAGGTAGAACTATCTTCCAATCTTCATTGGCCTGCATGAGTTCTGGATACGGACTCCTAACATGTTTGTAGAGTTGCGAATTCGACTCGCGCCAAGCAGGATAGTGCTGTGGATCGTTTCGGACTTTTAGGCGCATCCGAGCATACCAGCGATCTCGAATATCGTCGTCCTCAGTGACTTCATCGACAATAGGTACGGACCTGGATAGAGCGTCAGGTACGACATTGTCTTTGCCTTTGCGATGGATAACATTGAAATTATATTGTTGTAGGCGTATGGCCCAACGCGCAATGCGTCCTATGGGGTCTTTAATATTATGCAACCACTTGAGGGCGTAGTGGTCGGTCACGACGTCGAACTTAGTTCCCTCGATGTACGGGCGAAGTTTTTCGATGGCGAAGAGTACCGCGAGACATTCGCGTTCCGTTGTGCTGAACTTCCGCTCATTCTTCGTGAGAGAACGGCTTATATAGCAGACGACCTTCTCTCCCTCAGGATACGTCTGGGACAAGACGGCTCCGAGTCCATAGCCAGAGGCGTCCGTCTGAATGGTGAAGGGACGAGTGAAATCTGGGCAAGAGAGCACAGGGGCCGAGACGAGGCAGTCTTTAATGGTGTCAAATGCGGTTTGACATTCCTCAGACCAAACAAACTTCTGGTTCTTGCGAAGCAGGCGAGTCATAGGTGACACAACTGAAGAAAAGTTAGGCACAAAGCGCCGATACCACGATGCCATTCCCAATATCCTTCTAACCTCTGGTACCGTCTTGGGGTTAGGGATGTTCAAGATTGCTTCGACCTTTTCCGGGTCGACGAGTAGACCTTTGGAGTTCACGACGTACCCCAGGTACTTCAGTTCGGGCTTGCAAAAATGACATTTTTCCCGGTTCAAAGTTAGGCCGGCCTTGGCGATCCTAGATATGACTTCCTTCAAGACCTCCAGGTGTTTTTCGAAGGTAGGAGTGCAGATAATAATGTCATCCAAGTATGTGAAGGCGTAAGGTTCTAGGTCGGCACCAATAACTCGGTCGATAAGGCGTTGCCAAGTCGCCGGGGCGGTATGAAGGCCGAACGGGAGGCGACAAAATTGGTACAACCCACGATTAGGGACAGTGAAGGCAGTTAGCGGACGGCTAGCGACAGAAACCGGCACCTGAAAGTAAGCTGACTTGACATCTAACGTGGTCAGGTATTGTGCATCACGTAACTTGTCCAAGATGTTGCTGATGTACGGAAGCGGATAGGCATCCGGTTGGCTCACCTTGTTGAGCTTCCGATAGTCTACGCAGAAGCGGTAGGAACCATCCTTCTTCTTTATCATAACGATGGGCGATGACCATGCGGATGTTGAGGGTTCCACAATGCCCTTTTCTAACATATCGTCGAGCTCTTCATTCACGTGCTTTTGCAAAGCAGGCGAGATCGGATAATAGCGCTGCTTAATTGGTTCAGCATCTGTCTTGATTACATGCTCCACTAAATGGGTGCATCCTACACCATCTCCTATCAAAGAAAAAGCTTCGCTGATAGTCTGATCAAGCACAGCTTGTTCGTCGTTCGTGAGGTGTTCAGTTGAACGGATCGCAGCGATTTGCTCATCAGCCGAGGCTTTGGAGAAGGTCCATTCCCCATGGCGAAGATCTGGCACAAGGGCCATCCTTTTCCAGAAGTCGGTGCCCAAAATTAATGTATGTGGGAGTGAAGGAATAACCAGGACTTCGAAAGTTCTCACGCGATCTCTCAGTACGATGGGGACGGTAAGTGTACCTATACTATGGCATTTCTCACCATTGGCGACGCTGCAGGTGGTAGATTTAGCAGAGCTTAATTTGCAGACGTCCTTCAATACTTCCCATCCTTGTCGACCTAAAATGGTACGGCTCGCGCCGGAGTCCAACAAGCCAAGTAGATCCTTGCCATAAATTGAAACACGAAGATAGGGCCTTTCATCTTTACTGGCGTGACTCAAGATGAAATCGAGCAGAATGCGATGTTCAGTAGGTAAATCGGTCGTGGTTTGTGACTGTTTGACAATATTAGCTTCAGAGTTTTCCTTCCTAGAATTGCGAAGTGATGGGCACTGGGCCATGCGATGATCGGGCTTTCCGCAGTTCCAGCAAACACCAAAGGGTCGAGCAGCTGTAACCTCGCAGACTTGTTCTTCGGCAGAGGGACTAGGAGTGGAACTAGTTTCCTCAATGGCAGCAGCTCTAGCTCCAAAACGGGGCTTGTGATAAGCCAAGTCAGGTTCGAGGGCTTGATAAGGTGGAGGTGGATTCTTGAACCTCGAAGCACGCACCTTAGCATCTTCAATTAATTTTCCAAGTTGTCTGAGTTGCGAGATACTCGTAGGAGAGTAGAGAGCTAGTTGAGCCTGTAAGTATGGTTGCAAGTTCCTACGCATAATCTCTATGCGCTCCATTTCCACAGGTACACGAGAAAGGCGACTAAAAAGGTTCTCCATGACAGCGACGTAGACTGTTACGGGCTCATCGGGTCCTTGGGTTCTACTACGGATCTCATCCCATAGGCTGATTTCATAATCACAAGGCAGGAAAGCGGCTTTCAAAGCGATGATCAATTCATCCCAAGAGCGAATAGTGTTGCGAACGGAACGAAACCAAATTCGAGCGTTGCCAGTGAACAATTCGATGGCAGCGGCAAAAAGTTGATCCTTGGATACGTTTCGAGCTATGCGAGTTTCTTCAATTTCCTCTAAAAAGCTAGTTAAGCCATTTCCTCCATCGAAGGTGATCCTCCATTTGTTGATGGCTAAGTAGTTGGCAGTCGAAGTGTGTCTATGCGACGCAGACTGGTTGACATCTTCGGCAGCAGAAGAACGACGATTGACAGCATCAGCAAAGGGCGGATAATCCAAGTACATGCCAGGCTGCATGGCTGAGCTACTAGGAATAGGCTGAGGGGCAAAGAACTGTGAAGTGGACAAAGGATAACTCCACGTAACCGAGCTAGCAATAGGACGAATAGGCAAGGCAGCGTCTTCCTGAGACGTAGTGACAACAGAGCTATGGGGGCGAATATGAGTTTCCTGAGGCGAAGCTACTGAACCGTCCTCCGAGCTTGAATCACTCGGTGCAGCTGTTGTGTCGTTGCGAGCTTGGGTATCAACGTGAAGCTGAAGTTTCGCTTCCAAGGCGGCAATTAATTGTTCGCATTTATCCTTCAAGGACTCCAACCTAGAAGCGGAATCTGGTTCTGCTGTAATATGACCTAACCGACCTTGAACATGAAGAAGGCGAGTACCTAATCGTTGGGCATCATTGTCCAGGTTCCTAGAGGTGCAACTATCAATTTCGGCAGCTAAAATAGAAAGTTTGTCTTCACAGATCGCAAGTTCTTCAGTAGCGTCAAAAGACACGGGAGTGAAAGTGACATTCATAAGAAGATCTATCTTCATACGAGCACGGAGTAATTTACGTTTGTCTTGGACGTTGCCCTGAATGGCAATGTCTCTAACTCGAAGCTCATAATCGAGTTCATCGACGAGCAAACGATTAACATCTAATTTAAATACCATCTTGCTGTTCCAACAGGACAAGATGATCACAAAAACTTATTTAAACTAGGCTTATAACTAACCCAAGCAAAACCTGTAAATAGCATGCAATAAACAAACCTATAACTAGCAATAATCAATTGTAAATACCCAACAAGTATCGACAATAAATAATACCAAATGTAAATCACCTAGCCAATAATAAATTCTAACACCCTAACAATTCGATTTGCACTATAGTACCACCAAGTATCCTAATAACGACGCAGTCAAAAATCCTTTCAAGGCCCCAAAGCGTTGGGCGTCAAAATCTTCTTGTTAGGGAAGATAGACGGTCGGCCTTACCTTTTGGCGAAAGTTATAGTTGATGTTTTGCCGGCTGGTAACTATCGGCCTAATTGGGCTAGCTCGCCGCGAGGGTCGCAGGGTTCCAGCTATGCTGAAAAAGTATTAAAAAAAATAGGGCGCCAGGTCCACGACTCAAGTTCTAATCCTTATGCCGGACCGTACATAAGGTCAGGACAATTTCCAGCAGCACAAAGAAAACAATCAAATCAACCACCAAAGAAAATATCACAGCTTTATTTCAAAGAGTTTGGTGCGTACTATAGTGCAATGCTAATATAAACTAAATACAAATATCACAGCAGGCAATATTTTTACCAACATCAAAGAACACACAGTATGCGACATGCAATAGTAAATGTATATACAAATTCAAATATAAGTATTGGGCAAATAGTAGCCCACGAGCAGCAATGACTATGAACTAACACATTAAAACATTGTGCGGTTACAACGGAGCGTAGCGAGTATTAAATTTAAAAAGAAAATAAATTGATCAAGCGCGAGTCGCGGAGCGAGTTTAAAATTTTGCGTATACCGGCTCAGAGCAATACAAGACCACCTCGGCTAACGTTTTAACCCCGAAGGTTAGCCCTAAATGACGCTATATCTATATTCAAAATTTTCTAAAGGGCGGAATCAGCGTGCGCTTGCGTGGCCACACATGAACGACGGTGTCCATATTAAAAATGCATTAGGTGTACGTATGTATATTTATATGCTAAAGAAAGCAAAGGCTTGGATTTGCCCCTTACTCGGTTAACGGAGATCTACAATAACCACAACGCTCCCGAAGTCGGCTTACGAGACACGCTACTGAAGTGTGCCTAACTTCGCGTCGAAGGTTTGACATGAAAATATTAACTATTGTTTTGGTGATGAAAAACAGCGAAACTTTAAGGCGTCCGAACTGTGTTATGCAAGCTGGTGAGTAAACGCGACGTCCAGAAAGGACACAAGTGAAGCCCAAAGCTACAAGTTCTACTCTATAAATTTTTCAGATAACGCAGAGGTCAATAAGGCTAGGAGACCCGAAGGCACAAACGGAGCAATACACAGGTAAATCTTACGACCTTAATTTAGCAAGTAGCAGAGGGTAACCGCATGTCATTGCGCGGCGGCCCTAACATTTAATTACACAAATTCCAAATATTACTAATCTAACGATGCACGAAACCTATCACCTAAATCACATGCCCGAAGTGCTAACGGCATGAAACAGTATGATTCAATTATAAAGTACAACAGGCGCAATGCATATTATCTACAATAACGTCTTGCCTGCAGGAAAGTTTACCAGAACCTAATCTCTCCGTTTGCTCCCCTGTTGTTGGACGTAGCTAGCGAAGCAACGAGGGCGGCTGCAGCTGCGGGAGGCAGTGCCAGCTGTGGAGGCTGCGGAATGACTTGCAGGTGAGTGTAAAGCAGTTGCTCAATCTTCAGTGTTGCCCACGAGGGTTGCAACATTCACAGGCGATGCGACTATCTTAGGGCCCAGTGCATCGAACTGGATTCCAGCAGGGTGCAGTCGAACGGGATAGGCCTGCTCCAGACAGGAAGGATTTCAAGCAGATGGGGAGTGTTTTAATTCCCACCGGGAATTTTTGGCTAAAAATGGGGGTCGAGCCGAGAGGAGCGCGCTAAAGTAGGCGTCCAGGAGATCCGCCAAAAGCGAAGGGATGCAAGTAAGTAGCTATCTAATAATCATTACGAACATCCACGATAACGCAGAAATGCTTCCAGATCCCTCAAACAATCTATTCGAAGAGGCGAGCCCTACCAAAGGGCTATGAAGCACTTAGCTGCAGAGGAACACCTACTAGCACGACCGTTTAGCTTGAAAAGAAAGCCGAAAATTCAAAAACCCAGCCACAGGTCAACTGATAACCAAAAATTTGGGCAGGAGAAGCCAAAAAACCAGTCAGGCAAGTCTGACTGCAGGAGAAGATAACATTGCTCTAGCAACAAATGGAATAGTTAAAAACAATTTGTATCACCGGTTGCCTAGCGGCCATACCCAAATATTTGTAGAAATATAGCAAGAATAAACCTAATTTGCAAAATATGAGTAATTAAACGAGGGATTGCTTACGAAACTGCATGATAATTTTAAGAGAGTAATTAAAAATAAGATATAGCTAATTATACCTAGTTTAAAGTTTGCAAAAATTGACAAAAGCCAACCATAAATATTCAAGTTCAGAATTCAGCTAGCAGAAGTTCAATACTACGGGGGGCACTCCAAAAGTATCGTAACAAAGGTTTAAATAAATCGTATTAAGAATAAACTACATAAAACCAAATAACGAGCAGGATTTAGCAGCATGGAACAACTTCAAGCTATCCAAAAAAATGCGACTCTCGGTCAGCCCCACGTTGGTCGCCAAACTGTAATGTGACTTTTGTTGAGCCCCTTCGTTAGATATCAAACTGTAATGGTACCTCTGTTTACCCCTCTTTGATTGCGTTAAATTTGAGCAAGGCGTCTCGAATGTCATAATAGTTGAACAGTTCTTTGCCCTGTCTAACCTTTACTTAGCTCAGTAAACAGTTCAGGGAACTACCTTAATATCTCAAGTTGCGGCTTATGAAAGATCACTACATGCCAAAAATAATCTGGTTCTCTTGCAGTGTTTTATCGAACTGAGAATGACTATAAAGGATGCACAATAAAAGCCAACCTGATTACATCAATCTATTACTTATAAAACATAAATACATAAACATATAAACGCACATATAAGACATGTAGAACACACATAAATCAAATAAAAGCAAATAAACACAGCATTCTATCCTAATACAAACTACATGCGAAAGCAGGATCTTCTCGCAACACATATAAACAATGAAAACCATCATCCAAACATAATTAAAATAGCCCCGAAATAGGTGTCCTTTAAAAGGGAAAAAAGTCGAAACTATTTAAAGCTGGCGTTAGCCAGTCCTGTTCATAAAATTCGCGTACTCAAATCAGCGAAATCTGCGTACATAATACATTCCTTAAATTCGATTCTTACAACGCGGAGGAGCGATTTTTTTATCGCTTCTACGCTAAAAAAAAAATTCTGTATCGCATGCGGATTTAGCACTGAATTGCTTCACCCAAACTTGTCTGGCGTGTGTATGGAATCTAACCACACTGAAATTCGGCGGGGAAGTTCTTTATCGTTGTCCTAACAGCCTTTGGATATTGCGCAATTTGTATGCTCACTACGTACACGGTGAATATGCATTCACATAATTTGTAGACGCTTGTTTCGGGTACTTCACTTTCGAGTCGCCAACACGTACAGCCCTCAGTAGAGACTGCGTGCGACTGCTTCCTTCATTGTTAAATGTGAATAAGTTCAAACTCCCTTCGCCCAGCAGACAACGCGTATTTCTCGCGTCAACAATACACAATGTTAGAAATCACATTGGAGGGAAATAGAAACAAGGTAATGCATACGAGAAAGAACAAAGATACAGAATAAACCGTAAGAATAAGTACACTGAAATTGAATTGGACAGGCCACGTCGTTAGACGTCGCTCCATATACTACGAGCGAAGAAGTAACAAAATGGAAACCTTGCAGAGAGATAAGAAGCACTGGATGACTTCATCAGCGATGGCGAGATAACTTAAAGAAAGTAGCTGGTCTTAGCTGGTTCAACATTGCACAAGATAATAGTATATTACATTACAAGGCATGAAAGTGATACTTTGCAGATGAGGAGGCTTGTTGAAGAATACGAGGACGCGAAGCGTCCGAGTACTTCTTCAAAGCCTCCGAGTCAAGCATAGACACTTTCATGCTGTGTAATGTATTATATTTTTTCTGAAATTTGGCTTTGTACAACCTAGCGCGCGCAGGTTTCGACAGCACGGATCTACACCGCTCCACGGTTTCAGCCATCGCCAAGAGAGGGCGCCAAGCGCACCGCTCGCTAATGATGTTTCAACGGCGCTCGCTTAATACCTCGTGTTAGCAAACCACTTGAAATGCTTTCAGTGACAGAGTCATAACAAGGGAGAACGCCATCAGAGATATTTAATATTGTATGTGCCTGGGCTCTTCGAACCTTATGCAACTAAAAGAGTCCCGGAGGAAGTGAAGAATTTTAGTTTTTCTATGACATCTTTAAAAATAGAATCCTATTGCATCAAGGCGCACGGTGAAGGTGACCGGTCACCTAGGTAACGCAAAGTAAAAATGACTAGTCTTGCAAAGTGACACTTTCAAGATCAAACTGAGGCTTGACATGGCCCGCTTTCTTGACGATTTCAGGAAAAGATAAATTAAGGCGTTTAAGAGAGTGTTGTATCCGAACATGGATAGCAAATAACTAGAAGAAAAATAAAGTGAATGGCATGGTTGCACATCTTTGCCACTATTCCGAACAGTGGCATCTAAAATAAGAGTGCCTGCAATAGAGGCTCAATAAGAAGAAGAAGAAGAAACACAACAAAGAACTTTTCTGAGCCGTATCTTAATGTTAAGGGCAAACTATTGGGAAGTGAACTGAAGGCGGAGCTTAGTTACATGGCCGCTCTAAGTAGGTACGATTCTTAAAGCCTATGCATTTCCCTACTTAAGCGCTGATTTTAAATGTTTTTTAGTATTTATTTAAATAATTTTAGGGGCATAATATTGGGATATTTTAAGCTTTCATGGTATGCACTTTAATTAAAGATGTGTAAACGGGATTTTAATAGGGCTGTTTTACCATAAATAAATAATTTAATCAGTAGTGCGTAAATATACCAATGCTACATTTAACAGATTTCTAGTATTTTCTTAAATAATTTTACGGGCCTAATATTGAGAAATTATAAG
This sequence comes from Agriotes lineatus, assembly GCA_940337035.1. Lineage (NCBI taxonomy): Eukaryota > Metazoa > Arthropoda > Insecta > Coleoptera > Elateridae > Agriotes > Agriotes lineatus. Next base: position 51,405,701 of record OW679200.1, on the reverse strand, counting down.
TCTTCATGATATGCATTTTAATTAAAGATGTTTAAATGGGACTTTAATAGAGCTGTTTTGATAGAAATAAATAATTTCACCAGCCGTGAGTAGGTACATCAATTTGCTATTAAGTCATGCTGCATTATTTACAAAGTTTCTATTTCTAGTAGGTAAGTATTTCTTACACACAGCAACTATTCGGGAATTTTAAGTCTTATGGAATGTAGTTAAAGATGTTCTAATGATACTTTAATAGTCACGTATTAGTCATCAATAGTACAAATAAATAAGTTCGTTACACGCGCAGAAGTCAGTCAAACGGTTGATTGTAAGTAAAGTGTCGTGAATATTTGCAATTATGCACAAGCAACATTTTCTTCTAGAAATTATATTGAAGGGGAACAATTAATTAATTCTGGACATGTTATTTATTGTGGGTGCCAAAGTCAAGAAAATGTTAAAACAAGTGTCGTTGCTCTTTGCCTACAAACTTCGGCGTTAAACTTGTTTTGCGTTTACTTCTTGTGTTATTGGTTTTGCATTATACATTTTAATTTATATCATTACGATAATAAGTATTGTGCTCACCAGGAAGAATATAATCTTCTTTTTTAAAATGCAGAGAACAAACATGCATACTTTCTGTAACTTTTTTCACCATTGTAAGTAAACGAATCCATTCCTTTCGCCGATCTGCTTTCTGATTATTAATTTTTACAAATTCTCCTTCTTTAGGAAACTTATGGAACCGCACAGTTGTATCGCGTTTTGATAGTGATTTACAACCATACACGCAACAAAACCGTTTCGATTTATTTGGTACAGGAGAAAATCTAGCTCCCTCACGTTCACGAACCATTTTTACGTTAAAGATATTCCGTTATTAAAAATATAAACAATAAATTAATAAATATAAACAAGACACTGAACTTCAGCAAGAACAAACCTATTAAAAACAAGAAGAAGCAAGGTAAATAAATGTAGGCATGTACCACCGTATTACAGCTGCGCTCGAAAATAAAAGTAAAAGAATTTAAATAGTGATTAGCGGGGTAGTTGTAGGTCTGAGTCAGAGGAGAAAGTTGCCAGAATAAATATTCCCTAGTATAAAGACGTTTCTCGCATTAGTAACTTTGTAATAAGCCAACAAAAGTTAGCATAAACCATTTAGCTCAATGCGAGTGTAAATTTCGACCTCATTGATACAGTTCAAAATTCTACCGCATGGTGGCGTAGCGCTTGGATTCAGTTGCCAATACACAATAGGAGTTTGACGGTGCATAAAAACAAGTACAAACCAATAGGCTATTTTACTGGTCTATATCGACGGTGTACTAGGTAACTTTGAATAATTGATCCTGCATTGATAAGAGTTGTATATTTACATTTCACGTTGTAAACAACTCGAAAGCGTCTTCGGTAATATATTAGTCCAAGCGAGCGTTGCAATTTATTGTTACACATTTCGAGCGCAAACCAGCAAACGTGCTGAAGGCGGCCAACATGAACTCGCAATTAAACTGTCAGAATATTTCGCTGGGAGCGTAAGAGAGGGCTTTCCATGACAGTTGTCAGATATTGTGATGCGGAGCGTCCGTTCCCCAACGGGCTGGACACCGCTTGATAGCCAACGGATGCAGAAATTGGACACGACTCGATGCGACAGTTTCAACAAGGCCGGGGATTCTAGATTAAATTTTTCATGGTCGGGGCATTCGGCTGCGGTCCCGGAGCAGAGCTGTCGTAAAGGGAATGGGACGACATGGCGTGGCAAAGGGAACAGGGGCTGATGCGAGTTTAGCCGGGAGCAACAGTGAGCCAGGAACCGGAACGGCCCGCTGGGGACGCCGCCCTCTAACAAACAACCAAAATAGACACGCTCGCGCACACAGAAATGCTGTTCAATCAAAATTAAACTTGTACTGATCGCTTTGTTTTCGCTCGGTTTTTACGGGTCACGTCCCCGCGCAGATCATAGGTCGCTAAAATCGGTTCGGTTTCCCCGATCCGTCCAAACTGTTGCTGCTTACCGTGGAACATGACCTATTTAGGACAACGTTTGGTAGGCACGATCTAACATTAACGCAGAGTATTGATAACATTTGAAAAATTTGCACTCTTATACCGCCCTTCCAAGCCAAAAACTATCTTAAATTTGAAATAATTTTGTGTTTCCTGCATATCAAGTTGACCAATGGCATATCTTCTTTGTACAAAAACCTTTTATTAAAGATGGCTGCAGGGGCAGTGTTCTAAGAAGTGTATTCACAGAATTCCGGAAGAATAAATTATATCTATTAATCGTGAGTTTTGGAAAATGACTGGTGCAAAGAATAGAAAGCATAAAGCAAAAAACTACACTGATTTAGAACGAGAACTTCAGAAAACGTTGTTCGTTTAAATGCACTCTTAAAAATTAGAATGTCACTTCGTATACAAAGAGAAAAAACTGTAAAGGGCTTTACTCAGAACTTTTCTCGTAAGTGGACGTTGTGACACTAAATAATTTTAAAAATTAGATGAAACTACGAATAAAAATTTCTTCATGTTTCCATAAATTACATAAATTTTCAAATAAAGAAACATTACCGGTGGTCGAATTCCAAGATCAGGCGGCTGCAAATGCCAATCCAACGTTTAGGGATATCGTAAGAAAACGGGCTATTCCTACATGTACTACGGAGCACTTCTTGAGTCGTTTACACCTTTTTCTGCTTTACAGCATTTACGCTTGGGTTCAATTTTCGTCAACGGTAAAGCCTGAACTATGTGCAAATCGTTACTTTTATCTTTATCTTAGTTGAAGCAAAAATAAAAATATTATTGCGAGCGAGCCGGTGCATTCATTTCATTGTTCGGCCGTAGTTCACGGATGAAGTAGGCATTCGCTGCCTGAGCCACCGTGACGCTTCGAATTCCTTCGATGCAGCTGCGTCTAACATAACGCACTTATTGGTTGCTCATTTTTGTCTCTTACAACATTTACCTGGTATCTGTTAGATCCCATTTTTTGGAAATAATAAAGCCTGCGCTATGTAAAAATTATTACTTTTGTCTATTTCTATGTTAAATCAAAAATAAACAACATTTTATTTTTAAGGTGCTCACCCTGTATATTGCTACGAACTTTTTAAACGTTAATCACTCAAAACGTACCCTGTTGCAGATATTTTTTTAATATAATTATTTACTCAACTAGCTCAATGACTGTATCTGCAGAGTAACTGTTACGGGCACACTGCAGACTACTACAATGCACTTCTAAATAATAATAAAAAAGATATAAGTAAGCAAACAATATCAATATTTTATTTACACACACAATTGTAATACCCTGAAAATCGCAATTATCGCATTTTAATCCATTAATCCAATCTTATTTAATTTCAAATATTTCCATAATTATTTACGTTTATTTTTCCCGGTTGTTGGTCGTTATGACAACTCAAACAAACTTTTGTTAAACGATGCTTCCAACTAAACAAATAAATGGATACATTTTAGGTTTACAAACCAATCTTAATTTTAAATATAAATTTTACTAATTTCGAATTTTTAATAGGTTTTTTAATCTTTTGGATTGTTATCGTTCGTCGCTCAGTACTGAAAAATATTTAAAAACACACGCACTTTGCTTTTTCACATTCGTTGTGAAGAATCTGCAAACTACCAAAGTTTGCTATTGTATTGAAAGAACCCTGGCATGAATGGTAGAGCTCAGTGCTCGCTGCCAGAAATCGCCTCTGGGACGCTGACCGTTGGCTCCCTCTTTGTGTATACTCTGAGTTCCAAAATAGCCAGCTCCCGGGTTGCTTAAATTGTATGCACCAACAAATTTGCAATTCACCTGGTCATATCCTCAACGTCTCCTGAAAGTTTTTCTAAATGTAGGTAGCCCACACTTGCAATCACTTTTAACTATATTTATCGTAGGTTCTATCCGAAATACATTTTTTTTATTTCGGGAAGCCCCACTTTCATACCTCTCAACTCATTTTTTTTTCACCAGCCAGCTTGTCTTTTTTAAAACAAAATAATTGGTTGCGCCATCGTATTGGCATGATTTTGTGGAAGAACAATTTGCCAACTACCGGCTTGAATCAATTAAATTCTGACAGAAGCCAATTTCTTAGGTTAGGGATATTAAATTATCATATTTTAAACGCATTTTAACTTTTTCCTGGTTATAAACAAACTGCTACACTAACAAAGGTACGTCATAACTTAATCCTATGCATTTTAAGCTTTTTCTTTACTTTAAAAATCCGTTTTAGGTTAAAGCGAAATCACAAACTCTTGAAAAAATGCACTTGAGCTTATACAGAGTGATTTTTTTTATCGTGTAACAACTAGATAGGCAACACATGCTACAACTTCATGCATTTCATAGATATCTTAGTAAACATTACATTTTTTTAGTAAACAAAAATCGAAGTAGTTACTTTAGGTATATTAAAAAACTTCACGATATTAGTAATGACAGTTGTGTCTATTTACGCACCCATGATTGCTAAATGACGCTTCATCAGAACAGAGAACATGTCTTAAGAACTGGGGATTAGCAGTAACTCTGTTTCTTAAGAAACGGCAGAAATGTGCCCGACGTGGGTATGGGTAATCTTCTTAACGGTACTTTTTTAGTTTACACCCCCACATTTAGGGGGTAAACTAAATTAGTTTACACCCCAAACTTTTTATTGAAAATTAAGTAAAACAAATTATTCACGTTTATAAACTTCGGCTATTTGCAAAGAGAATGTAACAAGCCAATCCACCACCAGTGCCACCTACCGCCGTGAGCGCACACCAGGCACAACACGCCAACGTACCTTACCTAACCTAGCCTAACCTAAACTCACCTAACCTAACCTCGCAATTAAAATCATAATGCCTCAATACAAAACAATGGAAAAAAGTGGGGTGTAAACTAAATAAGCTGCTCGTAAACATTATTTTAATTTACACCCCCACATTTAAGCAAAATAGAAAAATCGTAAACCAGGTGTAGGTGGGGGTGTAAACTAAATAATCTGCCGTAAACCTTATTTTAGTTTAAACCCCCACATGTAAACGAAATACAAAAATCGTAAACCAGGTGTAGGTGGGGGTGTAAACTAAATAAGGTGCCCGTAAACATTATTTTAGTTTACACCTCCACATTTAAGCGAAATACAAAAATCGTAAACCAGGTGTATGTGGGGGTGTAAACTAAAAGAGTGCCTTCTTCACTAAGGTGTTGCACTAATGTGACATGGTATGGGTGAAATTGATTTGCTGCTAACATTTTGTAAACTGATGTTTAGCTAATGTTGTTGGCAATCGCCCATTGACTTGTATAGGGATTTGCAGTAATTTCTTCTATAACTACGGCTTCGTTTTCTACGGTAGTGAAATGTAGTTGTCTCACCTTTGGCTTTTTAAATTGCCCGTATTCGCGCAACTTCTTATTTAAACGCCTGAAGGCGTTATGCGATGGATGGTATCTAACTGGATACCTTTGCTCATATTGTCGTACAGCTAGATCTGCTGCTCCGCTCCTCGGCATTCTCCCAAAATCATATCAGTTTTTTCTTCATTTGAATACATTGCGAAAGCTATTACAGTTTTGACAAAATTTAATTTTATTTAAGTAACCAAACGTCAGTTGACATTTGGGTTCCCAAAACTTGCTTAATATTAAAAATAATTTATTATTTAAAAAAATAAAGTTTACTATGCATTGCATACACCTGTAAGAAGTGTTGCCTACAAGTATGTTACACGATAAAATAATCACCCTGTATGGCTTTTATTGAAATCTTGCATGCCTCAGTAAGTTATAATATTCTGCAACGCATCCCATGTAAACAACAATCAATTTTGAACAGTTCAAATTACTTGCTTTGGGCCTAATTATCCATTCGATTGTCATTCAAGCTTCGAAAACATTGCGTTAAGTGAACATTGGGACGTTATTCATACCGATACTGCTTTATATTATTTTAATTGGCTTTCTTTCATTGTTACAGGTGTTATACATCTTCAAGCATACTAGTAATCTAATCTTGGCCTATTCTAAGTGTTCCAACCTGTTTAGAATATTTTTTTAAATTTTATTATTTATTTGTGCATGTTACTACAGTGAATTATTTTTCAAAGAAAAATGTAACCATGCTATCTAATATCAAACCATTTTATTTGTCAGAAATTTTCTCCGTTCCCCGGTAGATATATTATGTGTACCCAACAGATAGTTTTTGAGTTACACCACCAAGAGACAGACAGACGGACGGGCATACAGACAGACAAACAAACAGGCAGACGGATAGGCAACCAGACAGATAGACAGACAGACGGAATTAAGGGACCTTGAAACGTGAAGGTGATTTCTTCGCGATTATAATACTTCTTCGTCTTTTAGACGAGGGAAGTAAAAAACAAAAGATTGTGCGTAGAGCATTACTACGCTAAGGGCTGGTTGCAGAAAGCAATGTTAAGTCTGGTGTTAGCTAACATCGCGTCAAAGTGAACAAAATCGCATCAAATTTTGTTTACTAATGTATTAGTTACTATAAGCATTTCAGATTTGATTCGTTTTTGTTCACTTTGACGTCGCGTTAGCTAACACCAGACTTAACGTTGCTTTCTGCAACCGGCCCTAAAGGTTCCGTAGTACTAGCTGTGCCAGACATGGAGTGTACTAAAATACCAAATAACGAACGAAAGTAATGAACATCGTAGGAGATATAACACTGAGGATAACGAAAAGGAGATGAAATGGAACAATCATGAAATGGCGACGACGGACGGGGAAAACCGTAATAAAAGGTATGACGACCTATAGAAAATAATAGAATTGACTTGATTCAGAACAGCCATACATAAAGATAGAGAGAGTTGATGAAGTTCTATACTTAATTATGAGCGCAAAATGCTAAAAAAGGAGAGAAAGTACCTCACAACAAATTTGATAATGAAATCATTGCGCATTTCTGTAGGGAACATGTCTCATCTGGCCTCTATGCGTTCTTATAAGAAAGTGTCATAAATTTCAGTCATGGAAGCCTTTACATCTTCTAGTTAGAAATTTTTATACAATAAGTAAGCATAACCTTTTTATATGACAAGGCTAATAAGTAGATAGTTAAGGTTATGTTGTTAACATTTACAAATTTTTAGGAAATCTTCACTCTATTTACAATTTTTAGGGCCTTCATGTCTCTACAGGAAATTTTGAAGTTTCTTTTCTTTTAATTTCTTAGAGTATGTCCCAGCCCCACCCTAGTGTCTTTCCTTCGATTTGAGTTTCTATGTATTCTTCCATTTGCTTCCACAGTTCCTCATTGGTGATAGTCCTGGGCCAGTATATCCCCAGTATGGTTCTTGGCCATCTGTTTACAAATACCTGTAGTTTTCTTCTAATAGTCTCCGTTATAGTCCATATTTGAGATCCGTATAGAAGAACAGGTTTAACCATTGGCTTAAATACCTTGGTTTTTGTGTGTACTGTGATGCTTTTTGATCGCCATATTTGGGTGAGTCTCAGTAATACACTTCGGGCCTTTTCTATTCTTATCACGTCCTCTTGCATCTCATTTTCTGCTCTGCCACTTTTATAGCTTTCTCCCTTTTTATGTTTAGATGTAACGACTTGGTTTTTCTTCCCTTGATTTTGAATCCTATTTTTCTGGCTTAGATCACTAGAAGGTCCACTTTCTCTTGCATGTGATTTTCCCTATGTGCTAGCAGGCATATATCATCCGCAACGTCAAGGGTTTTCCAAACTTTCCGTAACCGTCACCTGTATGCTTCTTTTTTGTCGTTGATTGTGTTTCTCATATCACATCTAATACGATCGGGAAAAGTAGTGGCGACAATAGGAATTCTTGCTTAAACCCTGTTTGGGACTCAAATTCTTCTGATAGTTTTGTTCCGTGCTTGACTTGGCATTTGTAACTATTATAACCGTCTTTAAATAAATTTATTAATTTCCCTGATATGCCTCTGTTTCTTAGTATTTTCCATATGCACTCTCTATCTACAGATTCGAAAGCCTTTTCCAAATTTATAATCAAGAGGCATTAGGGTGACTGGTGTTCCGTTGATTCTTCCATAATTATTCTTAGAGAGTTTATCATCTCTATACACGATTTCCCTGTTCTAAATCCGTTTTGCTCTCCCCTTAATCCTGTATCCAGTGTATTTGAAACTATGTTCAGTAATATTCTGCAGAATAGTTTTTATGCCATACTGGCTAGCGTTATTCCTCTCCAGTTGTCATATTGCTTTAAATCTCTTTATTCTGTACCTTGACAATTAAGCCGGTTTTCTAGTCTTTCGGGAACTTTTCTTTTTGCCAAATTATCGTGAATAGAGATAAAATCATTTTAGCCGTTGTTTAAACTTCCAATTTTAGTATCTCGCTAGGTATTTGGTCGATCCCGGGAGCTTTGTCTATTTTCATGCCTGCTATTGCCTCCACCAGTTCCTCCATTTACAGCGGATCGGTATTTATATCCACTTCCCGTCTATTTCCCTTATTTGTTCCATTCTATCTTTCTTTATATTTAGCACTTTTAGGAAATGTTCGGCCCATCTTTTCAGTTGTTCTTCAATCGTGGTTAATCTTTTCCCGTCTTTGTCTTTTATAATGCTATTTGTTCTTTTTTGTTGTTAATTTTCCTGCTTTTCTCCTGATATCGCTGCCCTTTGAGCTTCTTCTAGCACCATTTCTATATATCGTTGTTTATCTTTCTTCTCGCTTTTCTTTATATACTTTGCTACTTCCTGATACTTCATTTGTGTTTCATTTTTCAACTCTGCTGTTTGAGCATGTAATCCTTTTTGTTTTAACTTTCTCCTTTCTTCTATTTCTTTTTCATGTTTCCTCGCTCCATCCACTTTTCTTTCTTCGTCCTGTTTTTTCCTAGTACTTTCTTGCTTACTATGCTGAGTGCCTTTTTAACTCTTTTCCATATTTTCTGTATTGGCTTATTGTAATTTAATTCTTTGGTCTAGTCTGACTATCATTGTTGTCGTAGTCGTAGTTTGGTTGCTTCAGTATTTGGTATCGTTTATTTTCCTTACCCACATAATTCGAAGAATAATTCCCAATTTTCGTTCCTCTCTCCCACTCTTTGATTTCCCATTATTTCTGCAAAGCCGTTATTGTCTGATCCAATTTTGGCATTGAAAACTTCCATCAAGATCACCATGTCTTCTTTGGGGATGTTCCTCATCATACTATGTAATTTGTCATAAAATGTTTCTTTGCGACTTCTGTCGGCGCATAACATTGCACTATATTTACCTTTTTCTTCGTTCTTGTGTTCATTCTCATCACAATGATTCTCTCATATATCGGTTTCCACTCCATCATTGCCTTGCTTGCTCTCTTGTTTATAATTAATGCCAGCCTATTTTGGTATCCTTCTTCTTCTTGCTCTGAGTAAATAATTGTGTGGTCTTCTAAAACTGTTTCCCCTGCATTGCTGCATCTATCTTCACTAATTCCTAAAATTTCTATTCCATAACTTTTCATCTCTCTTATCACTTGTATCGTGTTTCCCGCTTGGTATAGGATTCTTACGTTCCATGTACCTATTTTCATTATATCTACTTTGTGGTTCTCTTTTGACACGTGTTTTTTGTAGTCTTTAGTATTTATTTCATTTCTCTTTGTCAATTTCGTTTCTGTCTAGTCATTTTCATTGTTTTTCTTGTACTGTATTTTCTTCTCTATATTCGCATTTTATCATCCTATGTCTATCAGTACTATTTACTTTTTTGAGCTGGAGCTATTCGATTTTTTTGTTTTTATCAGCTCTTCCTTCTTCTCCTTCTATGGTGATTTTCCGAAATCCTATTTTGGTCGCTTTCTCTTTTGCTTTTTCAGCCTGTGCTTTCTTTCTAATGTGTCCTTTTTGGATAAGTCATTATTGATGTAGATGTACCTATGTTGGTCTCTATCTACAGCAACACATATACTTAATCTATTAAATATAATCGTTGTTATTGAGTATATAGTTTGGTTTTGTTGGTACTTCGTATGTTCTTAAACGATCAGCATAACACGAGTGTTCTATCGCGGTATTTTAAGTTCCGCATATTAAGAACCTGGGGTCCATTTACTAGTGTTATAATTTGTTAAGTGTCACAAGCGGAATTAACTTGAGAATTATTTAGTCTATAATACATGGCCGTGTAAAAGCTCCTTCATTGCAACACGGTTGCTGTGTAAACGCAGTATTAACAAAATAGCAAGGTTTTGTTTTCGATTGTTTGGCGGAAAAATGCAGCATGTCTTCTGGCGGCAGGACTCTGTGTATATTTTGTGCTCGAAGATGTCTCGTGGCTTTATGATTTAATTAATCATTAATTGAGGAAGCTTGCTGGTATACAGGTTAGGGAATTGGACACATTTTTGGGACTTTGGGACGCATCTTAAGATGGTTTACGAACACAGAATTTCCTTGTCGTATTGGCTTCGCCTGTAACTAGACAGGGTGACTGTAATTTCTCTGATTTAAAATTTTAATAACGTAATTTTAATAAGCTGACTTCTGTCTGGAGTTTTAGCGTCACCTAGGACGTGAAATTCTACCATTTCATGGTACAAAATTACAAACGATGCCGATTGCGTGCTAGGGTTTACTACTTCAAATGCCATACGAGGCTGTAAGGGTTTCGGCTATCAAAACGGCACCAGTAGAGCGTAGTTTGCGCTTGGAATCTCATCCCCGGAGGTCTGTTTTCACTATTTTTTTTTGTTCTATTGATAATTCTGATAAAATGTGTTCTAAAGAACATGCCACAGACATCCATTTCTCTTTTACTCCACACGCTGTGCTAAGTTTCAAAAATGTATCTTTCAAAATAAATAAAGAAGGGGTTGTGTACCATGATCGTTTTAAACCTCCTATAATAAAAAATATGGCTTGCAATTCTGAGCGAAAGAATATTATTCTGTAACATATTATACATTTTGTACACGACGCCTTGTTATTTTTGTAGAAGTTCATTTTTTTGTAAGATTTTGAATCTTATAGAATCTTAGATCGTATAGAACCGTTTCTGAGTAGTAAATGCATTTATTTTTCAAAGACTAAATTAAACTGAAATAACATAATAAAGGTATCTGTCGTTAACTCTATTTTTACCTACGAGTAATTGATTCTATCTCAGTCTAACATCAAAATCTTAATCGTTGGGAAGCAACTTGGCTGTTAGGTGCTTGTTATATGTACAGCTGTTACACTGACTAGTAAAATTCACATATCTATTTATATACTTTATATTACTTACTAAAGAAAATATTGAAATGTGCCTTTTTGAATTGATAAGGATTTAATGCATAATTTTAGGCAGCTACTTAATTAGAAAACTACACTAATAAAAGACATGTAACGCTAGATTTGCATAAGTTCACAACTTGTTTGCATAAAGGTTGGCCATGGATTAACTTACATATGAACAGAACCGTAATTTCTATATTGTTATATAAACTGTATAACCTCCAACAAATTTACTCACAAAATAGAATATTCTTGCCAAATGGACTGCTTATCTTGATAGTGCATATGAAGAAATATTTAAAATCTAAGGTATTTTAAGACATCCCATGTGCTTAATTAAAAATGTCTACAATTATGCAACTACTGAAACTGGATACATACATAAAAATTACCAAAGTTCTCTA